>VFFE01006658.1:272403-374430 GCA_008921705.1 Burhinus oedicnemus | reverse complement strand
CTCTTCCCCCCCCCCCCCCTCCTCTTTTTATTTGAGGATTGATGACGTTAGCAAAAATGAAACAGTCCCAAGTTCTGGTCAGAAGAGGCTCCAAGAGACTAATTGTTTGTAAAGTACTGGCGTGACCATGTCAGTCTGCAGGTGTTAGTGTTCAGTCAGACAGGCACAATGCCTATCAATTTCTGCACTGGTCTGGATCTTCAAAGGCTTGGAATTTCTGGTTTGATTCCGAGCTTTAGTAAGTTGCATCTTTCTGTACCTTAGTTTCCCATCTGTAAAATGCAACTGACACTACTGCTTTCCTTTGTACAACCCCTGCAGTTTTACTGGCAAAGAGGGACTTATAAACTGTGGGCATAAATACTATTTTGGTAACATAAAGCACTTTTTCTTCATTCCCCAAATGGGCTAATTTATAGGCAAAATAGATATGGGTTGTATTTTCACTTGAACAGAAATACCACTAAGTATAAATTTCTGTTAATAACCTTGTCTTCTTACTTATTTTGCTTCTGGAAGTTTTATTGTTTGAATGTTTTCTAGGAACTTTAGATAGAATGCTTAAATAATTTATAATGACCTTTTTTTTTTAATCTGTGAAAACATACTGATGAATAATTTTCTGACTAGCTTCTCAGCCCGTGGAAACTAGTGGGAATACACCTAGGAGGCTACAGAACAAGATGGAAAGCCTGCAAAACCTGGTGGAATCATTGCAGATAAAAAGCCAAGGTGCCAGAATTTACCAAAAATATTCCTATTTTATTTAAAATACCCAGTACTCTCCAGAAACTGTTCTTGTTACCTGCCAAAGCACTACCTATGGTTTTGCATGAGGTCAGTTTAGATGTGCCTGTTTTACTAGCAGTACCCACTTCTACATTATCCTCCTCCTAGGAGAGTAATTAGATTAACTCCACAATGCACTGTTGCTCAGCCCCTTAACTCTAATAAGCTTCAAGATCCTTAACATTTCAAACATGGCAGCTGGTCAGGGGTGCCCTCGTGTGCTGTCATATCCAATTAAATGAATTTTTTAACAAGCTGATTACTCTTTCATGGAAACTGAAAGATACTGTGACAACAGTAGATTCCAAAAACATAGTTTCCCAGCAGTGGCCTCAGAAGCATATCCTTTCCTCCTCAATTTTTTTAAAAATCTGAGATGACCACAGTGACAATGGAGAACTCTTCAGGTTCTCTTCCTGCTCCCTTTGAAGTCACTGGTGAAATGCTCGTAAACTCCTGTGGTGGCAGGATGCCAAGTGACACGGAATTTCTTTTCTCTGGAATTTTTTTTATTGCATGTTCCACTTGCTTCACCTTTGCCCCTTTAAGTCTCGCTGCATAGATTTGGGAAATTATTATTTCCCTGCATCATACAGTGCACACACGTCAGGGACATACAAGTGACCTGATTTAAGTAAAACTAATCAAATTATTTATATTTGGTTTAAGGTGAGTGTTCTCATTTTTAATCTTTGCCATCCATTAACACCTTCAGTTTGCCTGTTTTCTATATCCACATAAAAATATATATGCATATCTGTAATGTATCAAGAGTTACTATGTAAAAGAGGGAGGGGGGAAGCCTTTTATGTACACACTAAGTAACTCGTTTCCATGAGCATTGGACCAAAGATACTGATTTCACACCATCCCACAGGAGAGATGCTGGAATCAATACCATTTTGCCACTACTCCAGCATTTGGTGCTTTGCCTTCACAAAGCAGATGAGGTGGTGCCTCTTTACAACTAGGTTTATTTTTTCTGTTAAGGCCCTGCATATAAAGAATTGCAAACTAAAGTTGCATTTGTAAGGGCTCGATAAGTACAGTAGAACGTGTGGGAGGATATTAGAAAGCTTCAGGTGTCTGCACCTGAGGCCTCAATCATTTTAACATAAGGTGGTGTTCAGATAATCCGTTCTTGCTGCTATTTTCAGCCATGTCATCAGTGATCAGGACTCAGGAAATGAAGACAGAGGAAGCAAAGGTAAAGAAGAAAAAGCTATCAAAGTGAAGACACCATATACATTAGTGATTACTTTCACGTATGTACATTGTGTTTAAACTATGTTACATTTTTAAAGATTAATAATAAAAGTTCTTACAGTTTTGTAATTCTTGCCTGGAACCATGACACTCTTTACAGTTTTTACTTTTAAATGAGTGGGAAGTACAAAGGAGTAGAAATACATCTAAATACAGACTCTTTTCACTGGCATACGTTTTCAATAGCTGTGTGCTGTGAGGGACACTGGCACAGGGCACTGCTGACTGCTTCAACTTCCAGTATTTCTTCCATGTGTTCTGGATCTTGTGCACCATTTCAGGTCCTGTTCTTTATAAAGTTAGTTTTCAAATTATTTGTTGGGCCTTTTCTTTCTTTATCATTCTAAAATAAATTGGTTTCCCCTCCCTCCATACTTCATGTTACTACTTCAGTAAATTCTTTTTCATCTGGATGTCCCAGAACTGCCCAGTATTTCCAGTAAAAGCAGGAAACCTGCCCGTGGCTCTGGTTCATGTTGAGGTACAGTGTTGAACCACATACCTACAACTGCAAGACTGCATAGATTTCATCCTATACCATGATTCCTTTAGGCAGAATGGACACCTCAAGAGGTGTTTTTTAATGTAATTTTCACTGCTTGTTCAGACGTTTTGGCTTGATTGATTGTACAAATGGAGAGTCCACAGTCTGCCTTGGGATTAGCTTTGTAAGCATAGCACTCGTATTTTGGCTTACAGCTGAGGGTGTGTATGTTCCTAGTTTGTGACTTTTTGTCCTTTTTCAATCCGTGTCCCTCTATAAAAACTAAAACAGTTGAAGTTTAGGCAGAAAGAAGATGCATATTGAATCTATATTGACTTTTTTTCTAGTCTAGTATGACTCCATCATCCATATTAAGTTTGCTAAAATAGCTGGGCATATTACTTGAAGTTGGTCTCCAAAATGCTCTTCAGTCGCGTCACCAATACAGACAACCTTCCCTTAATACAAGTGCCTAAGAATAATGTTTTCAAAGGCCATTCCTAGTGTAAGATTTAGTAATAAACTGGAAGGTATGTTGAGTGCACCTGGCATACAGGAATTTATTTTAAAACCTCCTGTGTCTTCTGAGATTTGAGGATTTTGCAGCAGCGGGCAAATGACTTACTGCGCTTAAAAGAGTTAAAAGACTATCCAATGTTAAAACAATTCCAAAGTAATCAGATGAACAGGATCACTAAAGTATCAGATTGATGTTTAAAGCCTCATTAGTGTTTGACAGTATCTCAGGGAACAAGATATTCGTTGAAAAAAGGACAGGGGAGGAAGAACTTTGTACTCATCCCAAATTGAGTACTTTTCCAGAACTGGCCATTTGATTTTTGTCTGGGGACTGTTCATGAAGAGGAGATTAATAGTGCCGCCCCTTCAGGGTCTAGCAAGGCTGGCTGAGAAGCTGGTCACGGAAGCTGCTGGCCTGGTAGCAGGGGAGTCCTTGCTATAAACGGTACTCACAAAACAAGGGGCAAGATGACTCTCTGCAATAAATCGGTACCCAAGAACAGAAAAGTAGACTGTCCCCAGCGTCAGCAGGAGGTGCCAGTGGGGCAGCTTCACTAGCATTAGTGTTATTCCTCATTATCTGCTTTCTGAAAAGCAATTATTGCTTTGAATTGGTGTCAGCATGGAATACCATGCTTGAATTCAAGGGGCTTACCCAGTGTTTGTCCAAGGCAAGTGATTTGTAGCTATGGCTCAGGAGTAACTTCATGAGCACAAGCCACGCAGATACAAGCTGGGGGTTGTTGACTTTAAAGCAACGGAACTATATTCGGAGTAGATCAGATCTCTGAGGTTTTTTTTAGTTTGAGGTCTTTTTGTGTGGGAAGAAGAGATTAGTGAGTTATTCTGAAGCTGTCCTCGGTTATTGTCAACATTATTTTGGTTTAATTCAGGTAATCGTCTGTATTTCCTAATATTTTTCTTTCCACTGATTCTGACATTTTTTGCAACAGTGTTGCAAACTTAGTCAAAATGTTAATAAAGACATCTCCCCTTTCTTAGGAATTGGTTGCATTGAAAATGAAAGGATCATTTTAGATGACTCGTGTGTATCACAGTTTTGACTGGTTATACATATTTGACAGATCTACCAGAGTTTTCATAAGAAAAGGGTGAGGGTTAGAGAATGAGAGCATGTATTCACCCTATAGCCCAGCAGGCTGGAAAAGGTCAATGAAAAGTACACTTTCAGTTGTGTGCGAGGAGCCAAGCTAAAAAGAGTTTCAAAAGACTGCACCCCTGTGAGAATGGAAGGGAGCAGCTGGCGAGGTACAAATAGCCAGAGAGAAGGGAGATCTGCCAAGTAAAAAGGCAGCTTATCATCCTTGTGCTGGAATCCAGCAGATTTGGGAACAGGTCTGGGCTTCCTCTCTACCACCAGCAGAAGGGAAAGAATTGGCCTGGGGGAGCGGAAGGGTTGTAGACTCGTGGGCCGCAGAGCAGCTATATACATCCTGGACTGTGCAACACGAATAGCACTTTGTTATTCCATGTCACACAGGTGAATGACAGGAGGACTGTTAGGCAATCTTGACCACAGCAGGACACCACAGATGGCAACCAACCCTCTAGAGAGAAAACCTAATGCCAGTCTAATATTTTTGAACGGATCACGTGGAGAGACTCCAAACAGTAAGTTTAACTCCCAGAGAGAATGTGGCTTGGGCATGTTTTTTGCAAAGGCACCTGCAAAGTGAATAGGAAGCAAACAAGTTGCAATGCAAGTTTCTGTATGTGAGTTTTAAACTGGTTTATGCCCAGTACACATTCCAGGCTCAGGCTGTCTCCTCAGCTTACCATCCAGGTGCAGCATTTAGAATTTGTACACCGAACTACTTCACAAATAGGAGTAGATTGCATTTCACCTAAAAGTAATCAAATTGTCTAATTTGTCAGAAGTTTGTTGTCAGCAGTATGAGCAGATGAACTTAAAAGGCAGATTTTAGTTGCAGTCTTTCTGGCTTTGCCAAACTGTGAGTGACACGGTTTATTATTTACTTTTAGATACCATGAGCCGCTGGCTGCTAGGCTGTTACATCCATGTAGGAATGTCAACAAGAACTTGTTTCTGCCATGTAGCTTCACTAGTCTCACAGCCTGGACACACTATTGGGCAGATACCAGCCCATTCTAGCATAATCATTTTTATGCAGCAAAGCAGCTTTGTTAAAATCCACCTTCACGCTTGAGCGAATAGATTGTTCAATAATGAGAAATCACCTCTGTAAACTTGGAGAAAATACTAATCAGCCTCTCTGATAATACCGACATCCAGAGTTCTTGCTTTCATCGTACAAATAGCATTTAATTCATATAGCATAGGCCCTGCTGGGCAAACAGCGATGTGAATGGCATAATAATTCAGAGTTACAGCAAAAGCGTAGCACAGGTCTTTGTAGAAACCTTGCTTGATCATTCAGCAAGATGATGCAATCATGAGGACTATATGTGTAGTCTGTGGGATCAAAGTGCAGGGTGTTTAATTAAAAAAAAAATTGTTCTCGTTTTGAGAGACTTCTCAGGGTTAGCCTGTTTGAAACATATTCACCATTGCATTAGAGAATCTATTCTAGTGCAGGTTAAGTGGCTTTCTAGTGAGTATCTTAATCTAATACCACAGTTAATCTTCTCAGACAACGTATGTATAAATACACTCAAATGGCAGTGACTGTTGGACAAGTGCTTTTTAAGCTGGCAATATCTCACTATTTGAAGAGCTTGCATTAATGGGAAAAAGAATCAACAACAGCTTGAAATAACATGTTTTGCTTTAACTTCAGTGATTCCTGAAGATCAGCTTCTATTTCAACTGTACCTCTGTATATTAGCTATATCGATCACTTAAATTTATTGTTAGAAAAGCTACGTGCAAAAAATGCAATTAAGGTACCAAGCCATTAGTTCCAGCATAATTTTATCTATTCAGTTAAAGCTGTAAGTTACTGACTGAAGCCCACACAAATGTTTTGTGTACTCAGTGGTGGTGTGCATGGACAGAACTTAAGGGCTTTCTGTTTATACACAGTAAGCATAGTCGTAATTAAACAATAGAAATATTTGTCACAGTGAAGCAGTAGCCCCTAAAATGAAATGAGCCTCATGTTAATATTTATTTTTCAACCCAGGGTATGCTAACTATGTCCTATTTTCCTTTTAAGTTCTTGTAGTAACTGAAGTCCCATTATTAGTTTCCTGTTGAGAAGGTTGAGGACTAGTCTGTGCACATCCGCGTGTGTTTTAGACCACTGAAGCAGCATCAGCCACCTTCTGAATTGTCAGCTCCATCCTCTCCCTTCTAAGTCAGTTGCCAGAAATGACACCACATTCCTTCCAGGCCTGCAAGACCTCTCACGCAGAACTAGTTACACGGGTACTTTTCATCCTGGACAAGCAATTAACAAAAAGCTTACAGTTAGCCTTGAGTTTAGCTCCCACCCACATTTCCTACCTTGTTCTCTTCTATAAAAGCTCTCTTGAAGGGAATGAAATTTATTCACCTGAATCTTTAGGTTGTTTGGGCCAAGCCGAGAGCAAAGCTAGTGTCTGCAGGAGTAACTGATGCACAGAACAAGCTGCTCTGTCATGTTGCAACAGGTGGGAGGGGCTTGTTTCACATCCGAACAAGAAAACAAATTGCCAGTGCAGTTGTTCATTTGCCTTAGTCTCTCTCCCTCCCCTAGATGCCCCCGCCTGAGATTTTCTTTTAGCTATTTTGTGGCTATGCCTGCAGGAGCAGGCAGCCCAGCCCACTCTCGGTGGATTTGTTTCATGAAACTGCTGGTACTGAAGTCCCAGTAACAACATTTCACACACTTGTTCTTCACAGCACCTCTAGTGTTGTCCCACCAACTGGATGCCCATTAACCATTAGATGCAGGAGGTATGCCTCTGAAGCTCATCTTCCAGTCTGTAACCAAAATCCATTCTGTTTCACATTTTCAGACTGCTCCACCATGCAAAGCAGGAAAGAATTAGCAGAAGCAATTAGATCAGGAAGGTGCTTTTGAAGTAAATGTTCCAAACCAAAGTGCTAAGTTACACACTTCCAGAACTCCTACAAAACTATGCTCTTCAGACCAAATTCACTCTAGGGAAATGATGTTTGCAAGCTAGAGCTAGGTTCCTCATTATGGAAAGAGGAGCTTGCTGAAGTGGCATCACGTACATGTCATCAAAAATAGGAAAAGCAGGCAAGCAGGGCACCTTTCTGCTTCTGTCATATAAAAAAGTATCTCAACTGGTTGAAGCTGGAAGTATTCTACTTTATCTGGCTTACCAGAAAGTCACAACTTGAAATAAATCTGTGTTGAAAAGCCTAGTCTTGAAAAAAACATACAAGTTTAAGCTAAGTAGTTGCCAATAATACTATGGTATTGTTCCTAGGTAGGCAGGATATGCCACCTAACTCCATTTCAGAAACAATCCTATTCCCTAGCCATCCCAACAGTCAGGGTTTTTTTTAAAGCCTGCTCCTACCCTGACAAAG
Organism: Burhinus oedicnemus; assembly: GCA_008921705.1. Classification (NCBI taxonomy): domain Eukaryota; kingdom Metazoa; phylum Chordata; class Aves; order Charadriiformes; family Burhinidae; genus Burhinus; species Burhinus oedicnemus. Next base: position 366,886 of record VFFE01006658.1, on the reverse strand, counting down.
TAATTCATTAAGCCCAGACAGCCCTTTCTGACCTTTGCTCTCCTCTCAGCAGGATGATCTGACTGAAAGGGACCTGTCTGCCAAGCCTTCATTTGAGCCGAGGTGCTGCCTGGAGAGTAGGGGGTACGGAATGCAGTGCTTTGGGGTTAAGCCTTTGTTGCTCCCAAGAGTGCCAGGCACTTCTCAGGAATTTTTTAGCACTAAGATTGCAGGTCAAGGAACTCACTTCCACCAAAGTTATGAAAATGAGTCAGTTCACTGGTCAAGTTGTAATGGACTGTCAGTCTGAAAGTGTTTATTGTTTACTTAATACATTACATAAGTTAAAACACTTCAGTTCCTACTACGGTGTAGGTAACCACGCTTCCTTGTATGCTTCAAAAGCCCTAAGCAGTCGCTACTACAGTGCAACCCATAGCCCCACACAAAGCAACACAAACTCAAGTCCAGGGTCCAGAGTGACCTGGACAGGCAGCTTCTTGGAATGCTGCTCACGCCTTCATAGCCTACCTTGCACATCTTCAGAATGCGTTTGAAGTTGATTTTTTCAGGTTGCCAAATGATTTCTTAAAGGGGATGGCAGAGATCTGCTGCTCATGCAGTTTAACCAGGTTTGATACGGGACTTAGAGAGCTCTGCGCTTGAGAAGGTCTCCTACTGAAGAAGGGGTGAAGTTTAGGGGCTCTGCGATTAATCTAAGCAGGTTTGCTATTAGATAAGCAGCTTCCAAAATCCCATTAATGGTGTCCCCACCACTGATGAACAATTTTATCTTCATGTTCAGTCACCAGGGTCCTATTACTGCATTCTTCCCAACGTCTGACCTTCCCATTCTCCACCAAGATAAATTTCCACTCCACTTTGGTGTCTACTGGCACACTAATGGATTCAGACCAGAAGCCATCCTTGTCGTACTTGAGGGGAACAAAGCTGTGCCACTGGCCAAGGCACTCGTGGTCACCAGTAACGCCAATTAGCTGAGCATCAGAGTGGGTGATGTAGTGTACACGGAAAGTCACGTGGACATTTTGAAACATGGGGGGCACAGCTGCAACTCTCTTTGCTTTCAAGTCCCCATCAGGGCAGTCTCCTTGTTCCCACTGCTTGCTGTCAGGGTCTTCCATGCTGCCGTTCTTGCCAGCCTCTCCCCAGGCCAAGTGCTCAGAAACAACTTCCCACTCTTCGTGGTCCAAGTCCCTACTCTCAGCTGGCTGACCCGGCTGCTCCTTGCTGCTGTCCTTACAACCATCATCAGAGGCTCCTGCCAAGTTCATCATGCACCATCCATCACTTGCCTGTCCCATGTGGGGTCTCAACTTGTCTGCCTGGCTGCCATGCCTATCAGCTGGATGCTCCCTGGAGCTGGTGGCATTCTGCTTCGGGAGCAGCTGCTCCGTCTCCAGAGGTTCACCTGAAACTCCACCACTTGGAACGTGGTTAAGCTCTTTCCTTGGTACAGCCGCCAGATCCTCTTCTGGCATCCGAGGGCTGGACAGGGCAGCAGCCTTGGCCTCCAGCAGCGCTTGCTCACCGCTCGCCAGAAGATCCTCTAAAAATGACACTGAATTACAACAGGAATAGTTCAAGCCACGCAGATAAGCTCAGCACCAGCAAACCCGAGCCCTCGCTGGCAGGCTCGGGCAGACCGAGACACGGACCACCGGCTCCCCCAGCAGCGCTCCCGCAGCACCCCCGCACGCTACCTGTGGCCGCCGCCGCTTCGCCCCTCGCCTGCGGGGACCCCTCGCCGCCGCCCCGCAGCGGGGCCGCCGCCCTGCCCTCCTCTCCTCGCCCGTCACCGCCGCCGTACCACAACCAGGCGACCAGGGCGGCCAGCAGCCCCACCACCAGCGCCGGCCACAGCCCCGGCCACAGCCAGCCCCAGCCGCGGGCCTCGGCGGGGAGAGCGGCGGCGGCGGCCGCAGGAGCGGGGAAGCGCGGCGGGGCGGCGGACTGCCGCAGCACGGGCGGGCCGCGATCGCGGGCCATGACCGGGCGCTGGCAGCGGGGCCGCCGCTGCTTCTCCCCCTCCAGGGCAGCTTTAAGGCGGGCCCCGGCCCCGGGGAGGAGCCGCCCCCGGGGCGGGAGGAGGCTCCCCGTGGCGCCTGGCGGGGCCGGCGGGGCGGGCGGGGGTTGAAGGGAGGGGAAAGGCAGATGAGAATAAAAAAGTCACAAGTTAGGTGAGAAAAAGTTGAAAGGCTTGCTTTCTCTTCCTCCACCCCCCGACCCCCCCTTTTCTGCCATCTCTCCCTTTTTTTTTCCGTCTCTTTCCTTATTTTGTCCCTACAGCTAGGCACTCTGCACAAGGTAGCTGCGCTGGAAGTGTTTTAAACCACAGATAATGCAAAAATGAAGGGAGATGGCATGCAAAAAGAATGCTTGAGTTTCTTTCCTATTTTTGTATGAAAGCAAGCATTGGAGCTCTAGTACCTGCAGAGATGTATGAGGTTTAATTCTAGCGGTACCGGTGGGCTTAGATTTATGTGCTCTAACAGGGGTGTGCTGAGAGTGACTGATTTGCTTGTGCTTTTAATGCTTCTGCTGATGAAAGTTCAGGCTTTCTCTGGTATCCCTGAGAAGTGAGATGAATTTACTAATAATTTTGTAACATCTGCATCATACTCTAATGACTACAGCTGAATTTCTTAACATTTTCCTGCTCTCCTGTCTTCCGTATTATGCTCAGGAAGCTTTTTTAGACTACCAGGACTTCAGAGTCCATTACTGCAGAGCATATTTGATGTATATTTTAATTTACTTTCATTTTACTGCCCAGTTTTCATCTTGAAGTGATGATGTCAAATTTGGTTTCAAAATTAGTAAATGCAACTCATAACTTTGTATTTTTAATAGGTAATTCTGGAGTGACAAACTGTGGAAATGTTTATGAGTGTAGACTATTAAGAGCAAAGATTAACATCAGAGAAGGAGTTAGGGGAGGCAGTTCCATTCAGTTTTGACTGCTGTCTTTTTTAAATCCATTCTCTTTATCTGAACAAAGGTGTTGTCATTACTTGATTTCTAAAGCCCACTGATGAGATTTGATCTGCTATCTCATTAGAAAAGAGAATGGCTAAGTGGATGTCCCCATAATTCTATTTCCAGTGTGTGAACTTCTTAAACTTTCAGTGTCATTTAGAGCAGTGCTACCTCAGCTTAGCAGGACAGTAAATGTCATTTGAATTTATAGAAGCACAAGTGTGCAGTCTTCGCAGTGAAGTTCCCTGGCTGACATGGTATGGGGTGGCCTGTGCGAATGAATACATAGAATTCATAATTAAATATTTTTCCTTTCTTTGCTTACCACAGCAGCTAAGCCACCTTCTCTGAAGCCCTTCTCCAACAAAGCACTGAGCTTGTGTTTTAAGGAAAAATATCTGTTTTGGTACGTCGATGTGTGGGATGCGTTCAGGCATGTGCTAAACATGCACTGCTCAGATCTTCTGCTCAAGGATACAGTGAAAGAAAAGAGCTGAGAATTTAGGACCTGCCTGGGCACTTCCTCAGTGAATATGGCTTTGGGTCCACTCTCTTTTACCACTGTTGGTGCTTCAAGGTGCAGCTTAGCCTTGCTGTATAAAACAGACACTTGACTGCAATGACTTGTCTTAACTACTGAAACTCTTTGCGTAGGAGATGATATTTTTGCAGTTTACTCCTATTCCTTTTTTCTAGCCTTCAAAACAGAGACAGTCCCATGCTCTGTATTTGTACACCACCTTGCTCAGCTGGGATTATCAGTGAGGGCACCTACATACTACTGTTCTTTAGGGAGTATGTGTGTACTGCAATTTAAAATTCCTAGTCATCTCCCTGAAGCAGAGCAGACAAAAATTATAGATTATTGTATCGTTATGCTAAAAGAGCATCCTTCTGCCAGCCCTCAGCACAGATGAAGAGGTAGTGTTTGGAGCAGCTAACGCCACTATTTGTTTTCTTAAATATATTTGATAAAACAGCTGAGGAAGGAAGAGACACCAAACTAATGCAGCTTAGAAATTACTACTACAGAAATCATTAAGGAACAGTTTATTTTGAAGACGCAGAAATGCAAGTGATGAAAGGCAGGGTGCTGCTTTAATGAGCAAGAAAAGAACAAAGGTCTCCTCTGGTTCTATTCATCTTCCTTGCTCATGCAAGTCTCTTCTGTTGCCAGACTCTTTTTGACCAGTATCTGCAGAAGAAGCTAAATCGAAGCACACAGATTGCTTTGAGTGCTCAGAGAGTAATTGTTGCTACTAGTAATGCATTTGAATGATTACAAGAACAGGGAGTCACAAAGGACCCAGGTGCCACCACAGACAAGCTTGCTGCACAGCCAGGCAAGGAAGGACAGTTTGTAAACCAGATCCCAGATTTCCGCCCAAGTCCGACGTAGTCCCCAGAGGGCACATGCTATTTTTGCCCAGTCGCTTCCGGGTGCCATCAGCATCCACTGATGCAAATGCACTTTGAGTGCTGTGGTCTCCTAGACCAGGGCCATCCTTGTAATCTGCTGTGGAACAGACACAGTTCAGAGGTGAGGGAGGTTTTTGTGAGCAAGGGGTTCAGCTTTGTCGATGATTACTTGCTTGCAGTGGCTGCATGTGGGTGGTGGGACCTGAAAAGGCTTCATAATTTGCAAACCTCCTGGTAGGACTGCACTTTAGTTCAGCAGAAGTCCATGCTGTTGCAGAAAAGTTGTCAACAGGCTCCCCTGTCCTCACTGCCTGTTTTGTGCAGGCCTTCGCTTTCATGTGACGATTGAAGTGGGTCAGATTAGGTAACTGATCCAGCTGAAAATTAATGCAGAAAATTTGACAAATGTTTCTTTTCATCCACACAAATACTTGTGCCAACAGATGGGAGAAAACAGGAATGGGTGGCTAAAGGAAAGGCAGACCTTTCTCTTCCAGAGGCAATGTGGATTTATGTGGGATGTAACTAGTTTTAGGTGGTTCAGTCACAGTTGTAACAATGATACCCTGTCCAGGTAGCATTGAATTTGTGCTTTGGAACTCCTCTTAGGATGTCTACAATTTATTTTCTATTTCCTTTTTTTAAAATAGGGTTCTTGGCGAATATTAAGGCTGAAGTTCCTGAGTCACTGATCACTTACCAAGTGTTAGAAGCAAAGATGCTGGACAGAAGAGTCGCGGCCCAAGAGTTCATAGGATGCTGAGGACTGAGGTTCTTGTTCTAAAGCAAACACAGAGATCGTTGCAGATGGTAACTTACCCCTGTTTTTTGGTAGCCCTTCCTCTCTAGAAATTCTTGAAATGCTCACAACCCGTAGAACATGGAGACCTCTGCCTCCTAACAGAATCTCCAAAGCAGATTAACAGAAACGCTCCAAAATATGTCTTGTATTTTTTTAGAGCTTTCATTGGAACCAAACAAAGCAACAGTACAATAAAGGGGCAAGGAAACAGTTTCTCAAAGTCTCAGGGACACTACCAATTCTGTTTCTAATGAATTCAAGATTTTAGTTTGTTCATGCAATCATTTCTGATGTGGCTTTAGTTTGAAAGTTAGTGTTCTGTGAACACTGAGGCTTCATTGCACCATTGTTTATTCAGCAAATGTGATAGCAGTTGCTGGACTGTATTTTGAAAAGCTGCATGTGACTTTGCAGAATTACCAGCCAGCTGACTGGCCTAAGATGAGGAGCCCCAAGCCTGCCACCTTCTCACATTTCAAAACCCACACAGTAGGGTGGATATTTACTATTACAATTCTACAAACAATTCTACAGCCGTCGCTGTTATTAGGAAGTCCTGGCCCACGTGCACTCAGAATGAACTTTCTGAGTTTTATTCTGTAAGCTGTGCCATCTAGTGTGGTGACAGGGAATCTCACCCGTAGCTTAAGAGCGAGTGAGAAATGCCCTGCTGGATCACACTCGCGGTGCATCTGTCTCGCTATTCTGGCTCTGGCAGTGGCAGTAGGGGATGCTATTTAGGGAGCACTTTTGAGCCTGGCTGGTGTCTGATCCCGTGGAATCCACAGCTGCTGTGTTAGGGATGTTGGAGAGCACTGCTCTTAAACAGGCCTTGTGCATGTACAGTACTTATTCCAGTTTTACTTTTGTAATAGAACAAAATGGAAACATGAACAAGTACAAAAGAAATACAAATTAAGGAGCCCTGTTATTCCTCATGGCAGTAGGACCAGGAAGTTCTACAGCCAACTTGGGAATGAGAGTTTGGCAGGGGAAGCTTTATGGAGGTTTGCAGAGAGCTCTTCCTGAGCATAAGGACAGCATGCATAAAAAAATCCAGTGGTGCTTTTATGAAGCTCTGTTGAGGAGGGAAAGGAGAACAGGTCACAGATGAGGTTGGAAGCAGGTAGCAGCTTTCTGATAATAAGAGCTGTCGATGTTTGATCATTTCCAGGCCTTACGCTGTGGATTCTCGCTGTCACAGAGTGAAAAACCAAGCAGTCATTGTCACCAGTCAGGTGAACAGTAAAAGACATTATGCCTCTTAATCTCACTGCAAGTGGTGCACAGGCATGTTCCCATGACCTGCATGCGCTGTAGTCATTAACTCGCTGGGCTCAGTGTCAGTGATACACAGTGCTTATGGGTGGTGTCGTAAAACTGTGAACACCGTTGCCTATTTCTTTCGGACCCATTAAAGGTTCGCCCACGCTTTGCTTTTTCTGTGGTTTAGGGTCAAGGTACCAGACACCATATCTGCTCTTAACAACTTTGGGCTGGTGTGATTCCTGAAAAATATAGAGTAAATGTGTAGTAACTCTCTTAAACATATTTCCTGTTGATAGAGCAGATACCAAGTACTAGTACTGCGTAAGTGTGCTTTGGTAGTTACTACTTCCAGTAGCAGTAAGCAGCCTAATTCAGTGTGAAGAATACTAGACAGAAGACTTCTGTCCTGTCTACTGTTCTTCTTAAGTTTTCTAACCCAGCCATTTGCTAGTGAGTTGTTTTTTCTTTGCAGCCAAATGAGTACACAGTTAAATTGGAAATGGTCAGATTTGCTTGGGAATATACTTCTGTAGTAAAAAGGATGTGCAGTAGAGTGGAGGAAGGCAAGTAGGGGATATAGTGAGAAGGGAGAAGCACAGATGGAGCTGTGGAAGCAAGTACAGAAGTAAGGTATTCTGTTCATCTCTTCTTCCTGTCCCCAGTGAGAAGATGTTCCCAAAGGCAGAGCTAAAAGAAGATGGGAAAGGGAGCAACATCATCTCATAGATATCTTAACCACAGCTCACAAAGCTTAGTCTAAAGTAGCTTTCCCTAGAGACCAGGTTAAAATCTAAAATTCAAGACTGCTGCCGTGGAAGTTTTCTCTGCAGTTGCTTGACACTTTCTGCGTTAGGTCCCCATCCAACCAGGCAGAAAAATGGGAAAGGCAAAGTATTCATATACTTTGGACCTGCATCACACTCCGAGAAGAAACCTTAACCCTGACTGTCTTTCTGTACCATCTTTTCCCATATTAATTGCAAGTATCTCGGCTATGAACACTGGATGCTGTTCTCTGTGCAACGTTTCACAAGAGCCAGCAGGTGGCACATGAGGAGTATGTCTGACAGTAAAAGCTCTTCTTTTCCAGACAGTGATGAGATGGTTTCGCATACTTGCTATTAGCTTTTGAAGTGCAGTGTTTTCCATACCTTCTGTCCCAGATTGCTGACCAAGAAATTGCTTTCTGCAGTCAGATGCTGAAGAGTGTAGGGAGAGCGGAGAAGCAGGCAGATTACAACTGGTGGGAGTGCCGTTCTTAGAACTGGCCTTCAGACTGGTTAATAACGAGGATATCCCAGATCCAGACCTGCTTTACATTATCAGCAGTTAAAATCTGGGAGGCAGCCGGTGAAGAGGGGGGAAAAGTTGTTTCTCGTAATGAATCAGCATATGTGTCTATATGGCTTACAATCATGGTGAAGGGAAGCCAGGCATCATCAGAGCCTTTCCTTGTGTCCAAAGAATCAAAGGCAATAGGCTGAAAGGGGCCTCAGGAGTCCAGTTTAGGGCTGGTGTCTGCAGGCTGCTGGTGGCCTGGAGGTCGTCTGTGAATGCATTTATTTTTAACCTCCTCCCCTCTAACACCCACATGGATGGCAAATGTGTTTCTGCCTGTCAGCAGGCACAGGTTCCCAACTACTGCCAGTTACAAATTTGAATCTTTATAATTCTAATAGTAAAATCAAAGAATTGTAAGACAGTAAAGCTTAGCTTATATCTTAAGGGCTTTGTTCTTCGTAGCCACCCAAGTAATTGTAAAATACAAGAGGGTCCATGGATTGTCTTCAAGAAAACTTTTTATCTTAACAATCAAGAAGTGCTGGTCTGTTTTACCCTTCTGCCATAAGACAACATCAACCTGCCGATGAATGTGTAAGCTGATCTTGAAAGAAGGACAAACCAGAGGCTTCAGGATGATGTATTTCATTATTTAACTGTCCTTTCTGTTAGAAAATTGTTGCTAGTTTTTAACCTATATCTGTCCGCTCCCCCTGAACTCACTTAGCTGTCTCAAAGACACATGGGAAGCGAAGTATTTCCAGTTTCTTTTTATCATCCTTGTACTTAAATGGAGCTTCTTATGCATGCCCTCAGTTATCTCTTATTTGTATTAGAAACTCAATTTGCTCCATCTTGGCATGTTGGTCATAAGTGTGTTATCATTCCTATAGCTCTCCCTGTTTTCTTTTGAGTTTACATCTTTCTTAAAGAACAGTAACCAAACCTGGACACAGACGTCACTCCCAGAGATGGTCTTACCCAGACAGAGAAGTACAGAGGGTTATCTCATGTTCGTCTTTGTTCCCATGATAAGATGCTTCCTTTTTTTTTGCACAACCAGGATGTTGCTGACATTTACAATCTACGAAAATCCCTGTGTCATTCCCTTGCTGAAGTCCTGCCTAGCCAATTGTTCCTCATTCAGTATTTGTGCGGCTGAGAAGTTCTGCTTGGTAGAAGTCATTCGGCCCTGTTTTTTTCACTCTCTTATTTTCCAGGTCTTGTCTAATATGTCAGGATCATTTTGAATCCATTTGAAGCCCTTCATCATCTTTGTAGTGTTTTCTAACTGGGTGTCATCTGCAAATTGAATGGATTCTTTGGAAGTACACAGGTTTTCCATGAATTTTCAAGGAAACAGCTTGTAATTCTGAGTTTGTTCTACTATTTTTCCATATTCTAATGCATTTCATCCTCGCTTAGCTGACTCAAAACATGTAACAGTTCTAATGCTGTTCTTTCCTACTTACCCATAGAAATCTGACTTGGAATTCCTTCTTGGGTTTGAGGTAGAACTTACTGCTTGCCCAGGCCAGTCTCTTACTACATTTCCTGTGCTTTCTCTGAACTTGTGTACTGTGCCAGAAATATCAAGGAATGATACCTTTCCCTAAATCCCTTTTCCTTGTAGATTTGTTCCCTGTGACCCCTTATTTGCCAGGTATTTTTCAGCTTATTAGTCGCTCTCTTTGAAAGTCATGCTTTCTGTTTTGTTGTTCTCCATTCTCCTTTTCTGTAGCTGGTACAGGTGCATTTCACATGCCATTTCATGACTGCCGCCTGATGCTTTTTACCTTCCTCCTCGATTAGAGTCAGATCCCTTCTAAGGATTTGAAGGAGGAGGGAGAAAATACAAGACAGTGCAAGGCAGGGAAAAGGAAACACCGAACCAAGGAAAATCTCTTGGAGCGCAGTAGAAAGGGATCAGAGTTGCAGATCTATAGATCTTGCTCAATTAAGTATTTCCCTGTGCACAATGTTTTAATTTGTGCACTCTTTAGAGATAATGAGAAATGCCCCCAAAATGCCTTTGTTCTTCAGTGGAAGTTCTGCATGCAGCAGAGTAGCAGGGTCAGTATACTGTACAGGAATAGACTGAAACAATAATATGACATTACTCTGTTATATTATGTTATTTTGCCAGTGATGGGGAGCAGCAGAGATCCCAAATCATAAAACATCGTATAATACGTTTGGTTAAATTCTGTGAAATGTTAAGCGTCTCAAGCTCATCTCAGGGTTGACTGAAGTTGTGGTACCCAGTAGCTCTTAGAAATTGAATCATAAATAAAATGTTCCAGCAAATTTATGCTGCTAGACTCTCATGGTTGTCTAACATCCTGGAGACATTGTGCTTTGACTTCCATGTAAATTCTTTACGTTGTCAGGCACCTAGAAAAATGCAGCATAGAAGACATCCAAATATTTATTTTGAAACAACTTTGAACAGAGAAATTTATCAAAGTCCATAGTCTGAAGAGCACTGAAAAAACAAATACAAACTTGACTTTTGTGATTAAAAAAGACATCTGTGTTTGTAGCTGTCAGGTATTATCTTCTAAGCTGGAGATAGAAAACAGTTGCTTCTGAGAAAATAACAGAAATGTGTTTTTAGCTCCTGGGAAAGAACAGCTTCTGAAAGGACACTCAGCAGGGAGCTGGTGTTGAGTGTGGTATCATTTTACACTCTTTCTTACAGCATGTTACCCACATTGGCAAGTTTTACAGGCAAATTACTTTTTTCAGCTGGAGCATCCCATGTGTATTCTCTTAGCCTAGCTGTGATATTTATTTACTGTGAAATGAAGCTTTTTGTCACAACTGAAGGAGGCTTTAGAGCCATATCACTGGTGTCATGAGCAGGCTCATAGAAATATGGCTTGTACACCGTCTTAAATATTCCCTTGGATTCAGTGCCAGGCATAACAATCCGCCTTTCTAAGAAAGAATTTTGTTAAGCTTTGTCTGAAGTATGTCTAAATGAAGTACCACGTGAGCCAAGGACATGTATAGGACTGGAACAGAAATAAGTCACAGAGGGCTCCAGGTGAGCTTGCTTTCTTTTGATGAGCACTTTTCTCACCCCCAGCCTGGCTATATATTCTTTTACGCTTCTTCATGTATCACTGAGTGCAAGTATTTCATTCTCAGCAGGTTAAGATACTCTTAATCTTCAGCAGGTGATATAGGCCAAACCTTTATAGAATTTCTGAATATGGGTGTTCATGCCCCCTTTGTTTACATGATGCTTTCCTGAAAGCTGCAATAGATCGTTTTCTAAATCACATGATTGAATTCAAAACGAAGCTTTCAATTGCCTGAATTTTCCTTTTTTTCTGTGTTGCCTCGCTGCTTACCACAGGAGGACTCTACAGCTCTCTTGGGAAAGGATCTGCCAAATGGTCTATAAGCTCTGGTGGTAGAGTGTTTATCTTCACGACCCGAACAGGCTTGATTACAGATCTGGCATCACCGAGTTGCATGGGGGTATCTCCATTGATGTTACGTATTTGTCCTCCCTGTAATAAGAGGCCAGGGGTCTAAGTAAAGCAGCAACAGAGATCTTTCATGTGTCTTGAAATACAGTTTTGCTGACATCAAATCTGCATGCCCTATTCTGAAACCCTTCCTGCAAGTTCCTCTTTCCTGTGTTCAGTGTTTGAAGGAGGATGTCATTGGTCACTTAGTCATGTGCTGCTTTAGTCTGATGACAGGAGAAAGCATGAAGTCCTTTCCCACCCAGTCATGTTGGAGGAAAAGGCAAGACATGAGATAGTAATTTGTGCTTAGCAAGCCAGCACTTGATGCAGCAACTCCATCCTAAGACCCAGGTCACATGCTAGAACCAACCAGGGGTGTGATTTTTTTTTGCTTCCCCGAAGTATTCCCTGCTTTGCCCTGACTGCGGTGCGGAGGGATACAGCGAACCTATACAAGGTATTGCAGACTGTGCTGAAGGTCTAGCTTAATGGTTCCCATCCTAGGGACCGGCACTGCTTTTGGCCACAAGATATTAAGCACTCAAAATTGAGGCTGGCAGGCAGAACTAAGTGCAACACTCGCTGGGGCTGGTGCCCAGAGTCTGACAAGGAATGGGGACAGATGAGCTGGATTCTGCAAGATGCATGGGGCTAGAAATAGCAAAAGTGTGCTGGGTTGTTTGCCTTCCTGAGGAAGGTGGAGGTGGACAGGCAGCGCAGTAGGTTCTTGGGCAGCATTCGCCCTCCCCTTCCCCTGCAGTGTTTCTTTCTCAGTGCCACTTTTGTGTTGAAAAAACGATGCAAATAATTGAACGCAGCGTTGCCTTCAACAGCTGTGAACAGTTGTACTCCTAGAGGGAAGCTGGCGACCTGCCCTCCAACCAGTTGGTGAACTTTGTTTACTGTACTAGAATAAAATCCTGCTAAGCGCAGGTGCTCGTCACATCGCGGTGCCAAAGCCTTGCACGCAGCAGGCGGACTGAGGGACAGCGATTCTGAGCTGCTGACCTTCAGCAGCATGTCTCTGCACCTCCTTAGGTGGGGCTGGGAGACAGACTACATCTGCTGAAGGGGACAGTTTGTTCCAGAGCTGTGCATGTGCACAGATCCTAAGGGAACCACAGGAAGGAGATGCCATAGGCTTCCTTACCAGGATTAGGCCCCTAGTTGCTCCCTTCTTTCTTTAACTCCCCCGTCTGGGCTCTTTGAAAATCGTTTCCTCCATCCTTTTCCTGCACTGGTCACTTAAGACCTCCGCTGCCCGGCACATTTCCAGGCAAGCTAGTGCCCATTGTGCCTTTAGCTGGTGTTGCTCTGCCCCGGGACAGGAGCCGAGGGCTGTCACACACACAGCCTCATTGTATAAGCTGGTAGACACAAGCTATTTGTATCAAGGCTGACATATAAAGCATTTGTTTACTAACGGCTGCCACCGACTAGCTGGGAGGAGGGCTAGGGGCTCAGAATGACTCATTCTGGCCTTATTTCTGGGCCTTCCAGGTATGCATTTCAGTGCAGTAGACATTGGGAATCAGGAAGAGACTCCCAATGTGAGCCATTTTGGTCTCTTTCCTCATCTGTGCCAATAACTGCAGTGCACTTAAGGACTGAGACTGAAGGATTTGTGCACGCTAAGACTCCAGAAAGGTCAGCTGTGCTGCTCTCACTCCCCTGAAGCCGCCTGGTAGAAGATGGTTACGTTTCAGAATTTTAATTAGAGTTAGTTGATCGCCTGAGTAAATAGTAATGTAATGCAGGCTAGCAAAATCATCTAATTGCAGCCTTCAATACCTATGTTTATTTCAGGAACAAGGGAAGATACCAGCCTGTGACATAAGACAGGCTCACAAAGCACACACTGATTTTAGGTCTGCAGTCTCGCTCAAATGCACAGGCACAGTCAACTGCCCTTAGCAGAGACTAAAAATCCCTTGCTTACTGTGCAAGACCTCCACTTTTAGTCAGTAAAATAGTATATAGAAGTAGTGTGCATCTAGATTTTAATGCAGCAGCATGCATTTTAAGCTCCAGAATCTGCTCTTGAATTCTTTCAGATCAATAAGAAATTGAGCATAGGCCAAGAAAAGAAAAAAATAAGAGTCCTACAGCACTGCAGTGGGATTTTCAAAAGGACTGAGTCACCTGGTCCCTCAGAAGTACATGGGAAGTTTGTCTTTGACTTCAAAATAAGAATGATGTGGAGTGCTGAGCATGGATGTAGCCACAACACATTTCAAATCTGCTTCCCCAGAGCCTGTCCTATCATATTCCAGTGGAGCATCCTTCACCTTTGTAATGTCAGAGTGGCATTCATGTGGAATATGACTCACAGGTCAGGGAAATGTGTGCCATTGGTTTGCTCATTTTAATTGTGCCCTCTGTAGTACAGTTCACTTAAAGTTGGGTATGGATTGTTGAAACTGTGCTCATTCAGGCTGAATCCAAAATGAGGCAAATAAACATAACAGGTCTCTCTCTCTGTCCCCTCCCTTCCCGCCAGCAAATGCCAAAGTAAGCAGATGCTCTTGGCAGCACTACAGAATAAATTGACTTGTGATTTGCTCTGCACTTTGGCACTCTAGATGTACAAAGCTCCTGTCACATCAGAGGGCTTGGGTCAGGGGCCAGAGTTTTCATCCACTGCTGTGGGATTTGGGCCCTGAAGTTCCACTGGCAGTTGTAGACTGTAATCCTCACTTTTTTAGGAGCCGTATGTGTCATAATGTAGGGAAAAGTATATGATCACCATTTATTCTCTTTGAATGAGAGATTCTTTACTATTTATGGCATGTTCAGGGTTATCACAAGATGTTTTCAAGGCTGGAGGGTAAAGCCTCTGCTCTCCACTGTCTTATATTGACGGGAAAGTGTGGGACTGGTTCAGTAACTGACCTGGGTGACTAATCTGACCATGTTAGCAAGGTGTCTCAGAAACCTGCCAGCTCCTTATAGCTTTTCCTGCAATAAGATCAGAGGTATGTATTTTTATGGTGATTTAGGCTTTGTTGGCTTCCTGTTTGTAAGTAATAATGAGGGGCAGGGGTTATAAGGAAAGAGGGAGCACAATCCTGGACTTTCAAGTGCTGGGTGGATGCTCACTTCAAGGAAGAATAGTAACAACTATATTGTCTTTACCTCTGGAAAGATGCTGTCTTTCAAATGAGAGTGAAATACCTGAGGGTGGTGGCTTAGGTGGCGGTCCATCTCCTTTGTGAAATCCTTCCTGGCTTCCTGCTTTGACCTGAGCTTGCAGTTGCGTTTAGCAGATGTTTTCCGTGCCTTTTGTTGAGCCAGGTGGGATCTACTCTGTAGCAGGATGCGGGGAAGCCGCTTTGGGCTATGGATGATGATGTTCTCACATGGGGGAGGGAAGCCATTTCTGAAATAATCCAGACCTCTTTAAGAACGGCCAGTGCTGGCCATTGAGTTAATCTGAGAACCTCTGTTTGGTGCTGCGTGCTGGCAAGCATCTTGATGACAGCTTTTCCTTGTACCTGAAACCAAAACCCTCTAGTTAGTGCAGGAAATACTGGCTTTATAAAGAAGTGCGTTTTAAGACTTAGTTTGCTTGTATTAAGAAAGCAGGAATAAAAGGCTTACCACATCTGGCCTATGCTGTGACAGTTTAGCTCCACTGTTTGCACTGTGTGAAACCAGCACACGGCAGGGGAGTTCTCTGGTTGGTGTCAAAGCTGAGGACCAAACATGCAGGACCACTCATGCTCCAAGATCTCAGGGTGTGAGAAAGGAGCTGTGCTAGATGCTGACATTCAGAAGCCAGGCAAGGGACTAGATTACAACCCAG
Source organism: Burhinus oedicnemus (assembly GCA_008921705.1). Classification (NCBI taxonomy): domain Eukaryota; kingdom Metazoa; phylum Chordata; class Aves; order Charadriiformes; family Burhinidae; genus Burhinus; species Burhinus oedicnemus. The sequence continues at coordinate 351,849 of VFFE01006658.1, read as the reverse complement.
GGGCAGAGAAAAGTAATTTGCCTGTTTTCCCACTAATACATTTAAGAGGGAAAAACTCAGGTCCAAACCCCTGTGACGGTGATGTGTGTTGGTCTACTGCAGCTGGAGCTTCAGGAAGGAAGAGTGAACGCACCAGAAGGAGAGACAGGTGAATGAAGGAGCGCAAGGTCCTCACCTGACCTGCCTGCCCGGCTGCCCGGAGCAGAACGGCAGAGCTTGGGGATGCTGTGTTGCTGGAAGACTGCATGCAGAACCGCCTGCAGGGCCAAGAGAGGCTCTCGGTCACGTAAGTCATCCCCAGGCTCTCTCTGTTTTCTCTGCCCTGTCCCTGGGACACGTGCCCCACATGCTCTTCTTGCATGTCCCCAAGCTTGCTAGGTCTGCCAGGAGCCCTGCCAGGTGACATGTTGCCTTCGCTGCTGTTGCAGATAAGAAAGCTGAGCTGAATTATGGCTAGCCTCTTCCTGTGTCAGCACAGCCAGGTTCTCCTTTGCTCTACTGCTGTGAACGGCATGGGCACATCTCAACTGTGCTCTTGGTTCCTCCCTGGGTGCTGCTGCACTCGTCCTTGTCCCTTGGCCTGCAGAGGGTGTTCCCAGTAGTCCAGGGCTGTTTGCAGTGCTCATCAGCAACAGAACAAGCAAACCTGGTTGGTCCTGGAGCTGCTTCAGGACTCTATGGAAAACCGAGGGCTTGGAGAAGTTCTGTCAGTCTCCCTGGGCTCTAGCTGTCCAACCCATAATGGCTCCTCCCATGATCTGAGTTGTCCTCGGGGAAGAAAGCGGGTGGAGAGTAGGACTTAATGCGCAAGGGTATAAGATCAAGCACTTGGTTGTTGACTGTTGCAATCTGCATTGGAGGAATATGCAGTCTAGCAGCTATAACTTGATTTAAGGTAGTTAAGCTTGGACAGCAGGAGATTTAGTGATTAGATGGGCTTGGCACTGCAAGCCGGGTCCTCAGCAAACTTGTTAGCTGTTTAGGTTATCCAGACAGTGCCACATGCCAGTCTCCCTTACATCCTAGTGCGTGCCCTGCAGCTTCTTCCTTTCCAAGCAAGATCTCTGTTTGACAGCTTAGTGCAAGTCATAGCCTATCTCACACAGCCACTAGTGACATTCTCCTACTCCACAACATATTTCCTCCATCCCTCATCCCCTAGCATGGTTCCTTGGCCACGTTCAGCTTGCGAGTGCCCTAGCTCAGCGGTGAGGCTCTAGCATTGCTTTGCAGCGGCGGTGAAAACAAGATGTGCAGCTGAGTAAAGAGGACTTAGTGCGGATCGGTGCTTGATGTGGTGGGGAGAAGAGGACGAGGACTGTTTAGGTTCCAGGTGAAGTCTGGAAGAGAGCAGAGTTGAGTGAGGAGAGAAATCTGGGTGAAAGGAACAGTAAGGAAAAGGTGGCCTGAAGCAATGCTCTGTCCTCCTACGCAGGTGGCACAGTTTGCCACCTCTGAGTCATGAGGCTGTTATATGCAGAAGCAGCTGATGAGTCAGGGAAGCAGCAAGCCAAACCAGAAGTAGCTGATGGGTGTGAGTCGCCGCACTTGCTAATTTTGGTATAGCTCAGATTATGAGGAATATGGTTGTGTATGTGTAATTTTAAAATGTACTACATGATCTATATCACAATTATGACGTATGTGTAGAGGTGTTTGTGTATGTGTGCCTTACAATTCATGGGGACTGTGGTTATTTAGCTGGAGAGAGTCAAAAACACAAGAGCCAAGCAGGAACAAATTTCAGAAGGAAGAACATTTTTGCTGCTATTCTCGTAACAGTTGAAAATATTAATTTCCTCAGAAGCAAAACCAAACGCTGTAGACAAATCTGTCGTCTCCTAAAAAGTCATTGTCCCAAATCTAGAAGTCAAACAGTGTCCTAAACGCAAATCCCAGTCTGGCCCATCTGATGCACTTACTTCATGTGCATCCCTATGAAGCTAAACCAAAAGCAAAGGCTGCTGTTACACAAGCAGTAACTTTGTTCACAGACCTTTCCGAGGTCACTGTTGAATCTAGTAATTGCAGGGTAGCGCTGCCCTATAGCGAACTACTTTCCTGCCAGCAGTTAATTTGTACTGTGTGGGAAGAATAAATTAAAGCTTGAGTACATGAAATTTGATCGCTACCCGCTTACAAACCTTTCAGAAATTTCTCAACTCTCAGCTGAAATCAGTATCTTATAATTAGATTATTATTTTATTAACTATGCGTATAGTACTAGAAACACACATAGTATGTGTAAATTCATTGATGACAAGCACGTGTGTTAGCTGCACATGAAAGGCAGAAGAGCGAAGTCTCTGAAAACATTTTCCTTGTATATTACTGATGCACTTGGGTGTTTCCCAAGGGCTACTCCTGTAAGACTGGGAGTGTGCTGCATGTAAAGCTGCTTCTGCTGTCCTCCTTGGCCCATGCTGTGAAAAATCCAGCCAGCAGAGAGTCTTTGTGGTGAGCTGTCACGAAACCTGAAATGTTAAGGACCTGCAAGTTACCTGTTGTATGTTTTATGTTCTGTTGATGAGCTGGGCTGAGTTAAATAGCAGCCAGGCATTAAATTCCTGACAGTATGCGAAAGAGAGGGATGCCCCGCCTTCATAAAAGTACCGTTCTTGATAAGCAGAAGATCTCAGTCCTTGTAATATTTACATCTGAATTTCTAATGCTGTATATTCCAGAGGAAAATACAGCTAGGATTCAGAAACATGGTGATGGAGAGGGAAGTAAACAGAGTGCCACAGATACGTAGATGAGAACAGACTGCAAACATCATGCAGCAGAAGGTGAGTGGACAAGTCTACCAAAATTTAGGTAAGACAGAAAATAATATTTAGTAAGTAAAACACTTCTCTAGTCACAGTTGCATTCTCACTGTTGAGATGAAACTACACTTGGTTCAGGAAAGGCTGTTTCATGGCTCTGCCTTCAGGTTACAGCTCCTAAAGGAAGCAATGCAAGATTTGGATCCAGTTAGACCTGGTGTGAACAGGTCTGTCAACAGTGACAGATGATGGTAGCACTGAAGTCTGAAGTAAAGACAAGCATGATTCCTATCTTGCATGGTGAAGACCAGAGATCCACGAAGTGACATGGATGCGCACAAAGAGACAACAAAAAATATCCTACCCCTCCTATCTGCTGTTTCCACCTCTCTATTTGGGCCAACATAAAACATTCACTAAAGGTCTAATAGTTACTAAATCACAGGAGTAGGATTAAGGATTTCTGGGATCTGTTCTGATCTGGCTGATACTGTGCCGTATGATTTCCTAAGTCCTTCCTTGACAAGCCTTTTCCTTCCTTGTGTAGACCCCAAGGAGCCAAGTAACTGGTGTTACGCAAACTGAAGCCATGTTGACAACCTCAGTAAGTAATGACTTTTTTCCATTTCTTAAGGATTTTCCCAGTGCATGGGACAGGACTATTTCATCCATGGTTTAGCTTTTTAAAAAGGTTCTCAAATGATTTTACCACACGGAAATCATCAGGAGAGGCCCTGAACTATTCCCCTGGGAGCATGAAGCTTGCCCATTTCGTCATGAGACAATGCAAAATCTAGGGTAGCCCAGCAGTATTTGTGGGTGTTGGGGGCAGAACAAGAGACAGAAGCTTTCTGTGGCAGACTCTATGACTGCTTGCTTGGTGTGTTCTCCTACGGTTGGGTTTCTCCAGACCCTAACAACTCAATGTTCTCTGATTTACCTGCCCTCCACACCCCTTGCAACTTTACATTTCCAAAGGGATCCTGCTGGCAACGTGCGTGCATTTTGATGTGCTTCTTTCCTACAGAACCCCACATTGTGCATGCAGGTCTGTTGCGTCTACCATTGAGCGTGAGGAATGGCACTCAACAGGGAAGGGACAGTCTGTCCCAGGCATCAATTTGCCTTTTGTTTTTTCGCTAAGCGATTGTCAGTGAAGCCCCAGCACGGGAGTTGGCACCTGGTATGTTTTACAGAGTAGGATCTGCCTATTATTTTCACCATATTTATGGTGTTAGTGCAAGGCACCCACCACGGCTGGGATCCCAGTTGTAATGGGTTCTGTATGATAACAGAAAAAGAAAAAAAAACACACCAAGAGTTTACAGTGGAGATAAGACAACGGTGTAGCACATGAGCAGAGTAACTGTCATGAACTTCTGTAAATATTGTCATTTTAAGTGGCGGAGATTCTTGGGAATGGGAAACTAAATAGCAAAAAAGTGAAAGGAGTGGGGAGAGGGAAGATTAATGGAAGGGGCAAGAAAGAAGAAAGAATGAGGACTTGAAGTCTTCTTTGGGTAAGCACATTTACATGTTTTCCTGCATGTGGGCCTTATCTGCCTTTTCCCATTGTAATGTCATCATGATACTGGACTGGGAAGATGTGCCTCTGCTTGTTTCAGGGATTTGTAATTATGACACAGTATTGTGCCTTGAGCCAGCACTGCACCCACTGCATTCCCATGCTGCACTTCAGAGGTGGAGTCACTCTTCACGGGAATGTTTTAGATATATCATTGCTAGTAAGCACTTTCTTGATTTCCAAAGGTAATTTGCCAAAAAAGAAAATAATTCACACTGAGAATCTTGAAAATCTGCATGGAGAAACAATGTGGTTCTGTGTATCACACGGGTAGAATTCTATGAAGAAATAAACCAAAACACTGAATTAAGCAAAACCAATACTCTGCAGAACTCCTTGCTTGATCTATAAATATTCATGCCAGGATTCAGCTAAAAGAATTTCAGTGGTACTGTAGGCTTCAAGAATCCTTTATCCATTGAGGCAGCAAACCAAATATAGTCTTTAAAAAAAAAAAATTATGTCTCCCATTTAAGATATCTCAGCTTGCTGGAATTCCTTAAATATTCCTGCCTTTCTTTTGCTTTCCGATAAAACAGCATGTTCTTTAACATCATTCATAAAAAATGCTTCATGGCTGTGAAAAGTAGTTATGATAAAAATGGCTTTGCATAACTAGAGAATTGCTATCTATTCTTGTTCTTCTGTATTTATCTCTGATTTAGGGACAATGGAGCTGGTCAGCTTCTTACTCACGTTGGAGCGCATGCGTCAGGATGGCCTCACCAAAAAACAGAGGTCACAGAGCAGTTAAACTACTTGAGGTGAGACGAGAAAGAGGTCTCCATTCCACCGCTTCAGCAGCAATGGAAAATATGTTTCATGTGCTACAGGAGGAGGTATCTGCTTGTAAAAATTGTCACTATAGCTAGTGCCCACCAAAGGCCAATATTTTATGCTGTAAGGGAAGGTTTATGGTTTCAGAAAGAGAATTCCCATGGAAGATTTTTTTCCAGGGGGAGAATTCCATTGCTGTAGTTAAATTAGCGTTCAAAAATGGATTCTAATTCTTTGTTGCTTGCTTTTTGGAGAGATGAATGCCACTTTGGAGTGGGAATGTAAATGAAAACAAGCTGCCAGTACAATCATTTTTTTTTTACTGCATGGGTGGAACCACAAAAATTCTAGTTTTCCAAACAACTGTGAAATGTGATCTCATAACCTTTCATAAGCAAAAGAAAAGTGCACATAGTAACATAACACTATTTCTGGAATTACAGTTACAGGAAGTAGTATTTATTAAGGAGAATGCTTCAGTCCATTTTAGCAGGAAATCCACCTGATGGTCTACTTGCTGTCTTTCTGGGGAAGGCATTATTTGGATCAGGCTGATGATGGCAAGCTGCCAGCCTCATGGTTTGGAAGGGCAAGAGGAGACGGCACTGACTCATGACTTTGGAAACGCTAGTGCTGCCGGCAGCTGGATCATGGTTATGGGACAGGAGCCCCTGTGTCGCAGAGGCTTTCCTTCCTTTTGTGCAATATGAAGGCTGTGATGGAAAGGAATTAGCACAACATCCATTGCTGGGAAAGCCCCTGTTGCAGGTATCTTTCCCTCCTGCTAGCAGTGCACCAGGAGGCAATTATGGGTGGGAAGCTGGAGCAGTAGTGCTTTTAAAGGAGAAACGGGTACGTCAGTTACGTTATTTCTTAGGAGTGGCTTAACTGTGTTAGTGGAAGCTGAACTGTAGTGAATTATCATAGAATCATAGAATGGTTTGGGTTGGAAGGGACCTTTAAAGGCCATCTAGTCCAACCCCCCTGCCATGGGCAGGGACATCTTCAACTAGATCAGGTTGCTCAGAGCCCCGTCCAACCTGGCCTGGAATGTTTCCAGGGATGGGGCATCTCCCACCTCTCTGGGCAGCCTGGGCCAGTGTCTCACCACCCTCAGCGTAAAAAATTTCTTCCTAATATCTAATCTAAATCTTCCCTCTTTTAGTTTAAAGCCATTACCCCTTGTCCTGTTGCAACAGGCCCTGCTAAAAACTATGGTAGAATCTGATCTCTGTGAAGCTTAATTCAATCTAGAGGCATTTTGTGTTGCCTGCAAGTTTCCCCTATCATTTTGCTGATGAATAGCTGGTTTTCTGCTTGTTTTCCAGAAAACCTTTTAAAGACGCCTGCTGCATCGAGAGACGTGCACTAGCAGATCCATCCACGGCAGACAGGAAGATTTCGGCCCCTCTTGCGCGCAGGATCAAACCCCAATTATTTTCGGGTAGATTTCTCTCTTTCCTGGTAAGCAGGCTACGCCGACCAACCTGCTGCCCTCAGCAAGGTGAGCCAGCCCCGGCTCACCAAACCCTGGCAGAGGAGCGGTCCTTCCCCTCGCTCCAGCCCCGGAGAAGCGGCTCCCCCTCTCCGGGACCCTCCCGGCCTTGCGGGGCGGGCGGCACCGCGGCGGCGGCTCCGGCCCCTCCCGGCCCGTCGGCAGGCGGGGCCAGGCGGCCGCCCGCCCCCTGCGCCCGGCCCGCAGCCCGGCGGCGGCGGTGACACTGGCGGCTGTGTCCCTCCTCGGCAGCAGCCATGAAGTCGCTTTGCCTCGTCACCGTGGGGGTCCTGGCCATGACGCTGCTCATCGCCAGCATCTCCTTGCTGGTGGCACACGTCTTCCAGAGGGTGGTGGACCTGCAGGTGAAGCAGGTGAGAGCACGGCCCTATTCCCATCCCAGTCCTTCCTGACCGGTTTATTCCCTCTCAAAATAACCCTGGGAGGAGAGGGAGGGAGGGAGGGAGAGGGCTGGCGGGTGGCGTTGTCTGGCTCTCTGCTTGCACCGGCTGTGGTTGGGCAAGGGCAGGAGCATCCCTGGGCAGTGAAACCCCCCCCTGCCCTGCATCGCCCAGCTAGGCTGGGGCTTAGGATGGACCTCAGGCTGCCCTGGGCCTGGGCTCGGTAAAAACTGAGCAAATACGAGTGAAAATCAGTTCTCTTGAGGCAGCTTTACTGGCTGTGGGACAGCAGCTGTAGTGCGGAGCCCTCTCCAGAGCAGCAGCACATGAGGTGAGCAGGGAACACCTGGAGCACCCCTCCTGTTTTGCTATTCCTGTCACAGATTTCTTGCAGCTTTCATAGAGCAGCTTGTTGTGCTACTCCATTTACTGCTGCTTCTGGAGCACAGCCAGAGGTGCTCTGGGCTGAAACACGTGGTAGTTTCCCAGTCAGGGTGATGACAGCGAGGCATTTCACCCTGTTGTTAGAGGCTGCTTGTAGCACATTTTGGGGACGCCCATCCTGGTGTTGTTATGAATGTAGAGCCCTTCACTGTTCGACTGTTCGTGCTCTGTCTAAGCTTTTGTTCTCTCTCATACTGGCTCTTTGCATTTATCTGGTGGTCCAGTGAGAAAGGTCAACTGTGTTAAGTGTCAGTAACGCCCTTAAAACACCTGGGAAGCATGTAAATGAACAATTATTTACCTAGTTTGAGGAATATCATCCTCTCTGTTATGCTGACAGAGAAACCAAGAGTGCTAACAAATGGAGGGATTTGACCAGTGCTATTGTCTAACTGGTGCACAAAGTCTGCTGATCCCCTGTGATGTCCTAACCAATGTACTGTTCTTTGGGGTGTTGACAGGGAGCATTTCCTAACATAAAAGCTGTATTGTCTTAACTTAAATCAGTGTGGTTTAGCGAGTGCAATTTTAGGTTGGCAGTCAGCTTAAAGAGGGTTGCAGCACTTTGGAGTCTGCCTGTAAACTTCAGGGGGTAGCCAAAAAATAAAGGCTACCATAGGGTAAGCTGTCGTGCAGCCTGCCAGTGTGTCAGCTGCTCTTGAGGAACTGCTCATACAGCTACTCCTACAGCATTTGTTCTCGGGTACGTGCCTCTGCCGTGCTGGAGCGTAGCATGGGTAATGGGTGGTTTATCCTGAAGTCATTTGATCATCAGCCCGTACCTCTTCTAGGCGGTCTGAAAGCCAGGTATGAAGTGATAGGAGTGTTAATGTATGCAAAATTGTATGCAAACCAAGCCAAATCAGTACAGCTTTGCACAGGCGTGTGCGGTTCCATCTCCCAGATCTTAGGTCTCTTTGGAAAGGAGTCTTGTCGTCCTCTGCATCACAGCAGAAGTTCTACTTTCAAGTCTATTTCATGCTCTTATCAAAAGAGTGGTGGGGGAAAAAAAATGGTTTGGCGGGACAGTGTAGGACTGTCAGGAATTAGGCGTGATCCTCCTTATGCGTATTATCTCTTAGCTACACGCTCCTTACCCTTAATGGTTGATTATGTAAGAGTAAGTTGGTATTCGCTCAGCAGGGCTTTCAGTAATGCAGGATAAAGTTTCCAGAGCTCAGTCTTTTCCTGCTTACCGCTCTTCAGCTCGTGCTAGCATACATCTGGATTGCACAGAATCAAGCCTCCTGCTCCCTGCGCTAGCCGCTGACTCCCTCCTGGCCTTCTCCGGGAGCCACAAGCACAAACTGCAAAAGTACAGCTTTCAGCCCCAAAGCAGTGTCCTCCCAATCGCTCTGCTGATTCGGCTGCTTTCCCCACGTGCTTTATCCCACGTGAGCTTTTTCTCATTTGTGTGTAGTCTAGAAAGTTGCTGTCTCTTGTGTAACCATGTATGCAGCTTAGAAAACCTTCTGCAAATAGACAGATCTCAATTTGCCTTTGAAATGCGTCAAGACTTGAGCTTTTCCAGCTCTCTGCAGTCCAGGACATCGGACATGAAATGTTATCTCTGTGCTCTGGCCCTTCTTAGCCTCCTCAACCTCTCTGTCATTGGAGGAGCTGCAGAAGGGGCAAGAGGTTGTCCTTATGACAGGTAGTTCATGTTCCTTTGAGGGCTTTCCAGCAGTCCTGAAACTGAGCTGCCTTGCAGTGAAGAGCTGTCTTTGCAGTCTCAGCTACAGCTGAAATGGAAGAACTGTGTTTTGGAGCAGCTGAAGCACCTGTGTATCCAAACCCAGGACCCCTGAACCGCTGAGGATGGGTTGGCTTTCAGCAGGGGGTTTGTGTACTTTCAAGCCAAAGGCAGGGTTCGTGGATACAGAGTAGGTGTGGGAAGAGTGGGGAATTCAGCCTGGCATGAGACTTCACATCCCCTTGAAAATCAGCAGGTACCTGTATAGTGACAAGGACAGTGGGACCACCTTTCCTGGAAGGTATTCAAATCTTGTCAACTTAGTTTCTGTCTTATTTGCCAGTCTTACTGGCTTTTTGCAAATTAGAGTGCCATGCCAGATAAGATGTCTAAATTGTCCAACATCTGTTTGTTATCAGGGGCTAGCACCTGAAACTCCATCGAATAAGGGCAAAAACCCCGTAATGAATAAATTAGCTGCCCACAGGAGAAAGGCCTTCCTAGCTGCTAGCGGTGTTTGCCTTATGCCTGGTGCAGTTTATGAATACAACCACCTTTGATCTATGCACCTAATTCCAAACTTGGGCAATCAGTCCTTTACCTCAAGTGTTTTCTTTATGCCCCATACCATACACTGATAATTTCAGAAAACATGTAATCTTTTAACCCCATGACTGTTGTTGCCAGCCATCTCTAGAGCTGGATTGTCTGGGGTGTTTGGGACCCAAGAGGACAGGGAAGATATTTTGTCCCTTGATTTAGTTTATGTATTGATCTTTTTTTGTTGTTGTTTAATGTGAAGTACTAGAGCTCTCAGCACAGTTTAGTGTGGAGGCTTAGATGAAGAATCTTTGAGCAGACTATTCCCAAGGTGCAGGGTCAGAGAAGTCTGCTCACGTTGGTCTGAAAGCTTACCCTATGACTTATCTTAAAAGTTGCAATTAAATTCTGTCATAGGGGAATGCATAAAACTATGTCTTGGAATTAGAACATTTTGCAGTTCCAGGGAAAAAAAAGGAAATTTAATTTTCTGTGTAGGTTCCAAAAATGTTCAGTACTGTTTCCCACCCCCACTATTGCTGCCAGTAACAGATACATTTGGGAAGGGAAGCTCGCTTTTTATTTCCTTTGTGTGAAGCATGGTCAAGACAGGGAAACACCAAAGAATGATACAGCTGCAAATTCAGGACTGGCATGATAAATAAAGTCAGTGGGAAGGATGCTTTAGTACACTTGAAATGAGGGTGGACTCCGCTTGGAAAGGAGAACCCCTCCTGAAGACAGGAGATGATATTGTCCACAGGTTTTAGGTTGTGATCTTGCAGTAGGTACACCCTTGCACCTCTCTGAGACAGGATCTCCGAGTCTGAGGCCTCTCTAGGCTACTGCCTGCAGGACTAGTGTTTGACTTGGGGTTTCTGAATACCCTAAGTTGTGTCTCTTGTTCTTGCATATAAATGTAGCAAGAGGAAAGGTCTGATTCTCTGGCCTTGCACAGTGCAGCAGCAACTACAGTGGAGCTGTATCTTTTACATATTTTAGATTAAAGAGCAGTGATCTAATATCTTGCGTCCTGCCCAACCTAGTAGTGAACATAAGCTCTGACAAAAAAGCAAGCAATCCCAGTTGTGTAACATCAGGTCTTACTGTGGTGTGGAGGAAAAGTCAGCAGAGCTAAACTTGAATGCCATCAGCTGAGGGACGTGGGCATATGTTTTGCTCAAAAATATGTGCTCATATTTTTCTCTCAGGTCCAGGCTGTGCGATATCATGTGATGGACCTAAATATCCCTGGTAACGTTTCGTGAAAAATAGAAGAAGAGAGCTTACCGTATTTTATTATTTGAGAGTTTCATGGGAGTGTATCTGAATCCAGATCAGAAGTTTGTGAATCTGGGTTTACAACTGGGGCTGGCACGGTACAGAGCTATAAATAGACATGCCATTTCTGTGGGAGATCCGAACGGTGTCATGCAGATCAGGAAAAAAATCACCAGATTACTTTGTTTCACTACCCTTTTGTTTTGTAGCCCATCTCCCAGGGGATCACTTACGATTTCAAAATCTCAAGAGCCGGTATTTAAACCAACCTGCTAGAGAAAATCTCCTTCATTTCCTTCTTATTAATGCTCTTTGTGTGTAATCTGGTGCATATGTTTATATATAGAGAGCGTGGCAGAAACCCATGTTACATTGATCAGTGCTACACCGAATTGGGGAGCTTCCTGTTTTCACAATCTGGCTCAGGAGAGTGGGGACGTGGCCTCCCTGAACATTGTAAATGTGATCCCTCTGTCATAAAGGAGAGACTGGGGCCTAAAACTGGAATGAATGTGACCAGGGTGCACTTGTTTGTTTAAACATTGAACATTTAGACAGAGTAATAATCTTTCATTTTAGTTGCCTCCTGTAGAGACATTTGAGCAATACATAGGTGTCCTAAATATGCTTAGTAGTTGCTCGGGAACAGTTCAAATTTCTAGATATGGATGGTTAAGGTCAGGACAGGCAGTAGTTACTCTGTTTATCGGTGTGAAGCTTATACTCATTCTGTTACCTGCACGTGAGAGTTGTGAGCTTTATACAACTTAGAAAGGGAACAGACATCAGTAGTTCATTACAACACCACCTCTGAAATAATTGACTTTGTAATGTGGTTATATGCATATGGAGAAAAGCTATCACGGTCATCTGTAGGTGTCTTAAATACATTGCTGTCTTGCTCCCAGTCCTTTATGGTGGCATCATGGAAATGGTATGCCTGATTTGGGGAGATTTTCTGTTCCTGATCCTACAAACAAACTTCAGGAGGGCTCTGTCTGAACACAGGGGTGAGCCTCCTTGGCATAGATCGCAAGAAAACAGGATCAAAAGCATTCGGCTGTGTAGGAAATGGTACGTATGAGGCGCTGGTAGTTCCAAAGAAATGCACAAAGCTCCTGAAGCATGTCTAAAACAGATAATTTTTTGTGGTGTGCACAGAATACGTGGTTTGAAATTCTCAGAGGAAAGCAGTCTGCAACTGCGAAGTGCTACCAGCTGGGTTGGCTTTCATTGCCATTCAGCAATACTGCTGCCATTCCAAGCTCCTGCCAGCAAGTTTTTCTTTGAAACGGTCTTCTCTTTATCTAATAATTCAAAATTAAAATCTACATGGAGAGAAAACAGCTCCTTACGTGGGAAGGCCAAGAATAAGGCCTGAGGCAACTGTGGCTGATGAAGACCCCATGAACAGTAACCAAGAAATGGCAGCTGTCCAGTCTGCCCGCTTTTGAGCTTGCACTTACAATATTTGACTTGTTTTCTCAGAATAATAAAAAGAGCAAGTGTTGATGAGACCCATTTAATTGCAAATTACTCTCCCCTTCTTCTGCCTACAGGTGATAGGGTTTTCAAAGATAGTTTTCTTTGTGCTTATTCCTGGAAATTCCACTCTGCAAGCCAAATTTCTCTTTACTACCACAGTAGCTGTACCAATGTTGTAACTATATGAAAGGCCTGGATTTTGGTGGTGGTGGTGGTGATGCTTTTATAGTTGGAGTGAATTTTATCTAAAATGGAATGGTAATAAAATGAGGGGTTGAGACCTGTATTACGTGTTTCTACTGCAGCTACATACAGGTACAGTTGTGACTTTCCTTATAACATGTATATTCTGGTGGGTAAAGGAATTACTGATTCATTACTTAAGTGCTTCTGCCATAAAAACATGATTTATAGCTTTTCTTTAGTAGGTCAATGTTTTATCGGTTACAAAATAGACTGACATTCCATGGGTCCAGAGATGCATGCGCTGTCATTGCTGTAGGAAAGTAATTGAAGACAGAAGGCAAAGAATCTTTGCCCTATTCAGAGACCTCAGAAAGGCACAAATCCTAGTATGCCTACATGAAAGCAATTTCTGTCACTTGTGGGTTTTCCTCACGGGGCACTGAGAAACAAAGTCCAATTGGTTTGGAGACAGAATCTCACAGCTGTACTGGAATCTGACATTCTTAGGCAAAGAAATCATAAACACAAGGAATCTAAGCTTCTTTTCTGGCCTTGTTCCTCCTAAGAGGTCTCTCTTAGGACCTTTTGGCCTCGCACTGTTGAGTTCTACTTTTATCTCTGATGTTCGCGTGTTCCGTGGTATCTTACACCAGGTTAGCTTTTTGCTGACATGGGAAATACAACAGGATCGCTGTGTAATTGCTGATAAATCTTCATTGTGAAAAATGTCAGGGAGAAGTGTTTGTAGGAAAAAGTGGAACAACAAACCCAACAAACTTACGCCCCTAGCCTGCCAGCCATTGTAGCATGCTTCTGATCTTGTTGATATTTGTTGAGATGCTTCAAAGTAAAACATACCTATAAACATTTGTAGAATTGGCATCTCGACTCTTACTGCCTGTGTTTGTTCCAAGGGCATAGAATTCCTCTCTTTCCTATAAATATCATACAGTGTCTATCATTAACAGCTAATCTGTCTTTCTCTTGTTTCAGGGAACAGTATTGAAAAATGGCACGGAGACGTTTGAAGCCTGGGAGGATCCTCCTCCGCCGGTCTACATGCAGTTCTACTTTTTCAATGTGACAAATCCTTTAGAAGTGCTTCAAGGCGATACTCCTCTTGTAGAGGAAATAGGGCCATACACCTACCGGTAGGACCATTTCACTATTTTCACATTTCACTAAACCTGTTGTGTGTGAGGGAGCCAAAAAGTGGGATCCAGAATGCTTGGGATCTCATTCTAGGAGAAAACCTAGCTGTTAATGTGTGAGTAAAAGTTTATTCAAGGGAGCATGGTCATACACCACCTGGGCAGTACAACTAGACTGACACTTGGAGGACTTGCAGTCAATTTCAGATGAAGCCAGTGACTTCTGTCAGATTTTGGGCAAGATTTTGCTTGTGTGCTGCTGTTCCTCAGCTGCTGAACACAGAGGAAGTTGTTTGCATCCCAGCCCACTGTCTTATGAGAGAAAAAACAGTGACTGGCTGGGTGATATTAGAGAGTCTGGGGAGAGGAGTGTTGCATAAAAGCGTGATTCATGTGTTCACTCAGAAATTAGTTCCTAGTGTAAGTTGCACAATTTACACCGGTAAAAATGTGGGCAGAAAACCGGTCAGAGAGTGGTACTACAGGGATCTTTCTCAGCCAACCCTCACTATAAAACCTGCTTAGATTCAGACATATCTAGCATTTTTACAGACAGCTGGACTTGGTAAGGCCACGTGCAGTGTTGGAGCTTATCCAGCCTCTTGAATTCTCCTTCTGCGCGGTATGGCTACACACTGAACTGTCTGAGTCTGCTGCACGTGGGGAGATTATAAAGTCACCTTACAAATGAGTTTTCCTTTAGAGCTTCATTCTGCTCTGCTGTATGCAGCAGTGTAAACCAGGAGCAGTCCTGTAGCAGGAAGCGTTACAGGCTTTGAAGTCATGGAGGTATGAGAACCACGGCAAAAAGGTTTATTTCTCATTCTCAGTCTCACTTCTGGTCACACATGCTCTTTCTGACTGGGCACCGGCTCAGTGCCAGAAAGAGTTGTCTTTACCTAAGCTGCAAAATGATCAGAATCTGGTTGTTAGTATTTAAAAAAAATACTGTAGAATAAAAGGGAGAGCCTTTGTGGTAGCTTTGGTCTCTGCAGTACGTCTCGCCTTTCTGTTTCTCTCCTCCCACACCTCAGCTTTGCTTCACTCTCTGCCATCAATCTTTTCCCGTCTCCTCACTATTTCAGTGCTGTGCCTGTTTAGCCTTGGCAAACTACATGTGGTACTTTGGCAAAATACCTTGTATTAAATAAACCAGTAGAGCTGGAGAAAAGATACGTAAGCTTTCAAGTTCTCAAGCTTTTCTTTAGGTCTCTGCAGTATAATGCTGATAATTAGTCAGCAGTGCATTGTCTCTGTCAGGAAGATAGATTGGGCCAGCTCTAGGTGTAATAGAGCTACATGAAAGCACATAGGCCCATGCTCTTCTGCAGCCTGGTACTCGGTCCCCTTTGCTAGCTTCTTTTTTCCCCTTTCCTAAGCTCCGAGTGTCTTCTGTGTGTCACGCACAGCCCGGTTTGTGAAGCTGCACCTGATCCATGAGAGAGTGCGGTGGGATGGACAGGGCTGGTGGTGTAGCTGGCTGGGTTGGTCTGTGCCTGGGAGGAAGCCCAGCCGGAGCTGCTGGTTTGTGGCTTAGTGGGACATCCTTCCCCTGCAACGCGCACCACAGGCTGGCTGTGAGCGGGTCGGCCGACGCAGGCTCTCCCCGAGTTGTTTATTGCTGTGCGAGGGAGGGAGGCTGCGCGTTCCAGCACCGTGTGTTTCAGTTGCTTCTGGCTTGTTTGGTTGGCCTGATTTTGACGTGTCTGAACAGGATTTGATTGGGCTGTGCTTTGTCTGATAGAAGAAACAGGAAAGTTAGAAAGGGGAGTGCTCTTCTCCCGCAGATTCTTTAATCCTTCCCTAGCTGTCCTTGCTGACTGTACCAGACTGTCAGCGGTGGGTGGGGGAAGAGAGGAGGCATGTGGGAGGAGAGGGAGAAGGGAGGGACGTTGCAGGCATACTGCATGCTCGAGCCACAGAATAAATACCAAGTTAGTCTCACAGGCCCCACGTAGCAAAGCATTAAAGGCTCATTTAGGTTTAGCATGTGGCAGAACACCTAAAATCCCCTAACACAAAGTGCGCGCCTCAGCGTTTTTATAAAACAGGGTACTGGGGAGAAAGACTGGAAGTGAACTAGCCCAGACAAGCAGAGGGGAAAAATCTCATGAGTGACAGAGAGGAGGCGGGATGGCTAAATACAGGCTCTTCCTCCGTATTCTTCCTGCAATTCATAGTTTTGACCAACAGACATTGTAAACCCAGTTAGCACAGAGGTAGATTCTGTAACAGAAATGTAGTAGTGCTTGTGTTTTCAAATCCTGGAGGTTGAATTTGCAGCACATAAAATAATTAATTATAAAATGCAAGCTGCTTATCTGCCCAAGCCTGCTGAGTCCCAAAGAACATTTGAATACTCTCTGGTCTTGCAGACATTTACAGCTTTTTGTCTTTAACACCTGAGATCCTCCGACTCGTATCCCTAATCAGGGAGTATTATTTTCTTCTCCGGCCCTTTTAGAGTTGGAGAGGCTTCTCAGGTTAACTCTGGCCTATTTTAGGGAAGGGACTTCACAACTATCCGTTTCCATCCCCTCAGTTCAAGCCCTAGGGTGTAAAGTAGATTGCTGTACAAGAGGCTCTTGCCAAATCAAGCTGGAACTGTTGCCAGACCGAAATGTTCCTAGGTGGTGGGGATGCTGAAGAATGGTAGATATGCTCTTTGTGTAAGGAAGATGGGAAATGGTTGGTTTCTAACAAGAATAGTTTCACAGGCCTTTCCAGTTTGCTTTAAATTTGAAAGACTGAACCAGAGTAATACAGCCTGTTATGAAGCTGCATTGATGGATCTAGTGCAGCCAGGGTAGGATCTAGGATCTGAAATGAATGAAAAACATCATTGCAGAATAATTCACCTTCACATCTTGGGACTTAAAATTTACTCAGGAAGCAAAGCAATGTAAAAGTCAACAAACCCTTAAGTGAATGTAGACTTAGGAAATACAGTGCATTTCACTTAATGAGCACGCCGAAAGGATCATGCCACGAGCAGACAACCTGCCATTGCCCTTTTCGGGTTTGCTGAAGACAAATATGTAGCTCATTTTGAGGCTAAGCCAGCCAGTTCTGCAGAACTGTATGTTTCTTCTTTGTAGAATGGTAGTGGCAATGGACTGAATTATGGTTATGACATGTGTTTCAGGGTAATTAAGATCTGACTTCCTCATCAGGCCAGCAGGTAGCATTTGATGTTACTTGCCAATTGCACTTGTTTGTCAGCAAGCCTGAGTTTCATGCTGCTTGTCTGAGTGCTTAGACCGTAACAGAAGCATCCTCCCAGGCCATGAGCAGTTCACGGCAAAAATTCAGTTGAATTTCTGTCGTGTCCAGGGTTCTTGCCTGAGAATTAAAGAGGAGCTAAAATGAGACTTGTTCTGTGGTCACATCACATGTAAGCCCAGAAGTCCTAGGGCAAAGTACTTTGAAGCCAGCAGAAAGATTCTGGTAGGTTCTTAAGTCAAGTTAGTAAGACTTACGTGAAGCCTACATCTTGTTCTGCCTGGGAGTGAATTTTGCCTGCAGCAAAGAGGCAAAAGTTTCATTCTCAAATTGTACTTCAAGGGCAATCCCATGTATAGTGCCTCTAAATCCTTCTGTTCTGTCTGAAATTGTTCTCCTTCCTTGGAGATTTTTAAAGACGAGGCGAAAATATAAAGTGCAATTAAAATGTGGGGTGGCATTTTTGGAAGCAGCCTGTGAGGTCTGATTCAGCTTACACTGACACAAAGGGGAGTTGTGTTGCTGACAGCAGCAGTAGCAAAAATGAATCTACACCTAATGAACTGAAAATCCCACCCTTTATGTGCTTAAAGCAGTAGAATAGCCATTAGTTAATTACAGTTAATGTTACGTGTATTTGTTTAACTTGATTAGAGGACAAACTGTCTTGTTTTTCAGAGAATACAGGCCAAGAGTGCATGTTCAGTTTTTGGACAATGGTACCAAAGTATCTGCTCTGAATCCAAAGACGTATGTATTTGAACCTCAGAAGTCGGTTGGAGACCCTGAAGTAGACCTGATTAGAACAGTTAATATTCCTGCAGTGGTGAGTTCTCTTTCATTTCTACTTGGAAATTGTCCTGACGCACTTTCTAACTAGCAGCTTGTTGCTTCATACTGTCTCTGCCCTTGTGGTAGATAAGGATGATTGAAGAACGAGAGAGGCAGCTTTATGTCCAGGGCAGATACCGCATTCAGTTTTGGTTTGGACTGTTGTGGGCTTTTTGTATTATGTTCCTCCCTCGCCATGCGCCTCTGTAGTGTCGGTGCCTCACCCTTGCGCTGAGAGCTGACACACTTCAGAGATGAGCCAAAATCAGGCTTGCGGGGTTTTCATGAGTAAGTGAAACTAGGGAATTAATGAAGTCAAATGCATAGGAGGAACTCTGACTTTGGAATGGGAAAGTTTGGAATGCTTGGGGTTGTTTTGTCAAAATTGCAAAAATTGCCTCCAAGTCTGCACCTCAAACTGAAAAAGACAAAATTACAGCAGAAGAGTTTCAGATACAGCTGAATGAAAAGGTACCCTCAGAATAAAATTAAATTTTAAACATGCACCCCTAAACTGTGTTAGGTGAAACTACTCTGCAAAGAAGGTCTCATTTTGGTGATCAGAGGCAGTCCATTGTATTTGGTCTCATGCAGGGATAGTATGAGAACAAGCAGATCTAAAGCTGTCATACCTTGCAAAGGAAATTAGACTGTACTAAACTACTTGTTGGTTGTGTAACTAAGCCTTTACTCCCCGTACTAGTTTTAATTGACTTCAGGGAACATTAATTTCTACTTTTTCCCCAGCATTTCCAAAAATGTCTTGTCTGATTTTATGAGTGAATACAGAAATGCACTGTATGTAGTAGTCGATAGGACTCGGCTTACTCAAAGTTGCAAACAGTACAGTCACTGTATTTACAATTCCTCCCAGGCATTTGAGTGGTGGTAAGTATTATCTCTCGTTCAGATTTTTGACTGTGATGTATTGTAACAGACAGTACTAGAACTACAGGTTCGTTCACTCAAGGAATATTCCCTTCTTTTGTTTTTGCTGTTTTAAAGACGTGGTAAAATCACTTCTCAGCTAGAAAGGAAAAAAATTTTGGTATTGTTTGCATTTTGGACAAATGGCTGGTTTTTAAAAATGTAAACCTTAACTTCCTAAGGCTGAAATTCAAAGCACGTCCAGCTGTAATATACTTGTGAAATTCAAGCTGTTTAGAAAGTGGTTTTGCAAATTTCACTTAAAATCCATTCTTAAAACTATGGCAGTTAATGGCGTAGAACTGAGCTGGTTGTGTGCCAGTGCCAGGCTGAATGGGAATCTGCAGGAGCACATCCCTGTGGGGAGAAAAGCTGAAGAACCTGTTAGCCAGCACATTACTTGCTGCAAGTGGAAATAATGAAACTGAAAATACAGTTGAAACATGTGCAAGGCTGAAATGTGTCTGTGTTTGTATGCAGCTGGTATTTTTTAATCTACAGTAAATCTGACCATTTATCCCTTATTCCAATCCCCTGGCAGACTGCCATGGAGTGGACCAGGTCAACCCCTCTTCAGTTTGCCACAGAGGTGCTGCTGCTTCTGTACCAAGAATCCCTGTTTACAGTTCGCACCGTTCATGAATTACTGTGGGGCTACAAAGACAGGCTCCTGTCAACCATTCATATTTTGCATCCTGAGATCGATCCAGTATTTGGTTTATTTAATAAGGTAACTGGTATGCAAGACTTTCTGATGCTTTAGACGGGGAACGATGTCATTGCTACAGAGTTTGGACTGTCATTGCCAGTCAGTTGAGAAGGGTGTGCCTGCGCTGAGGCCAGGAGTTGGGCTGCAGGGATAGCAAAGGGATGTTCCCTCTTCAGTTGGGCTGTGTGTAGGCGCTGGCTGGTAGCACATCTGTAAGTCTTTTATCTGGCTTCCCTTTATCAGGTATGGATAAGCTTTCCAAGGGTGGATGTAAATCAGTCCACTACTGGCTGTGCTCACTTGAATTACATGGGCTTTGTGGGGCCGGTTGTGCTAACTACTAGAAAATATTCCTGACCAATTTCCTTAGTAATTGATTGAAATTGCATGTTATTTCTGTGCTGGAGCCATTACTGGCTTCCATAGTGTTTCTGGTTGCATGTAATTTTGGGCTGTGGGGACTCCGTGTGTCTTGGAGATCATCTGCAGCGCTCAGGTTATTTTCTGTGGGTTTATTTATTTATTTTTTTTGCTAAGGGCTGTTTCTTCAGTGGCAAATTTCAAAGCAGAAAAAGGCTAATCTAATGTTACGTTTCCTTCACTTGGGAGGTGTAAGAATCTAGCCCAGTCACTTCCACTTCATTTATATTCAAGGTGGCATTTAATGAATTGCACTTAGCTCAGGGGGAGTCCATCACTCCTAGGGTGGATTTGAAGTGATGACACCGTAAACTCCTGCCACCCTGTTGTAGTTACCAGCCAGGTGTTACAAAAGGAGCAGAGTGATTAAAAATTCACGTATCTGTTTGCAGATGAATGGAACGGATGATGGAGAATATGTTTTCCTAAGTGGGGAAACGAACTACCTTAACTTCTCAAGGATTGTGGAATGGAAAGGAAAAGAGTAAGTTTTTCAGTGTGTTGTGGCCTCTGTCAAAATCTGCCCCTTTTCGCATTTTGGATGAACGTAAGCCTTTTTTACAAAAAAAGGGTCCTTTTTTTCTGAGGATGGCGCTAGCTCTTAGCAACTGTAGCTTCAGACCAGCCTCCCGGTATTTTGGCATGTGTCACATAACTACGAAAGGACGACAGCCCCGGCCCTTAGAGAGCAGACTGCTGTGAATACTCACCTCTGAACCCCTGACCGCCCCTTGGCAGAGGTGACCCTCTCTCTACTCCCTCCTCTAGGACACCCATCCCAGCCACCTGTGGGGACAGTATTCCCGCATCTACACAGCCGGTGTCGCCAGACACCACGCTTCCTTACTGCTCTGTACCAAGAGCCAACTTGTGCCTGGTTATCCAACACCTCCTTAGTGGGCAGCGTGTGTTACAAAGAAGCCAAAGATGAAGCACGTAAAGCATCCCTCTCCCGTTAAACAAAACATCTGCCAGCAGTTACATATATGGGAGGAACTCTTGAAGACATATTCTTGCTTGCCTGGCGCCAGTTTAAAGAGACTATAGATGCAATTTAAACCCATTTTAATCCCCTTTTTTGTTAGTGGAGCTGAGGCAAGAGGATTTAGCACTGTACAGGTCTGGTTCTTGTTTGCTTAGACCATGAGCTGGCATTGCCTGACCACCGCTCAAAGATGTTTTAACCCTTACTCTCTTTGTTTCGCAGGTCATTGAGCTGGTGGTCAACAGAGACATGTAACATGATCAATGGAACAGATGGGACGTCCTTTCACCCGCTGATCAGCAAAGATGAGAACATTTATATATTTTCTTCTGATTTCTGCAGGTAAGGAGAAGAAAATGTCATTCAGACTTTAAAGGAGAGCATTTACGTCTATTCCTCTTGAGGTTTCCTGTTTAGGCTGGTGGTTTTCCTCCTGTGATTTTATTTAACAGTATGAGTGTTCTGCATTTATTCATAGTATGAAGGATGAGTTACACCAAAAAAACCCCAATTTGCATCAAGTTAAGGATGTGCTATTTCAAAATAAAGATCAAGGTAAAATTTGGAAGATGACTGGAAAGACAGACTGGACTGCCTTGCAAGGCTAGTAATGAGGGGAATGGAAGGATTTAAATGAACCTTGCCCGAAGCTTCTTTCCTCCAGCATCTTCCTCTGTGCCCTGCTTTTTAGAGAACCCAGACCGCACTCTTCAGAGATTCATGACTTGACATAATGCTGTTTGAACTGCAACAGGATGCAGAAAATCTTGGTGTTTCCTTCCTTATGTTCCACCCTGTCTCCTCCTTTGCCCGTTTCCCTATCTGTGAAGAACAAAATCAATCTGAAATTCTCTATTTAAACCAATACAGGTGTGTGTTATACTAAATTCAGGACTTGCCAAAGTTCTGTCTCCCACAACTGTGTTCCTTTCCTTGTCCCTCTCAGTAGCGTGTACCAGCACTGTCTCACACAACACACAATAGCAACATGGGGACCAGAGTGAGACCCTGAAATGCTGAAGGCAGGCATCAGTGTCCCTGTGGCAGCACAGCTGGCACAGGATCACCTATTTTGTGCAGCAGCAGAATGACGAGATGTGTATTTGCTGATCAAAAGCCTATTAAATTCAATACAGAAGATCATTGGAATGGGCTAAACCAAACCTCTAGCTTACTGTAAATTTAAGTTGATACACAGGGATCAGCAAAGAGACATCTGCAGCAGGTGTCAGTGTGTGCTCAAGACAAATCTGGGTCTGGCTTTTCTTCCTTGCAGATCGCTTTACCTGGTGTACGACAGCTCAGGAACTGTTTCAGACATCCCGGCCTACCGCTTTGTACCCTCTGCTATGGTATTTGCCAACACGACAGTTAACCCAGACAATGCTGGATTCTGTGTGCCGCCGGGAAACTGCCCTGGCACCGGTGTCCTCAATGTCAGCATCTGCAAGCAAGGTATGCTGCCAGGCGGTGGAAGCAGACTGGAAGAACATCAGTAGGGAATATATTTCTATCTGAAATACATGAGGACAGTTTGGTGAGGCCTGTAGGGTTATGATTGTGCTCAGTGAAATCGGCCACCAAGAAGCGGTTGTAAAATGCAGTAGTGATCTGAGGGGCTGTTCCTGTCAGGTGCTGTCTGCTCCAGCAATGGTTTAAATCAAGGAATCGGAAGGAAGTACCAGGATCCATACTGAACAGCTTGGGGATTTATCCTCTGCTCTTATCCAGGTAGCTGTCACATCTTAGCAGTTGAATGAAAACAGTGCAAAAAACCAGCATGCAGGCTTGATACATGAAGATGTGCTGATGCTGCACAAGGGAAAATTTGGCTTGTTCTGAAGACAGGGAGTCAGAGTGTTGATTCTGTAGCTCCAGAATTGACTTTTCCTTTCACTGTAAATGGCACAGTGGGAAGTTTTGAGGTCCTCAAAGACCTCCTTGAATCCTGCTCTGCCTTTTTTAGGTGGTAACTTTCTATGTTTTCACATTCCAGGTGCTCCAATATTTCTGTCAGCTCCACATTTTTACCAAGCAGATCAAAAGTTTGTAGAGGACATAGAGGGCATGTATCCAAAAAAGGAATATCATGAGACGTTTCTGGACATCAATCCTGTAAGTGCAGCCTTTTTTAAAGGGTTATGTAGGTGAATCCAAGCACGTGGGTTTAGGTCACCTTCTTGGTTGGTATGTATCGACATAGTCCCACTGACATCAAGGAAGCTGTACTAGTTTATGTGGAACTGATCTATTTGTACTTGCTTGTATAGACCAAACTTTGTGCGATAGCAAGAATTAAAATACTCTTTCCCATTGCGCCTTTGCAATTAGAGATGCCATCAGACTGGTAAGGATGAGATCAAGGGGATAAAATATTTCTTAGAAGCAGATGAGGCTGCTTTTCCTGTTCACCCTCCCATCCTAACCATTTGAGTATTATCTTGACCGTGTTTTTCCCAAGTTGAAGAAGCTAGGTGTGTGGACCAAGAGAGCAGATTCTGTGGATGCTGGACTCAATTTAGATAGCATAGAGTCATGAGAGGAGAGATACAGAAACGTGGTGATTATGTTTTTCATGGAAGTTTACAGAGTTGTTGGTATTCTCACCATGAAATGCTAGAAATAAAGGGAGCTTGCAACTGATGGCCCATGGTTTTACACTTGTGGTGTAACCCCAGTAGGCAGCTGAGCACCACACAGCTGCTCTCTCACTCTCCCCCAAGCAGGATGGGGGAGATAACCAGAAGGGTAAAAATGAGAAAACTCAGGTTGAGATAAAGGTGCTTTAGTAAGTTAAAAAAAAAAAAAAAAAAAAAAGAAAAAAAAAAAAGAAAAAAAAAGAAACAAAGACAAACAAAACCAAGAAAAACAAGTGATACAAAAAAATCCCAGTTGGTCACCACCAGCCAGTCCTCACGCCACAGCAGCCCTGGCAAACTTGCCCCCCAGTTTTTCATCGGTGAGCATGATGTCGTATGGTAGGAGATATCCCTTCGGCCGGTTTGGGTCAGCTGTCCTGGCTGTGTCCACTCCCAGCTTCTTGTCCACTGGCAGGCCTTAAGGCTGTGTAAGCACTGTTCAGCAATAACCAAAACATCCGTTTGTTATCAACAGTGTTATCATCACAATTCCAAAACATAGCCTGATACCAGCTACTGTGAAGAAATATAATTCTATCCCAGCCACAACCAGTACAACACTGATCTCTACATCCACGCATATGAATGTAGGTCGAGGGAAAGAGCAAAATCATGACCTGCCTAGTTTACAGAAACTGAGTGCTCTGACTCATGAAGCTGGTATGCGTAGCTAAAGCAGGAGGAAATTGCAGTTCCTCGCTTAAGGTCTAGTGCTTTGGTGCCAGGTTCTTTCTGTTACCCTGCTCCTACTTACCCAGCTTTTTTGTACCACGATAAAATGAGCTCTGCGCCTCCCATGCACCCTCCAGACTAAATTTTGCTGCTTGAATGAGGAAAATATTCCTGTGCATCCAATTGCGGCTCTTACTGTAGTGGTGGCATTACTGTGAGAAGTGTTTCACGCTTGTTATCTCTGCGGCCGTACACTCCCATTGACTGTGGTCAGTGTCTGTTCTTTACTCTGTAGAAAGAAAGGTTTGTCCTGTGCCTGAGATTGCAGAGTCTGCAACAGCACTCAGAAACCAGAACAAAGAGCTGTAGGTGGTAGCCTTTTCCGAAACTACAGCTGGATCTGGAAGAAAGAGGATCTCTCTGTAGCCCAAGTCTAAGTTTGCACAGCACGATGCCACCCTTCTCTCTGTTGCAGCCTCTTCACATCTCCTTAATTAAGAGGCAGACTGGAATGTAGGTATATGAGTTAGAAGAGTATCTTGGTGAAGGAAAATAAATATTAACACTTAGTGGGTCTTGTCTTGCCTTGTCAAGTCCACACCAGTGTAAATACTAGGTTGTATTTTCCCAGTTCCTATTATTTCACGTTTACTCTTTTTTTTTTTTTTTTTTGACACTGATTTCTTTTATTCCCCAGCTGACAGGGCTTGTCCTGCAAGCTGCCAAGCGGATGCAGATCAATGTTCACATCAGAAAATTACCGGAATTTTTGTAAGTGTTCTCTGCTGCCAGGTGGATATCTCAGGTCTGATGTGATATTCAAAATTAATTGTCTGCAGTGTTCAGATGGAATATTGGTTGGAGAGAGCAAATGAGAGAGAAATCCAGTCAAATCTCAATTACAGGTGGCAGTATCCTCTCTTCTCACAGATCAAGTAAATTTTGCAGTTCCGTCTGCAGAATAAAGACAGTATTCAAGAAAAGCAAGATGTTATGGACAGGTTCCACGTGGTGCTTGTGATGGCATCAGTCATATCACACTGGTTTGTTTGCTGAGAGAGAAGGTCTGCCACAGTGGAGTACAGCTAGAACTCAGGAGAGTGGCTACTCACTGCAGTGAGGACACGCCATCCTGCTTTTCACAGCTTTTAGGAGGCAAAAATATTGCAGTTACTGTCATTTCTCAGCAGTGGTAACATACAAACCAGATGAGAAGGCATGGCCCCAGACAGGGCTGCCCGTGCCTTTCCCCACCAAGCGCAAAAAGCAGACCAAGCGGTTTGTCTCACAACAGCAGGCAAGTCCTGCCTAAAACTCGGGCGGGGGAGCTCATTTGATCAGCTGGAGGAAAGTATCGCACTGCTAGGACTGTGTCCGCGTTGGTATGATAAAGAGCAATCTTTGTACTGCAACTGTGGCCCTCAGTACAACCCTGCAAATGGGAATAGTGTACAATCCCACGTAACGTGTGAGTAAAATGCCCCATTTCTTCTTTGTTGCAAGTGGATTCTTGTGGTGAAACAAATGGACTCTGCACACGATTCAATGTGAATCAAGCAAAAGCCGTTTATTATTACAATTGATCCTACTTATATTAGCAATCTCTATGCATATAGGTGAGCTCATGCACTCTATTGTTATTCTTGATTGGTTATTCTACGTGCGTCACTTGCCCGGTTGAAGTTGCAATTTCTTATCCCATTCTGGTCCTCGGTTTGCAACTTTTTGTAACTTCGCATTCCGTTCCCATCCTCTTTTATGCTGATGTTGAAAACTCCTAACAAACAAAGCCTGTCTTTTTATATTTAACGTTTTGTTCACCACAGATTCTGCCTGGTTTTCTGGGTGTTCCAGTTGGAGGGGGATGTCCCCAAACTGCAGCTCAGTTGTGCAGAAATACTGTTCCCTTCATCTTATGTCTTTCTGACATGTTGATTTACTCATCACCAAAGCTGTGTGGTAGCTATTCTTCCTATTCAGCTTGTGAGCTGCTGTTTATTGGCACAGCTTTGCTATACATTTTAACTAAAAAAGAAGTATTTAATCTGCCCCATCCTCTTGGGAGAGTCAGTGATATTTCTTCAGAATAGCACCACCTTGTTCTCTAGTGCCCAGGAGCTGTTACATTAACACGACTTATGAGTATGCTGTTACTTCGTGTGTGCCAAATGTTGGGGGGTTTTGCTGCTGTGCGCATGTTGCTTGGACAATAGTTTCTGTGTTTTACAAATATGAGTAACTTTCAAGATCAGCTTAGCTTAGCATTCCTGCTGACCGGCACAAATCTGTCATTCAGTCAGTTATTAATGAGCCTCTTATGGATCCCTGTCTTTCTCTCCCCACCCAGTCCCAAAATACGCCATTTTTCCCAAAACAGAATTTATTGTTCGTCTTGGAGATTGAGATTGTTCTTCTCCAGTAGGGAGGTGAAAATTGACAATAAAAAGGAAGAGTCCAGAGGTTTTTTTAGGGACAGTTTCCTCATTCATTGTTCTATTATAATCTGTCTTCAAAACCCTCAAGTTGAAAAGTGCTAATCCGTAATTTTTAATTTTTTTTTTACACAGTGAAACAGGCAACATCCGAACACTAATTTTCCCAGTGATGTATATAAACGAGGTAAATATTTTTGTTATTTCTTTGCAGCATTGTGGTATGTTTATGCTTTAAAAAATACTATGTTTGAGCTAACCAGAAAAGAAAATGCTGGTTTTCTTGTTGTTTTATACAGTGATAGGTAGGAAGCCGTTGCTTTTCCTTAACTAACATCCTCCTGCTACTTGTTAAGTTCAGCCCTGCAAAACGCTCTCAGTCAGACAGTCCTTTTAATTCAAAGGAATTGGCCGTGAGGAAGAGGGCTGCTCAGATGAGGAGGCGAGAGTTCACCAGATGACATCTTTTATTTGAGTAGTCTTTTGTGAATATTCCTCGGCTGCAGTTGGATCACTGAATTCGCTGGATTCAGGGAGGACTCTAGGGGACTAGTTTCAGTGACGTACACCATTATTCCAAGTCTATATTATTCCATTCCTAAACTAAGAGTTAAAAATTGCTACTTTCTTTTGAAATGCAGACAAGATGATCCTTCTAGCTATGCGAGGAGAGCTAAGAATTCTTATAGGGAAAGTATACCAAGAAGCAATGAAGCAGAGGTGGAGAGTTGTGGGAGTGCTTTTTCCCTACCCTTCACAAAAGTAAAGCAGTCTGATAGAAAGGAAGAACAGAAATAAATCTTTTTTTTTCTCTCTTCATCTCTTTCTCTGCTCCAGAGTGTTCTGATTGATGAAGTATCTGCCAGCAAACTCAAGCACGTCCTGCTGGAAGCGAGTGTTGTAACTGGAATCCCCTTCGTAATCATGGCTCTAGGAATTGTTTTTGGGATTGTTTTTATTGTGCTCGTGTGCAGGTCCCGGGGAATAAGTGAAGAGGTAAGTAGCATTTGAATTTGACCTTGCTTACTGTACATCTGCCCGTATTTTATTTTCTTTTCATTGATTTTACCTGTTCAGTGTCTTTCTGCACACAAACATTTTTTTATGTTGTTTTTGTTTAAAATGACCTTTCTAGGGAAGGGAAGTTTTAATAGACTCAGAATAAATGCACCAAAACAAAGGAATGGAGCTAATATAAGAAACATGGTAAGGCAGGTCGTGTCTTCTGTGCCTAATTCCCTTGCCAACAGTAGTGAAAAAAAAAAAAATCAGCCTGTCTAGAGGACCCTGAAGGATAAGATGCAAAAATTCCACCATATTTGATGGACAGATTGAGTCAGCGACAATCTGACAGTCTTCTCAGTAGGAACAATTGTGTTGTACCAGTTGATTATTTTTCAGAATCATCATGCAAATTTATGACCAAAGAACAGATGGATTTTACAGACAACAGCATGCAGAAAGTTTTGTCCAGGCAGCACTAGTTTATACATCTATTTATGAAAAGTTCTGTCACAAAATGACATGCTGGCATTAAGGTTGCTAGTCACGTTGAAAGCTAATGCCAAAATCTCAGTCGAGTTCAGACAAGAGAAACTATGCATCCTTTGGCTAGAGAAATAGACTGGGTACTCTAGTAGGCTGTTTTCTCCTTGTAGTTGGTGTGGTCTTAGTGTGGCCTTGCTTCTATCTTGTTTCCTAAATGCTTTCTCACACCGTTGTAAGATAGTGCCCTCACGCCTACCTCCAGAGCACCCAGCCAGGCCGTGCGTATGCTTTGTCTTAGTCAGTGGGACCCATCTGGGTCAGCGAGTCCCACTACCATCACATCTCCAGTGGGACTAGGGGCGGGATGGTAGTGGCAGCAGTGGCGGCACCTTGGCGGTGAGGTCTGCAACCTCCTTTCCTCGAGCAGTGGCTTTGAGCAGCTGATCTTTGGCACCCTGGAGATGTTCTCTCTGGGTACCCAGGAAGCATTTCATGAGCAGATGCTCTCAGGACCGTACTTCACATTCCTTTACAAAAGAGCCTGGGACTTTTTCCTTGGAGTCTTGGAGCCTGCCTGTGTTAGTGGCAGGCTCAGCTAGAGAGTCAACCTGTCCCATTGCCTCAGGCTCCTGTCCCAGGCATTCCTGCCCCATGCCACATGAATATATATCCTACCAGCTCTCTTGGGTGTTCTTGAACGCTGCACGGCGATTAAAATGACAAAGGGACATCTAAATTCCATGACTTCTCTGCATTGCTTTTGTTGCTTTTCCTGCAAACAAAAGTAATTTGGCTAGTTATAGCTCTCCCTATGGTCCCCCTCCCACCACGGTGGTTGTGGCCTGCCATCATCTGTAAGGTGCTACAGTGAGCCCGAGGTCCCTGCCCAAGCTGCCATCCACCCTCTGGAGCTTTTTTAGTGCAGTGCTGGTTCTCTTACAGGAAATTGTACTTAGAAATAGGAGCCAAGAGCTTTTTCTTTTCCTGTTTGGAGTCTCGGCAATCCAGCTTCCCCACCGTGGAAGCTCTCCAGTGTGCCACATTTAACTTTGCTGTGTTGTGCTTTTTTTCTTTCAGGGTACGGAAGATGAAAGGTCCCCACTCATCAGGACGTCTTAGGAGATTTTCTTTAACACGTGAGCTCGGAGAATAAACTATTAGAGCTGACCTAATACCAACTAGCACTACCCAGCGTTGTCCACTGTGGAGAAACGATCGTGTCAAGTGTAACTTTTTGTGGTATAGAGATGGAAGAGAATTTGCACTGTTGTCAAGGGAGGAGACTTTTCTTAACAGCTAAGTTACAACTTTAAAACTACGTTTTAAAACTGCTTGAGATCCTGCTTTTTTCAACCACACACTCTCTTTGTACCTGCACTGACAGCCACAGATGATCATAACCACTGTATCAGCAAAAATAAAATGGCCTGATTCATTACAGGAACGACAAGGGTAAAATTTGAAAATGGCCTTAGGAGCGTGGGCTGGGAAGTACCCTTCTGGAAACACAGCAGGCTCCTGTATCGCCCAGGAACAACGGACAATGTTGCCGTAGGCCTAGTATTGTCTTCTGTAAAGTGTTGCGCGCTACTTATTACCAGTATGCACTGACTGTTTATTATTAATGTCATTGGTCCTTTCACAAAACCGGTTTGTACGACTAATCCAAAACATTGAGTGAAACTGTTAAACGTCTGTAGTTACCAGGTAAAAAGAAGCCGATGATTTTGAAATGCTTTTCCATACAGACCTCTTAACTGCTCTAACTCTGCACCGGATCCCGTTGCATGTTAGCAATGCATTTATCCTTAAAGGTTTGGGGTTTTTTTTCAACTTAAAAAACAAAACACAACACGACATTGTTCTTGATGGTGGAGGGTACAAAAGTGGTGTTCTTTTTTCTCTGGTATCTGTGTCACAGTTATCAGCTGCGTGGTTTAATGTGAATGCAGACTTGGCAGTTACATTGACTGTTTAGGGTAAAAGCACACCTCTGTCTTAAGGTTTGTATAGGGCCTTGAGAAGTCGTAACACTTTTTTTACTTGTCAAGTGGAAACATGTTTTAAAAATCACAAGAGTATTTTTTCCCCAATTAAACGATTATTCTCATTAAGAAGTATTTCCGTTACATCTAGATAGTGAAACATATTTTAAGAATGTATTATTGTCTTCGAAATAGAGGCATTGGTTTTTTGCATTGCTTTGGTTTGGGGTTTTTTTTGTTTCCTAGCTGGTGATTCGTTCAACAGTTTTGTTCACCTGGAGCCGGTTCCAACCAGGAAGTTTCACCCTGACTGCAATTATTTAGTGTCTGGATTAGCTAAAAGCACCTGGCACAGCCCAGGGCCCTCCCAGTGTTGCAGCTTTGCCTCTTCCCTGCAGAAGGCCAGAGCGGGTACCCTAATCCTCGGCCGAGGAGCAGGACTGTTGCCTGGAGAGCTGCCAAGGACCGAAAGTAACACTCTGAAAACACTTTGAGGCCTCTCTTTGCTCCGCCGGTTCCCACACGCTGCTCTCCCGGACTCCGGACACCTTGTTGGAGGGGGAGCCACCCTCAGCGCTTCTGTGCTATTCACCCCCTTCCCTCCCCCGTGGCTGCAAACAGCCTGTCGCTTAGGGAGACTCCAAGGGGTTTGCTTTCCCAGCTGCCCCGGCCCGACCCCACCTTAACGGTGTCGGGAAGGGGACAAGGGGAAGCCGCCGGCCGCTGCGGTCGGGCAGACCCCCGCTAGGGAAGGGCTCCTCAGCGGCTGTGGGGAGACCCCGCCCGCCTGGGTGCTGTCCTCAGCCCGGTACCGCCGCGAAGCTGTGCCGAAGCCGGGCGTTTTCTTCTCCTGATACAACAAAAAGAGCTTTTTAGGCTTCTTATCCCTGTTTTTAACTGTCCCCCCGCGGGTGGGGACTCGCTGCTGGGGCGTTCCCCCCCCCCTTCCGCCGCGCGTAGTGGTACGGCCCGCGGCGCCCGCCTGCGGGCGGCAGAGGGCGTCACCCGGAAGCGCTTTGGCAGCAGCGGCCGGAAGCGGCGGCGGTTTGTTTCTGGTCGGACGCGTCCGGGCTGCGCGCGCTTCCCGCCCCGCCGCTCAAGCCAGCAGCTCATGGCTTTCAACTTCGGGGCGACGGCGGGCGCCGGGGCTGCCAACCCCACCGGTGAGCGCGGAGGGGGCCGGGCCGGGGCGGGCGGCCGGGATGGGGTCTGGAGCCTTTCCCTCTCCCGCGCGGCGTGGTAGCCGAGCCCGAACGGCAGCGGGGCGCGCCTGCCCCCTCCCCCCCGCCAATGAGATGCGCGGCCCCTCAGCGGCGGCGGGGCGTGCGCGTGCCCCCCCGCCAATGAGATCGGTGGCGGTAGGGCGCGCGTGCCCCCCGGCCAATGAGATCCGCGGCCCCTCAGCGGCGGCGGGGCGCGCGTGCTGCCCCTCAGCGCCATCCGCGGTCCCTCAGCGGCGGCGGGGAGCCCGGTCTCCGCCTTCGGTCAAACGCTGTCGTGGCAGGTCCGTGGCGGGAGGCGTCCAGGGCTTGATGCCGCCGAAAGAAGAGTTGGTCGCTCTTAGGGCGCTTGTGGTGATGCACGGTGGTGCCTGGTTCATGCCGCCAGCTCACTCGGCTCATCGCTTTTGATGGCGGTAGTGCTCCTGTTCGGATGAGATGCTCTTGGAAGTTAATTTTTGAGCAGTGTAAAAGACAGTGTTTAGCTTGTAAAGGGAGAAAGACTTTTTTCCCCTCTTATTGTTGCTGTCAGTCGACTGTTAGTCTTGGTGCAATGTAAGCCAGAGCCTTCCTTACTCACGCTTAGTAAAAGAATTCTTTGCTGGCTCTTAAAGTAGAGAGGCTGAATAAGTTTTTTGGACAGGCCTTGTCTTCGCTGCAGTTAGCCTGGGCTATACTGTGTGGACTTTCACTCTTGTTATAGACACAGACTTTCTGGCCCGATCTTAAAAATAATCTTGTACTGCTTGGACACTGTTGCAAGGTTTATTGTGCTCACAGGCCAATATTAGAGGGAATTCTGGGATCACACCCCAGGACTTCCCGTTGCCTGTGTGTCTGTCTAGCATGAACCTGTTCTCAGCTACTCCTGGGGAGGGAATCGGTGAGCTGCTGTATTAGCCCATTTTTCTTAGAACTGGAAAATCCTGGATGCATCAGGTAAGACACCAGCAGGCCCTGGAGACAACAGATTTTGTGAATATTGTAGAGTCACAGAATGGTTTAGGTTGGAAGGGACCTTAAGGATCATCTAGTTCCAACTCCCCTGCCATGGGCAAGGACACCTCCTACTAGACCAGATTGCTCAAAGCCTCATCCAGCCTGGCCTTGAACGCTGCCAGGGATGGCGATGGGAATATAACTTGAATAAGTCCACCCTGGAGTATTTGAGGCATATGTGGTGCTTCGGCTGCTGGAGTTGTATTTTGAGGTTATTCTGCTATCGCTACTCATATGTGGGTATGATATTAGCACGAAGATGGTTTATTCTTGCCTTCCTGATAGCTTAGGAAATCACTGTGCTGCTATCAGTTACATGAGTACAGATGCAGCTGTATCGAGCTATCTTAGGTGGTTAAAAATTACTCTTAACAGTACTGTTGAATCACGTGAATATTTTCATGTATAGCTTTGAAATAAGATGGGAAAAAAGCTGCTTTAGCTGAAAAATAACATGCTTACAGCAGTGGTGATGTAGGGGGGTGTGGGTTAAACAGAAACCTTTTAACTGTCTTCCTTGTGTTCAGTAAATAATGTTTAATGCCAATTAATATCTTACTCTTGTTTTTAACTATGCCTGTCTTGTCCGTGGTGATGGAAAAATATTTTAGCTTTTCTTTCCTGAACCTACCTTTTACTTAGAACTAATGTTACCTTGCTCTTTTTCTGCTTCCCGCTTGTCAGGATTTGGTGGGCTTGAAACTACAAACTCCACTGCCAGTGGGTTTAATTTTGGGGGTTTCGGATTAACTGCTAATCCTGCAGTGAATTTTAATATTGGGAATTTCGGTGTTTCCACTACCTCAACTCCACCATTCAATTTTGGTAACAGTCTGGCAAGTGCAGGTAGATAATGCATACATAAATACTTGTTCTGTAATAAATGTTAACAGCAGGGGTCCAAGAATTACATTCCTAACTGAGAATCTGTGTTTACTACTAATCTTCATATCCAGTTAAGACTGGAGATAAAAGCTCTGAAAGTGGAATGGGTTGGAGAGCCGTAGGCTTGTAGGATTTTTTGCATATTAAATTCTCGAGAAATAGCTGTTGAGGAAGAATAACCGTGTGCCAAATACTCAGCCTCTGAAATGCAAATGAGTTGTGGTAACCTACCAGTGTGACCCAGTCTAAAATTGAGCCTCGATTACCTAGCAAAATGGCAATGTCAATTCTCCGTTCAGAACCAGGCAGTCGTGAACAATTGCAGGGCTGGTCCCTAACGCCACGTGAGATTCTTGGACTACTGCAATCATGTTTTTCATCTTCCCCTGTGTCTCCTCATTGGCCTTCCGTTGGCTGTCATGAATGCACTACACCTCAATAGTTTCTGTGGAGAAACAAATTTTATACGATCAGCACAAAATGAACAGCCCTGGCTGTGATGTCTGTTTCCTAAACGCCATTCTACACCCTAAGGCAGCACGCATCCCAGGCTCTCGTTAAGAGATTCTCTACATTTCTGGAAGGGTCTTGTGCCTGATGTGTGCGCTGGGTACTGATTAAGACTGTTCATGGCCCCATGTAGATACATCAGTTCTGAGCGATCAACTGATATAATTTCAAGTTAAATCTTTTATATTTCATATAAAAATGCTTAACTGTATGGATTTCTAATGCTTTTACTTGTGCAGAATTAGCCCGTGGGGTCTTGTTGCCGCTGCTCGTATAGGAATTACATTCATTCCACAGTGTCATTGCTCCCTGTGTTAGCATACTCTTACCTGTTTTGTGCACTCGAGGGATCTGGGTTTGGTTTTATTTGGTATGAACGCTATTGGACTGTATTTCTATAGCTGAATTCGATCTACTTCAGAAGAGAACTTGGGTACTTAATTTTGTTTAGCAATTTGCACTCTTGGATCCTTTTGCAAGAAAGGACGACTAAATTGCTGTGAGTACAAAACTACCTGAAAATTGTGTCATCTGATGGTAGAGTTTCTCACTTGCTGGTAGGACTGAAACTTGACTGTTACGGGTAACTTCTTATATCCACTCGCATTTAGATGTTTGCTGAATGAAAATAAAACACGATTGCATGTCAACTTTGGTTTAAGGTTTTTATTTTGTATGGATACTAGAGGGTGGTAAGTGTAGTAGATCTAAAGAGCCTTTTTTGGGGGTTTTGGGGGGTTTTTTTGGCATGTGAGTTCACAGTAACAGCATCTTTTTGACAAATCCTTTGTAGCAGACTGTCTTTCTTCGTTTGAATGCATGTTTAAACAGTTTGACAGGGAGAAAACTTAGTTCTCCAGGGCTAGTCAGATGTCCACAGGCTGCACCTTGGGCCAATGGTGCATTGGCACCACCATAGCAAAGAGACGGTGGGAAGACATCCAGCACCTGTGCAGCCTCATGTGCTGGAGGCTGTCCGGGCTGGTAGCCACCCCACATTGGGGCACATCTTCTGAGAGGACAAATGGGAAGATGAGTTTCCTGGGGCTTTCTCTGGCACGGTGGAGCTCAGGCCCTCACTTAGGTCTCCTCCTGCTAGCCAGTGACTGATTTTCCTGAGAATCTGTGGAACGCTGATTGCTTTTGCATCCCTCTTCCTCTCACAGTGGTTGAAGCTCAAAATGAGATTTAATGGGGAGGATGATAGGGAAACTAGGTTTAAAAAAAAAAAAGACCTCGCAGAGTTTTACCTGTGTATAGAAAGAAATCGTTGCTGTGATGGCATTCCCATGTAGGCACAGCAATGGTGTGCACCCTAGCCTCAGGTTTTACTTGATATTTTTGCTCTTAAGAGGTTAGAAATGTTTAAAAAGCTCACAAAACATCAGATCGTTTATTAAACACTTAGCCACAACATTGACTAGAAGTATTCCTGAGAAATACTATTGTTAGTTGTGTCTGTCACGAAGGAAAGCTTGTCCTGCTGGTAGAGGAACAGGATGTTAGTTCACTGCTGCTTTTTTTTTGTTTTCTTGGCACACTGTAGATGTATTGGCTTTCTGGTTCATGTTTTCTCCCCCATTTCCTCAGACAATGAACTTGATACCCATGATCAATGTGAACTACATGCTTGTAACATGATACATCCATTTGTCAACATCTCTTCTCATAACACCCCTTGAAGCGTGCAGTTTATTGTCATGTTATGCACAGCTGCCGCTCACAATGTGCCGTCAGCCTTACTTGCAAATTTTGTTTGTTAGGTGCATTTGGAGGATTTGGGACAACTACCACCACTGCGGGACCAGCATTTAGTTTTTCTGCTCCCACCAATACAGGCACCAGCGGTAAGAGAGCACAAGCCTGAAAGTATTTGCTTTAGAACGAACCGTAGGGCATCAGCCCTTCACAGTAATGTTTTGCATGTCACAGGTACTATTCTCTTTCTCTCAATAATTCTTTGCTTATTTCCCCAGGGCTCTTTGGTGCTACCCAGAACAAAGGCTTTGGATTTGGTACTAGTTTTGGCACAGGAACTGGAACTGGCTTGGGTAGCGGGTTGGGAACTGGGCTAGGCTTTGGAGGCTTCGGTACGCAGCAGCAACAGACCAGTAAGTATGGCTTTCTCTTGATTTACCCCTTCCTTAGCAACAAAAACGTAAGACTGCGACAGGTGCACAACTTGTGGGACAGAAGTATATTATAAAAGGAGGCTGTTGCACTTAAATCTTGACTGGTGGAGACTTCCCAGAAATTTGGCTTTTGAAATGCCTACATTTGCAGCCCTGGCCTTTTTCTTAAACTAGGGCTCAAGCAAGTTTCTGAGGTTCACCCTTGAGTTTCCAACAACAATATTCACCCTTTTGGTTTGGCAGTGGTAGAAAGAGTAGTTACGGAATTGATGTTGGCAGTCATGGCATTACTCGAAAGGGGAGACAGTCAGTGTTGAGTTTAGTTTAAATGTGAGTTGGATATTGACCAGCTCTGAGTCCACTGAATTTATAATAAAAAATGTACCCTTCAGATTTAGACATGTCGTGGGTGAATATAGATGTCTTATTTAAAGAGAAAAGAAGAAATCTTTTCTTCTAACTCAGCATTCAGGAACTTCTGTTGCTGATGAAGATTGGGTGTAAAAAGACACTTTTAAAAAACATTATCTGACATTGATTTATTCATTCCGTGTGTTTATTTCACTTCTCAAAATGTGAAAAGACATGAGACCAATGATACGCAGATGGAACGTGTTAGCAAGCGAGTCTGTCTGGGTTGGTAAAGGAGTTCATTTGTTTTTCTTCATCCAACACAGCATTAGGAACCGGCTTGTTCAGCCAGCCTGCTCAGACACCTGCCCAGTCGAACCAGCTCATCAATACAGCCAGTGCCCTCTCAGCTCCGACGCTCTTAGGAGATGAGAGAGATGCTATTTTGGCAAAATGGAACCAGCTTCAGGCCTTCTGGGGCACAGGCAAAGGATACTTCAACAATAACATCGCTCCAGTGGAGTTCACGCAGGAAAACCCCTTTTGCAGGTTTAAGGTATGGAAATGTTCAACTGCCTACAGACAGTTCTGAAGCAGTTACTCTGCTTGCAGAGTGTCTCATGAGTGTTAAATCAGATTTTGTTACTCTTCAGAGTATTCTGAAACAGCATTTTTCCAGGTAACGTACACAATTCTGCTATATGCTAATTAAAAGGTGTGAAGACGTATAGATGCTGGAAATCTGGATGTTGTTGAGGTACTAGGTAACAAGTGCATATGTGGATCGTGAAACTAACCTTGTTCTATGATTGCATTCAGATTAGTGCGTGTGTGGTCAGAGCAGATCTCTGGAAATAAATTTTAATGTGTATTTGTTTAGGTTACGATATTAGAGAAACTATTTAAAATAACCTTCACATCTGAAAGAAATTGGTAACATCTGGAATAAAACCTTCAGGGTCTTTCTTCATTGTTTTGCCTACACTAGAAGAACCCTCTGTGAACCGCGCATACCCTTTTAGATACACCAGCCTGTAGCTTTCTTCTGCCTTTATCCTTGCCAGTGCTAAAGCTGACTCCATTCCTTGTACGAGATCGTCAGCAGTTGCAGACATTGCTTCTTATGTCAACAAAGTATATGTAGCTCTTCATCCTCTGCAAATCTCTCGCCTGCTGACTTTCTTGCTAAGCTTCAGACTTGAAAGTGGATTTGGGTCAGGCATGGTGGTACCCTCCTTTTCCAAGCTGATTCTGTGAAGTGCAAACTTTCTAACCTGAATGTAGGTTAATACCTAATTAAGACTAGTTTTGATTATACATAACATGACACTTTTGGTAAAATCTTTGCAGCAACTGAGTGCCTGTGTAACAAATGTTTGGCTTCTGTTGCATTACCTTTTTAGGTGTTACCTTGAATATTTTGTTGATAATGCACCTGAAAGCTTACTTTCTTGTAAATTGTTGCCTGAAATGGCTTTAGAGTTTTCTGGGCTTTGAAAAATTGCAAACTATAAGTTGTGTGATGCAAAATTGGTTATTTTAGAGTTTCATTTACCAAAAGGAGAACTTTTCCTTTCAAGTTAGACAATGCCACGTACTAGGTTTATTTTTGACCCTGTAACTTGAGTATTACTAATGCCATTGTGAATTCACATTCCTGAAGTGAAGTGCAATGTATGCCAGCAATGGTGGATGCCTAAGAAAAGTAGCGGAGAAGTTGGTAGCACAGATATCGGAGCAAAGCATCGTAAGCTATTTTGGTTTGTTGCCTCTGTAAGCATCAGACATCTGATAAGAATGAAGCATTACCCAAAGGGTTTCAGAAGTGTTCAAGGAATCCACTTGTAGGCCATTCCAGCTCGAGAACAAATGAGAAGCATGCAAAACCAAGAAAAGTGTGCTTCTGAGGTATGTGATACAGGCCATCATTTGAAGGACCACAATGAAGTAAAACATCTGTTACTGTTTGAAAATAATTACTTGCATAAAGAAATTGCGTCAGATTTATTTATTTTAAACAGAAATACCAGAGGAGTCGTGTGTGTGTGTGTGTGGTCTTAGTACTACTTTGCACATAAAGAGATTTAATCTTCCGTGTACTGGCAAGTCTTTCTGAACAGTGTAGGCCTCTTTGGGAGGTTATCGTCCCCCTTTATGCTGCCCTGGTGAGGGCGCACCTGGAGTCCTGTGTCCAGTTCTGTGCTCCCGGGTTCAAGAAGGACAGGGAACTGCTGGAGAGGGGACAGCAAAGGGCTACAAAGATGATTAGGGGGCTGGAACCTCTTTCTTATGAGGAAAGGCTGAGGGACTTGGGTCTTTTTAGTCTGGAGAAGACTGAGAGGGGATCTCATCAATGCTTATGAATAGTTAAAGGGAGGGTGCCGGGAGGATGGGACCAGTCTTTTTTCAGGAGTGTCCAGTGACAGGACAAGAGGTGATGGTCACAAACGTAATCACAGAAAGTTCCATCTAAACATGAGCAGGAACTTCTTGACCTTGAGGGTGGCAGAGCACTGGAACAGGCTGCCCAGAGAGGTGGTGGAGTCTCCGACTCTGGAGACATTCCAAACCCACCTGGACGCTGTCCTGTGCAACCTGCTCTAGGTGACCCTGCTCTGGCAGGGGGGTCGGAGTAGATGATCTCCAGAGGTCCCTTCCAACCCTGGTGATTCTGTGATTCACAACTATGAAAGGGACGTGCTTAACACCAAATTCTTCCTTAGCTGTCACTGTTGCGCTCCATGACAGGACAGCCCAACCAAAGAAGGCTGATTCTGCAAGGCTCACCATTGCAGGGAATTACCCTCTGCTGACAAAGACCAGGCTCTTGGGCAGATCCCCAGCTCATTTCTCTCTTCAGGTGAACTTGCACAAGCAGAAAGGTGCAAGTCACCCACCCACGTGCAGTGTCAGGGCCTTAAAAAGTACCCACTGTCCAACGTGTCACTAGTGACATGTTGGTGCGATAGTTCATAGGCAGGATGAGATGAAAACTGCTGCTCTGCTTTTGCTTATAACGAGTTAACAGTTCAGGTCTTTCTTACAAGTCATGTGGTGTCTACACTGGAGCTGACAAGGTTTTTTCTGCAATAGGGAAAGCACGCTATTACTTAGCGCAGGTGGCATCATGTGTTCCTGTATTAGATTATGATGTTGAATTAAACATCTAACCTTACTACAGCTTTGTCACAGCAAGGATAAAGATAACATTAAATTTTATAAGCAGTTGTACAAAGAAACTGTGACACTTGCTAACACAAGGAAAATTGGCTCTCCCAGATTCTTGTGTGGAGAGCCTTACTTGATGTATGTCTCAGCTAGCAGAAATATTCCGTGTCCATGTTTTGACTTGTACTGCCAGGCAAACTGTCCGGATCTACAGTAGGAGAAACTAAGAAATCCGTATAGGTTTATGGTTGATTTATCTTTCAACTAGGTTATGTCAGTAACTCTTTTACTTTCAGACATCTGGAAATGTAATGTTGTAAAACTCTTGTGGAACTCTAGTAATTTTTCTGTATTAAGGTCTAGTCCTCTGGTTCCTTTTGCAACTTAGAAAAAGTGTGAATTTTTAAAATGTTCCTGATTGATATCAACTCTGAAGTAGCATAAATACCTTGTTTAGCAGCCATCTCCCAATCCATAGTTTTTTCCTTTTTTTTTTTTTTTTTTTTTTTTTTTTATTTTTTTTTTAAAGATGGGGAATGGATTTTTACAAACCTTTTGGAAAAATCTAAACTGTTTCAAAAGCTACTCCGCTGGTGGCCTTGTAAGAGAACATTTTGAAGAGGGATTGGCTTTTGTGCTTCTCAATCTCTGAATATGTTGTAACTTAAACTTTGAATCAGTTGCTCTAAAAATTGAGGGGTTAAGCCCCTCCCCCTCATGCCACATAGATATGCTTTTGCTAAGTAATATATCCCCAGTTCTCCTTTGTTCATTTGCAGGCTGTGGGTTACAGTTTAATGCCCAACAACAAAGATGAAGATGGTCTCGTGGTCTTGGTCTTTAACAGAAAAGAAACAGATATTCGAAGCCAGCAGCAGCAGCTTGTAGAATCACTACACAAAATTCTAGGAGGAAACCAGACCCTTACTGTCAACGTAGAAGGTGTTAAAACGATGCCAGATGACCAGTATGTGAACTTTACAGTTTTGTATTTTTATCTGGTATATCCATGTTGTAAAGGGTTGGCATCTAGTCTATTCTGTCTTCCTTTCTCCTTGATTTTTAGGTCTGTTCATCCTGAGTTTGATTTCATGTCTCTCATTCCTTCATGTTGCTTTTTTTTAAGGCATTAAGTCCAGTATCTTTCCTGTGTATGTTACTTGCTTTTGCTGGAGCACGCAGCTGAGGACCTCAGCTCAGGTCAGGAAACAGGCTTCTCCAGACCCTGCTCAGCAGCAAAAATTGGAGATGAGGATGCTAACCACGAGGGTGGGATAAATATGTAGTATTTGAGGAGCTATGAGGTATTCTTCACTTGGCCATGCGTGAGGTGGAAGGGCATTGGGGTGTATAGTAATAGGATCTTTGCTATGTGTCATATCACAAACATTTGTTTCAGGGGGAAAGCTGTTCCAAGGCTAATTGAGCTGGCTCCTTCTGCGTGTGTTATGTCAGAGTGCTGTCTGCTTTGACTTGTTTGGGGACCTCAGCTTAGTCTGCCTGAAGTACTTAAGCACACTGACATTTCTCCTTCTTACTTTCCCACAGTTAGTTCATTCTGTTTTAAAGACCAAAGGTTTTAGGTTATTCTTAATGTAGTACTAGCATCACTGCATAATATTGTTGTTAAAACTGGCGGGGAGGAGAAAGTAATTTTGTAGGGTATTTACAGCTTTTCCCTTTCTGCCTTGCTGTGTTAAACCCTGCATTTACTGGTACTTTATACCTCAGTTAGCTAAAGGAAGTTAACAGTCAGCTGGGAGAAGTGGTAACTTTGATTTAGGGTTGTTCTTTATTCTGTTAGTTTCTATACGCTGCTGACCTTTTTCTGAAAGCGTGCATTTTGTCTTGTGCAGGACAGAAGTGATCATTTATGTTGTTGAGCGCTCACCCAACGGCACCTCGAGGAGAGTTCCCGCAACGACCCTCTACGCCCACTTTGAACAAGCCAACATAAAATCGTCCCTGCAGCAGCTGGGGGTCAGCCTCTCTATGGCCAGAACGGAGCTGTCCCCGGCACAAGTCAAACAGCTCCTGCAGAACCCGCCTGCCGGTACGTGGTCTGCGGCTGCGCAGGGGCATGGTTGGGCCTCTGCTGGGGCTTTTTTGGGTCTCTGGGAAAAATGCAGGTGTCAGCCCACTGGAAAACACCTTTTAAAACTAGAAGAGTTTCCAAGGCACTCCAATGTACTGACGTAGTAGTTTTAATTACAGCCGGTTTTCCCACTGAAGTGCAATGTAGTCCACCAAGACAGTTGTGATTTATCAGTAATATGCCACGCAACACCATACTATAGTATTTAGTCATCATATATTACTTCAACTTGTCCAATTAAAACAAAAAAAGTTAAATAATCATGTCCTATATTCACTTCCTAATTTTTGTGGGGGGTCGCTTAGCCTGTATATGTGGCCACAGATAGGGTATATACGGCTTTGTTTTACTCTAGTGAAGTGTCGTTCCTGCCGTTTCATAGGATAATTGTAGCTTATTTGCTATGTCTATACAGTGTTGCACTTGCAGTGAACTCCCTGCAGTGGGTCAGGGAGAGCAGCTTGTGGTTTCCAGCAGATGATATGTAGCATGTTCAGTAAGACCATCGTATTTAAAAATACAGCAAAGGTTATGATATCTGGATTGCAAAAAGAACTTGGCCTGCTCTTGCAGAAAGACCAGAGGCAAGCAGCAGTGTTTACCAACTGCGTCAGGGAGAAGTAGTTGCTCTGTGCACAAGCAAGTTGGCTTTCTTTAATTGTGGAGGTATAT
Organism: Burhinus oedicnemus; assembly: GCA_008921705.1. Taxonomy (NCBI): domain Eukaryota; kingdom Metazoa; phylum Chordata; class Aves; order Charadriiformes; family Burhinidae; genus Burhinus; species Burhinus oedicnemus. The sequence continues at coordinate 309,701 of VFFE01006658.1, read as the reverse complement.
CATAAGGCCATGTAACAATGGTTGGGCACAGCTTGTTAGTCCGTGACTGAGAAGGAAGCCGAGTTTGCAGGCTGGCTAATCAAGCTGTAAGATGTGCAGGAAGAGGTATTAGTGCTGAGCTCTAGAGAAGCAGTCACACCTCAAGAGATGTGCTTTGGTATAAAGATAATATGTTTTATGAGGAATGACTTGGAGTGTTGTGCAGTGCAGAATGTTGTGGTAGCTGACTGTTCTGTACTCCTCTTTAAGCTGGCCTGAAATTGTTAAATTACTGTCACTTTTTTTTTTTTTTCCTTTTTTGCATGTCTCCCTCTAGTCAGAAAGTCTATTGCTTCCCTATCAGTGTTGTCTTATTTTTTTCCTAGCATAGCTAGGTATGTGCATTTTATACATTGATCTGATTTGCGCTGAAGTTTGGAGAAGGTAATAACTTGCATCATGATGTTGATGTACATGTATAATTGGGCTGCTTTTATTTTACATATTTACCTGTTGAAACAGTTCATGGCAAAACAAGTAACTGTTCTGTCAGCAGAGAAAATCCTGAGACGAATTCTGTTAGGAACCATGATAATTCCTGCTGGGATTATTTTGCCAATGGTGTGTTGCTTTGATCACTTAATTACAGATCTTTTTAAATATCTTTTTTTTTTTTTTTTTAAATACAATAAGCAACCTGAAGAGGAGAGATGACCCAAGTGTAGCATACAGTGAAAATGATAGGAATTTTTCCCCCTGAAGTATGGATTGTCCGATTTGATTACCTATGGGTTGTTCCTTTCAAACCAGTAGAAGTGCTTGACAGCCTTTTGGACTGAGTTTACTGCCGCAGTTCAGGACCAAGACTTCTAAGAATTACCCTTGTTTAATTAACCTTAATTTATGTAACAGTCATTCAGGTTAGCATAGTTCATAGGGTTTGTGTATTTCCTAGTATTTTTCCTGGTTAACAGCTGTAAGATGCAGCATCTATTCAGATCTATCCGTACTAAAAATTTGTTTGTTTGGGTTTTTTTAAGGTGTTGATCCTATTATATGGGAACAAGCCAAAGTTGATAATCCTGATCCTGACAAGTAAGTCTAGTAGTCTGTCTCAGTATTACAAAAAGACTTGGAAAGGGGAGAAATATATACTATTGTGTAGTACCCTTCAGGTAACTTGTGAGAAACTTATTAGAGAATAACTTTGTCAAGTACTGATCTCATTTGAAGCAGTGAGGATTACTAGAAATGCCTGTCTAATCCCTTTACCCACTTAGGCGCTTAAGGGTTGTCAGGATAAAGAGCCTTACTTGTGTTACTTTGAGTTGTGGTGTCCTCCATTATCTGGACTAGTTATTGTGACTTTATTTTTGCAACCGTTATGGTTTTTTGTCTTTATTCCTGCAGCTGAAAGTGATGTACCTGTGTACCCTGCAGTAGTTACAGTTAACTTAAGCTGCTTTATGAAAAAGGAATAGGTTGTTAGGAATAGTGAGGACTGTAGAACTCTAGCAAAACAAGATATGCTTATGTATTATCTTAATTTATAATAGGCCAAGATCATCTGTAACTTTAGATTCTATTCATAATTATTAATCCATACCACGTGTCTAATATAAAAATGTGTTGTAAGAAATATCTGTATTCTTGCAGGCTTATTCCTGTGCCAATGGTGGGTTTCAAGGAACTGTTGAGAAGATTGAAGGTCCAAGATCAGATGACCAAACAGCATCAAACTCGATTAGATGTAAGGCTTCTCAGCTTTATCAGGACTGCTTGCTGTTGACAAAGGATATGCTATTAAGTGAGCCTCCCCCGGTGCCTCCTGTGTGTAGAAAACTGAAACCAGAACCATGTGCATGGGGCTGTGACTCTTTATCACTATTTCTTAATACATTCCTTAATTATATCTCTTGGCCAAAAACCCAGCAGTAGGTTTTGGCTTTCATTTTTTTCAGGTTCAGGCTTGCTATGTTGTTATAGGCTGATTGAAACCAGCTGAATTAAGTTGCACTGTCACAGACTCTAATTTGGGCACCCAGTTTTCAGATGCCTTCTGAAAACCGCAGTTGCATACGAAAATAGATAGAAAGCAGAACAGCAGGGGTCTAGTGAAAAGCTTTCTGAAAGCATTTTTGGTGAAGACGCTAAGTTGCTGGCCTGAGTACTGTTTTGAAACTCCTGCTTTCAGATCAGGACTAATGTGTTCTGTTATCAGAAACTCTTATGACTTCCAACTGACTCCATCTCCTCTGCAGATAATATCAGAAGACATCAGTGAGCTGCAGAAAAACCAAACGACAACTATGGCAAAAATTGCACAGTACAAAAGGAAACTGATGGCGCTTTCTCACAGAACATTACAGGTAACAAGGATAGTTAAAGTAACTAGTTCTGACACACAGTCTAGTGCTAGAAGGCAAACTGAGAGGGGACAGGATGACCTGTGCAGTCTTGTGCATGGCCCATGTTGAAAATGAAATTCTGACTTCATCTAAATGGTATTGCTTTAAGTAACAAGCAGAGCTGTCAGGGAAAGCTTCAGATGTGCAGTGTCTTACTGCTTTGGGAACCTTCTATCACTTACTCAGAAGCTGTGGGACTGTCCTGAGGTCTCAGAGCAGCAGACTAAGCAAGAGAACAAATCTCATGAGACATGCTGGAGGAAGGGCAAAAAGATACATGGAAGGGCTAGTGGGGAAAGAGGTGGTCAAAGTCTTCTCTAATGAACCTCAAAGGCTTCTTTTGTAGGTGTTAATAAAGCAGGAGATCCAGAGGAAAAGCGGTTATGCCATTCAAGCAGACGAAGAGCAGCTTCGTGTACAGTTAGATACGATTCAGTGTGAACTTAACGCACCTACACAATTCAAGGTGAGTAGTCATTATAATTTGGCCAACAACTCTGGTTTTATTCCTTATAAGAGGATGTAAGTTTTCCAAACTGTACGTATATATTTGTTGTGGAAAGCTTTTGGAAGAGCAGTCCAATAGTGTTACTAGGTTGTAGCATCAAGTTCTTTGCTGCATGACTGATAGGTATTTAAGTATTTTTGAGTTCTTAGAAGTACTGGAGTTGCTTACTTTGCATATATTTACAAAAAAAAAAAAATTAAAAATAGGACGAGCGGCAACGCTTCCTTCCCTGGTGACTTGAGGAGTGGTATGTGTTGGAGCTTTAACAGATGTAACTGAGTTGCATTTAATTTAAGCCTATTTCTCTTCTCAGGGCAGACTGAATGAGCTCATGTCCCAAATCAGGATGCAAAACCACTTTGGAGCAGTGCGGGCTGAAGAGCGCTATTACATAGATGGAGACCTCTTAAGGGAAATCAAGCAAGTAAGTATTACTGGTGGAATCCTGGGATACTCTTTGAACTTCATAATTTAGGCCAGCTACACGCTAACTTGGGAGATGTATCGAGAATGTCATGGTTTTGTAATTGTTTGACGACTAAGTCCTTCTTATTGTTCTCAGTGACAGTGCATCAAGGTATTGTACAAAGCCGTTCTATGCAGTTAGGCTATTAGTGCAGAAAATGCTGGGTTTCCTTCTTCCAAAGAAATAATGCCATGCTTTTCAATGTGCCAAGGCCACCAGACATGGCACCTTTGAGAAATATTAGTTAAAATCTCTGAAGTTGAACTATGCTCATGCTGGTTTTCAAAATGTCTGCAGCATCTGAAGCAGCAGCAAGAAGGTCTGAGTCACCTAATTAGCATTATAAAGGATGACTTGGAGGACATCAAACTTATAGAACATGGGCTGAACGAGAGCATTCCTATCAGAGGAGGAGTCTTCAGTTGACGTGGTGGATGCTGCTGCTGGGCTTACACAGAACGTGTTACTCGAGTTCATGGTTCACCTTCCAAGGCTAAAACTGTTGAGGTAAAATAAAACACGTATCTTCTACGATCAATGGTATTTTGGCTGTTATCTCTAGAATTAGCAAAGCCTCTTCAAAGCTTTTGAACTTGACCTTTGGAAGGTTTATATTTTATAAAGCTGTATATGCTTTAATAAAAGAAGGAAAACTGAATCTGTTCAGATACTGGTTTACTATAAAACTATATGTACTATTGTACATTTTTTCTTTTTTTCTTTTTTTTTTTCCTTTTTTTACAACAGCATTGTCCTAGAAATGCAGTGCTGAGGGAATTGTTCCACTTGTGACTTGATTTGTGGAAAGCTTAGCCTGCTTCCATATTTTTGTCAAAACAATCAAGTAACATCATCATTATGTAAACAGCTGATTTAAATCATTATAGATATGTATGTTACTGTAACTATGTTGTCTCTGCAATACCAGTAGTTTACGGGGTCAAGCTGCAGGAAGATTATGTTTCCAGTTTCTGTCCTTCCTTTGGACTGGAAGGATCTGAAGGTTGTGGTTTTGTCACTTTACGTATGTGAGTTATACAAAGCTTTGCTACCCCAGAAATAACAACAGAATGTGTCAGCGTTGTCTTCTGCCTTTTTTTATTTGCCAGAGAGTAATAAATTCAGTCTGACTTTGTAATAACTTGCGCATGGTGTTGGCTCTTTCTCAGCTACATCAGCAAAGAAGTGAAACGGCTAACAACTCCAAGTTAATGCACTTCACTCCCCTCCAGGCACTGCAGGTAACAGGCTGTTAAATCTGATGCCACAGAGCTGCGTGGCAGCCTCTGTCTCCAAACTCAAATACGAAGTCCTGTCCCTTAGATCCTACGTGGTACCAAGTAGTGCAGAGCAGGTGCCTACTACTTGCATTGGAGAGAGAGCTTCCCCCCCCATTACAAAAGTTACTGAAAATGAAATACATTATTCTCTGCAATAGGAGTTTGTGCAGCAGAAGCAAACTAGAAAACAGTAGAGACGGAATCATTTTGTTGATTAGCCACCAAAAAAAAAAATATCCATTCATAATCTCTGAAAAATAGAAATAGAGCCTCAGCATGCTAGAGCCTGTATTACTCATTTAAGAGAGTTTATTTTTGGAAACATGGTTCCATGATGGTGGAGAAGAACGTATGTGTAACTGCAAATGAGGAGGAAAAGGATTAGTTTATTTTTGGAAGCATGGTTACAATTCATAAAATGCCTCAAACATGCAATACAGGCTGCAGCAGGGGCTCTACTAAGAAATTGGCTGAGGCTAAAATTTTCTTTTTCAAGGGGCAGGGTAGCAGTGTAGTGAAGTCTTTAACCATAGCGCTACTGCTAGAGTGCCTATGCTGCACGTTCCAGGTAAATAGGTGGGGTTTTCTTCACAAACACTTTAACCCCATCCCTGCTTTTTAAATTGCAAGCGTACCATGCTTTGAAAAGACCTTGAACATGCAGCATAGGCGCTCTAGCAGGGGGCTACTTGATCGACTACCGTGGCCTTTGAAAAAGAGCTTGTCTCAATAGATTTCTTAAAAAAGGCTCCCTGCTAGAGACAGTTTTGCATGGTTGCGATAGATAGATCGATAGTTGTTTGGGGTTTTTTTCCAAAATGTTGCTCCACTGCACAGATTTAGTAGCTTTAAACTTATCACAGCAAAGGAACAAGAGAGGGGAAGTAGGTAGTACCACTGAAACAGCACTGCTGCTAACAGACTTGACAAACTAGAGAAGGCATGAACAGCCCAGAACCAGCGATCTGGAAAAAACTGTTTATTAAAAGGAAAGCTGTGCGCTCGCAGTTGCTATGTGGTTAAAACACTGCCAAGAACAAATACCTTTACTTCTATGGTACTACACTGGAGTAGACTGGTAACATTTCATCACGTGCATTGACAAGATAACCTAAGTTGCATCTTCCCTTTGAGCAGGAATTCCTACTTCAAATGCAGCTCCTTTTTAAAAACGGCCAGAACTGAAGTGCAGCTTATCTATTTTACCTGTTACCTTCCCCAAGTGGATCACAGCTGTTGGCTACGGCAGTCACTGTTTTCAACCAATAAGCGCTACAGGTACCTGCCTTCCCTTTCCCTGCTTCGCATCTGCAGGCACGCTCTGCGGTTAGGTACGAAGCAGTCCCTCTGGCTTCGCAGACAGTCAAGGCATTGGACATGGCAACCCTCACCAACTTCTCACTACTGTGACTGTTTAACAAGGCGGAAGGCTTCTAGGAACTCGTTGAAGTCAATGTTTCCATCCTTATTGAAATCAATGCTGCGAACTAAGTCATTGATGCCATCATCCGTGAGTTCAATGTTCATGTGGGAGCTGAACAGCTTCCAGGTTTGGTGGAATTCCTCAAATGAGATGAGACCTGTGGAGAAGGAAGGCACAGCCACCTCAGTGCAAGGTCACTATGGGCACTGCAGCCAGTCAGTTCCAGCTCAGCATGCAAGGAGGGACACCTGCTCAGGTTAGATCTCTCGTCCCACCCTTGCTGCCTGCATACCCGAAAGGAAGGAAAGAAGTCACTCATAATCTTAATTTCACGTGCTGCAACTAAATTTCCTACTGTGCAGAACAGTGGCTGAATTAGAGCTTAAAGCACTAAAGAGACATAGTACAACATGAGAGAACGAAAGAAGGCAAAGACACTTCTATTTTCTCTTTCCCAAAGTAATTTGATGGAGGCGACTGCTTGAAAGGAGGTAATGCTGACGATCCCAAGTACGCTGCATTACTGTCATTGCTGTTATTGCCATTTTCGTTCTGCTGAATTCCTCCAGAATAAATAATTATCAATGCTCTACCTGGACTGCACACGGTCCTTCAAAATGCGTCATGTTGGTGGAAACTTGCGATGACATTTCAGAAGTTCTTCACCCAATAACCCCAACTGAGTGAGGAGAAAGACCCAAGCCTTAAACCATTAAATAAAAACGCCTTCGTACATACTAAAGGGAACCCAAAAGTAGAATGGAACACAATGCAGTGACCAACACCCCCCTGCACATCTGCTTACCTGAATGATCTCTGTCTATGATCCTGAATATGGTCTCCAAGTTGGATCTGTTGCGATAAATGACTTCCAGCAAGCTCGACTGGATGTGCTGAAAGACAACATGGTCACACTCCTTCTATCCTTTCTGACAGCCCTCTGCTTTCTCTAAGCAGTTACTGCAGACCTTCCCATAAATAAAAATATTTACTGCTCTCAAGAGTTTGCCAGCAATGCATTTTGCATACTGAAACAGGTTTATGAGGACTGGACCCTCTGTGCAGCTCTGCATTACAGCACATCAGCAACGTGTCGTTTCCAAACAGCTTTTCTGGGCTAACAGACAGAACAGTGACTTGGGCTACATTTTTAAAGCATTGCAGAGTTGCTTTTGCTGGGTGTATTAAGAAACTGTGACTCGGACAATGGAATTTAGTTTTCCTACTTAAAAGCCTGCATCCAAAGCTACCTCTAAGTTTTGATTGCACGTGCATCATCTCTTTCTACAATGGACTGAATGCCTCTGGACTACTTGAATTCATGCAAGCTTTTCCATCGACTTCAGTGTGATTTTGGATCGTACAGGAACCGGAACCATCCACTCTCCTTTTGTACCGTACTTGGTTCCACGTGCTGGGGATCTTGTGAGCTGCTTTGCATCATGCTTTGGTGGAGGGGGTGAGTCCTTACCTCTTGGCTCCGCTGTTCCATGGCCAAGTCGCCGAGCCAGGACTTATACTCCAGCATGCCATCCGCAGTGCTGCGAACCAGCTGAGGTCTCAGCATTCGCCAGGGTAATCCCAAGTGCAAGACTGATTCCACTGCCGTTGCCCAGTTGCTCAGTGAGATCCTTCCTGTAAAGAAAAAAAGAGAGCCATGGAGACCTCTGGGAAACAGGCAGCTGAAAGCAAATGAAGGCAAAATAAAAAGCCTAGAGCAGTACATGTACCTAGTCTACCGTGCTGCTGACAGCAACAGTGTCATTTCTCCATGGCACACCTGAGCACTTTGGTACAGGATAAAACCCTACATGGCCATACAGACATCGGCCACTGCAGGCACAAGTGCACTCGCTGCTGCCCCCAGCCTCAGCAAGCTTTTCATCATTGCAACAAATCAGGGCCATGGGGCTGCAAACATCTGAACAACGGGAAGACACTAACTTTGGATATTTCATTATAAATTTGTGGCCTACAGCCTGCAGATAACAGCCTCCACAACTGCACTAGTACTTCCTTGCTGACCCAGGAACATGGAAAAGCCCCTAGTTTAGCAGCTGCTGTAACAGCTGAATCGCATGTTTGTGAACAATTTTGCTGCCAGGGAACAAAGCGAGAAAGCAGTTCTACCCAAAAGAAAGCAGTTCTGCCAACCGCTGTGTCCCTTTTCTCCCCCGGGCCACAAATGGACAGATCTCAGCAACACGTCTCCATCACTGCACCAGCAGAGCACTCCTGGCAGCTACAGAATTATGAACTCTCAGCTCCTTCATTAAGGCTTGGACAGAGGCAGCTGCCACAGAGGACATCCCTCGCTTTCCTCTTCCCAGTGATTTTAGATGCCAGGGATGAAGGGGCTCTAGAGACCGACCACCCAGCCCTTCCCAAGTGACACGTGACAGACGTATTCCAGGGTCATCTTTTCCAATGCTTCATCAGTACTCCTGTTCCAAAGGGTTCTCTTAGTACCAAGCCTAAATTGCTACACATCAGGCTAATCACCCCTTGCTTCCCCAACGCCCCCTCATTATAATGCCACTCTGAGGCATTAATGGGTTTCCCAACAGAGTCACTGAACACAGCAAATGAGACCAACACTGCGGCAAGGTCTGACACAGCCTCCCCCTGTGACAGTCACTGACAACTGTCAGGGCAGAGCCTCCCCACCAGCGACACGCTCAACTTAGCTGCTTCAACCCTGTCCTACCAAGGAATTAACCTAAGTGTCCCTCGGCTCAGATTTACCTGTATTGTCCTTATCGTAGGCCTTGAACGCGCTGATGAGGGCTGAGGTGTGAGCAAAGAGCTTTTCCCGCAAGGCTCGAAAGGCTGATTCCTCTACTCTGCTGATTCTGGAGGATGCAGAAAAGAGAGAAGCGCATTAAGGACTTGCCACGAAGCACAAGAGAAGCTGCACCTTCCCAGTCCTCTGGCCTGTCCATGGATTGCCCAGACCCTCGCACAACTGCTCTGCACAGCTACAGCTGCATCTCAGTGCTCGTGACAAGGCACTGCATGCCTGGAGCACAGTTCCCTGCAGCTGATGCAACGAACCCCTGCATCAATTTGTGAAGTAACAAAGCAGAAGGGGACCTCAGCAAGCGTCAAAAGTTAAAACTTGACATTGAAAAGAGACCCTGTAAAATCAGCAGTCTGTAAAAAAGACTCCCCTTCTGATCTTGTAACACTCCCTCCTCAACCCTTGAGCCTCCCTCAGTAATTTCTGCACAAAGCTTGAATCCTCCTCCAGGACTCTTATTTAGTAAATCAAGCTGTGAAAGTTCAGCTCTGGAGTTAAACTTTCTCAAAGCTCCCAAAGTTTTCCCTTTTGGAATTTTGAGTTGGTGAATACAGAGCAACTGGAAAGCCTTGCCTTTGGGTCATAGTGAGAGTATGGGCTGTCTTGTTTGCTTGGTACTGAACAAAATGGGGGACGAGGTCCGGTCCCAGCTTCACGTAGGCTCCCCTGTTGCTGCCAATCTCATAGTAGTTTGAGGCTGAAAATATGGTCAGCACCTAACTCCCAAAAAAGAGAGGCATTTACAGTCAGTACATGCATCCTCTATTATATATACACCTATCGGTGAAAACAGCACAACCGATCCCGTCTGGAGTCAACAGACCGTGAAAGCACCATGTTTTAGGTAGAAAAGGAAAAGCGAGGTGGCAGCTGGCCTGGAAGCCTGACGGGTGTGAGTTCCTTGAGGGTGGCACTGGCCTCGCGTGGATCTGGCCACGCACTGGGCCTTCTGCGATTTCACTATACTCTCTAGAGGTCCCTTCCAAACTTCCACTCTCCACTGCAGCGAGCAGAGTCAAAAGTGCCCCTGTTCAAGTCACTGAAGTGACCGTGAATCTTCTGAAAGCGAAAGTTTGCTGCAGCAGCTTAGTAACACCCTTTTGTACGTCATCTTCAGAAACAGCTGCATTAAGTGGGGGCAATGGCACAAATGGGTTCAGAGCTTTTCTCGGCTACCACGCGCAAGGATATGCTTTGCCTGCACAACGGATGCCCCCAACAGAGTAGCTGGCTCCAGACTGCCCTGACCTAATACCTCAGCTGGGAACACACTTCAGTAACTCCCAATAAGGCTGTTCAACAACTTTATATGTACTTAACAAAGCCGCATTGGAAGAAATACAGAGCTGAGACAAGCTGCCACAGAAACCCCACCCTGGCGGGATGTAAACCCAAGTATCCTTCATGCCGCCCCCCTTACCAACCTTCCGGTTGTGACAGAATTCATAGCCCTCTTGCTTGCACTCATGGGAGCGGATGAGGAACTGCAAGTTGTACTTCTCAAGGATCTTCTTCGTCACGTCAGGCCCAAAGTAGCAGCCACCACCTCGCACCGTATTTACGCTGCAGCCCTCCTGAGGCATGGGGTCACTCCAGAGAATGTCTAAAATCTGAAAGGATTGGAAAAGTTCACTGAATAAAGAGTACCCAGCAGATATCACCCATCAAAGCTTACTTGGCAAATACAGTTCTATCTCTGAATCCCTCCCTGGACTGCTGCTGTTACCGTAGGGCAGGCAAACAGATGTTTCCGGCATCCCAGCTGAACTACCATACTGCTCCGCAGGACTGTCACAGACCTGGTCCACCACAGAGGTGACAACATTGTTGGCCTGGAGCTAGAGGCACATCCGAAGTGCCTGGGGGTGTCCATAAATCAGGCCTGATACAAGCTTTCCCTTTGCTGCCTCTGAGATTTCAAAGAGCCTCGCCTGTCCTCCTCCATCCCAAAATGCAGGTCCCAGGGCAAGAACACCAAGCAGATCCCAAGACCATGAGCAGGCTTAGTATTAAACTCCTTTGTTCTCTAGCCAGGACATTCTGCAGCCTCCAGTAATATAAGTACGTACTGACTCAGTAACCACTATTTGGATTAAAGTTTAATCTCTTTAACCCTGACCTCAATATACAGCTTTATGCTGATAAGGTGTGCAGTGCCGGGATATCATGTATAATGTGAAGTAAGTAACGATGGTTTCACAGTGCGCAGAAGGGGCTTACAGACAGTCTGGTCTAACACAAACAGGAAACCAAGTTCCCAGGCTCTGACCTGCCTAGCAATCTGCTCACAGCGCAGCCCAGCTGAAACTACAAATGCAGTCTGCTCTTGGTGCCCAAGATCAGGACTCGCTCATCAGCAAATGAGGTGCTCGTTCATTACCTACAGAGCTGACTTCAGATACCCCACGTACACTGGGCTCTACAATCAGTCTCATCTATTATTTCTCTCCTCTGCAGTGAATCAAGAAAACCTGTTGCCCCACTGTATGCCTGAGCAGCAGTTTCATTTATACAACAACGGATGAGTGCGGTGGCAAGGGCAAACGCTGGGACAGAGCCTTGAGCACAGAAAGCCGAAAGCCTGGTGAAGAGGCTGACTCGCGAGGGTAGGAGAAAGGCGCCAGCAGAACGGCAGCTAGCACCAGTTTTGCACAGAGCTTACATTCTCCTACATGACTCTTGTGCACGGCTCTTCAGTTGCTTGGGAACTGTGCCACAGGATGGGCTGGAAGTAGCGCAGGTATCTAACGAAACATCCCCGAGAAGCAGAGATCGCGTGCTCACAGTACAGCCCTTCCAGACCACTCACCATTGAATGATCAATGCCAGGCTGTCTCGGGGAACAGAGCAGGAGGTACAAAACAGCAGAAACCCCATTAGCCTCCCTTATGAGGAAAGGCTGAGAGACCTGGGACTCTTCAGCCTGGAGAAGAGAAGGCTGAGGGGAGACCTTATTCTTGCTTCTAAGTATCTAAAGGGTGTGTTGAAGGAGGATGGAGCCAGACTCTTTTCAGTGGTTCCCAGTGACAGGATGAGGGGCAACCGGCACAAGCTGGAACATAGGAAGTTCCATTCAAACATAAGAAAAAACTTCTTTGCGGTTAGGGTGACAGAGCCGTGGAACAGGCGGCCCATGGAGGTTGTGAAGTCCCCTTCTCTGGAGATTTTCAAGACCCGCCTGGATGCAGTCCAGAGTAATGTGCTGTAGGCATTCCTGCGTCAGCAGGGGAGCTGGACTAGATGATCTCTAGAGGTCCCTTCCAACTCTGAAAATTCCGTGATTCCCGCTGGCACTTCAACACAGAGTTGCTCCTTAACTCCACTACAGCAAAAGTCTCTGCAGAGAGATCTGTGCACTGACCCACGTAATTTATACTGAGATTCCTCATAACAGAGAACAAACCTGCAGGAGACTCCCACAGCTCGCCAAGCTTAGGGCCCCGCTTAGACTACTCACCTGCTTCCACTCCTCCTGGCGAGTCCAGCATGGCCCATCCAAATCCGTCAAGGAGACCACACTGGAATAGGTGAGCTCCTCGTCCTCCGACTCGCTGATGTCCACCAGCCGGCGGCACCACTCAATTTGCTCCTGCACCGTCTGCCGGACCCACCTGGAGAACTCCAGCCTGTTGGCCATGCTGGGAGCCTGGGTCGGCCGGGGCTGCGGACATAAACTGAGGGCTGCCTCGTTCCCTGCTGGATCAGCCTCTACTTTGCTCTCCCCGTTTATTTCCTGTATTTCCGCATTTCTATTCGACTCCTTTCTTTTCTTCCCTCTTAATACAGAAATAAACTGCAAGAGGTAAGAGAGAAAAGAGAGATGGTCACACTGCTTGGAAACCTACATCTCCAGTTCTAATGTCTTCCATTGGCAGACTGTCAAGTGACCCAAACCTCCAAGCCCTAGTGCCTTCCCCTCGGATGTGCCATTCGTGGTTTACAGCTGGAGCCCCACATCCATCCTGACTACAGATCTGTCTCTTCGTCATTGACTTTATGCTGCTCAGACATTTCACAAAAGGCAGAGTACATGGATTTAATCTGCAATGGGAACTAGGCAGCAGAATGAGGGAAGGAATAATGACTAATGCGAGTGCTTGTCATTACATTTGGAGAAGGGAAGTAGTATTTGTCAACTCGAAAATGAGGCAGAGACAAGTTAAATGACATCAAAATCCTTCTGGAAATCTAGGGGAAAAACAGGCTAAGGAACTGCAGGACAAAGTCTCATCATCATTACTGTGTTTTTGCTGTCAGCACCAGCACATCTATTTACCCATGCTATTACCCACCACTTTCCTGGCTACGATCCTTACATCCTCCAGAAGCCAAGAGTGCTTCTTCCCTTCACACCTCCTGCACACACTATTAAACCAAAGCAATCCACTCCAACCCGGTACCTAAACACAGTTTGTCTAGGAAGACCATCCTTTAGATTTGTCTCGTCAACAGCCAAGCTGACATGTAGATATAAGCTCCTCACCAGAAATCAGCAACACTGTCGTCTCTTGCAATATCTAGGAAATAAAACCTACTTTGTTCCTTTGAATTTTCTCAAGCATGTCCAGGTCAGTGGTGTCAGAGATGCCCCCGTGTATAATGAGGACTTTCTGATCAATCAAGGTGGCCAGGGGGAGCCAGCAGAACACATTCTGAATCATCTTCAAGATTTTCTTCCCATGCACCTAGGAGGACAGGTCAGAAGGGAAAAGGTAAAGCATCAAACCTTCAAAGTCCACGTCTCACATGGTAAAGGAGACACAAACGTATGCCTACCTTGTATTTCTGCATTACTTCCTTGGCGAAACCGTAGCTAAAGGAACAGAAGAAAGGAAGTTCAGTGGGTGTTCGCAGTGACCCCCCACCTTGACATCGCAGTCAGCCCAGCACAGAACCCATACCGTAAGTTCACCATGTGGTCCTCATGGTTCCCGCGGTTGAGATGAACCTCCTTTGGATAGATCAAGAGGAAGGTAAAGAGGACGATGAGGATCTCGAGGGACTGTTTGCCTCTGTCTACAAAGTCCCCGTTGAACACATAGGACTTGGAAGGGGAAGGAAGGCCATTCTGTAAAAGCAAGGAACGGGCGGATGTTACAAGAGAGGCCTCCCCATGAGCTCCATAGATCTCCCCACCCCAGCTTTCACTCCGTCCCAGGTTACCTTATACTGAACTCTTATTTTTATCCTGTAGGCTCCCAGTGGCAAATGCACTGAGAAGTGACAGCTAGCAGTCAGGAAGGGTTGCCAATGGTATCGGCACTTACAAAAATGTCCACTGGCACTTCCCAAATGTACATGTATGTCACATTTCAAAGTCAGCAGGGGAATAAGCTGCTGCTTTGTGAACCCATTTAAAACCAATCAGTTTGACCAGGAGAATGACACGCAAAGGGCCCAGTTTTGCAAACACTTCTCAGCATGACCCATGCGATACCTCTCACAACGTGAGCCTCCCTCTCCAAATATGGTGCCTACCTTATAAAATATGAGGAACAAGTCATCCAGCTGGCCGTGCAAGTCTCCTAACAGGCACAGAAAGACAAGTCACAGTTTACTTTTATCTTTAAAAGTTTACTTTTAACTTAAAAAGAGACCAATAAATAACTTCCTATGAAGTATCTCCTCTATAAATTAATGACCACTGGACGTTTCCTTACACTAAGGCAATGTGCCCAAAGGAAAAGGATGTGATGTAAAGGCTTGAACTGAAGCCTGAGAAGGACAGCAAAAAACATACACCAGCATCTGAAGACTGATTCAGAAGCTTTGTTCATTTATCTCTTATGATGACACAACATGGCACAAGAAACTGTTGGACTTTGATCATTACATGGGAGAAAGCTTTGCATACAAAATAATAATCGAACTTAATTCTCATTTAACATGATACTGGATAGGGAGATTTGTTTTCTAGAAGCTGACTGCACGCAAAAGTCTGTGCTAAGTACGTATTTTTCGGGAATATCTCAAAGTTTAAACATCAGTCCTAGAGAAGGAAGGTAATGGTGGTAAGCTTTGCCTCTTTCAAATTTACTTGATAAGACTCCCAAGACATGTGGATGTTCTGGATCTGAATTCATACACTGCTGCTAATGAAGACTCAGCCAAAACAGCTCCAGGACCTTGTTGTTTAAATAATCCCAGGCCACAGAACAGGACAGAAAATGACTGAGTTTTGAGGCCAGTCCTCAACCGGGTGCGGTTTATGCTGTTCAGTAAAATGACTCCAAGTTAGGGGTGACAGAACAAAGACATGTGAATCGAGCTGAAAAATTCTTTAAATCTTTGCTGTAATGTATAACAATTTTAAGAGCCACTGGCTATCATTATCACCCTTCATCTTCCCTTAGAGAAATATATATCCTTATATTTTCTGTTCATACTTCCTCCTCTCCTTGCATTTTTATAATCACCATGATGGCACCACCGCTACAGCAGGCTGTGCGAGCTGAATGCTACCATTTAGGGGCAGGGTTTGTTAATGATGTATCACAAAATCTGTCATGGAAGCCAAATGCAGACTACAAACAAATCACTGTCCCTCAACACCCCTATCCCGTTCCAGGCCAAGCAGAAATAGGGCCACGATGCAGACATGCTTCCTCCAGTCTTCAGGCTAGTCTTTGCAGCAGCTCAAATACAGCATCATAGGGTAAACCCGGATATTTTAGACAGCCGCAGTTGCCTCTCAACACAACACACGTTTTGCTTACAGACTGCATTTGTGTTCCATGCTCGGTATGGAGGGCTGCATCATGCTCACGCTACCATTTTATATCTTTCCCACCCCTTCCACCTGAGCATTCTGCCCCAGAGACTGCACAGTGCCATCCCACCCAGACGTACCGCACACGGTGACCTCCTCGCTATAGCAGGTGGAAACATGACTGATGTTTGGCAACTGCTTGAGGTGCTTCCTGGTCTCATGCAGAAGGTTTAAGACATAGCGAGCGTGGAGCTGCTACTAGGAGAAAGCGAAGGGATTAAAGCAGGAAATCAGTGACCGCTGAGCAATAATACAGCTCTGTCTGCAAAGGCCCCAAGAACCCACCACGATAGCCTGGATGGCAGAAACTCTCCCGGGACGACAGTCTGTGCTGACCTAGGGGCTTACAAACAAGACAAGGCAAATACTAGACAACAGCAGGACGGAAGAGGCTCGCTCAAAGCAGCCCAGCCTTGCACTGGCAGGGCTGGTAAGAACCCAAAAGCCCTAGCACCCTGTGGTCAAGGCTACATCCGCTAGGCAACACCACCTCCTAGAGCTGCAGAAATTTCAGCCCAGTATCACAGGTAAGAAGCTGCTCCTCTAGGTCTTTCTTAGCCTTTTCGATGTTAAACCAGGCTGTGAGCTGCTCCGTGTCCGACAGAAATATGTTCCCTCAAAGCCAGGGTGTAGGCATTTAATACTACTCAAGACACTAGAGACCTTTTCGTTTTAGAAGTCGTTTTGTTTGGAGAAGGGATGTTTTGGCCTATTTGCAGTTCAGCACCTTGACTGAGAGATGGCAGCAGAACGCTGCAATTGTATGAGGACTTGTCAGTGCTGCTGAAATGGCACTGGACTTTCTCATCAAAAAGCTCACATTTTAAATATGAATCAAAGCTGCGTGGCACGAAACATAATTTTAATGAGCTGTTTCCATCTGGGCCATCATGTACTTTTTTACAAATTGACGAATTGCAACACAAAATGACAGAATGTTTCAACATGGACTGTTGTGGGGGTTTTTTCCTTTTAAAATTAAATTCAGGTTAATAGTGGTGCACACCTACGAAAAGTTAACAGTTTTGTCAGAACTGCATTTTCAGAAAGGAAACCAGTTCCCGTGGCAGGGGGAAATACCGTATCATTTCCATCCCCCTTTGCTTAACAGCCTGACAGCTCATTGTATTCCAATCAGCTTAGCTTGTTAGGAAGACTAAAACCAAATCATCTATCCTACATCCCTGCGCAGAGAATGGGAAAACGTGGTTCCTTTTGGGATCCTTACTTGTTTCTGTTTGAAAGCTTCCAGCAAGGCAGTTGCATGGTCAGGAAGGAGTGGGAAAGAGAGACGGGGTCCAGTGTAGGAGTCTGGCACCTCCATGGATTCATAGTCACAGTATTTTTCCAGCTCTGCCTCTTTGAAGCTTTCCCCACTTATGAACATGCGACTGATAAAATCCCCTGGATGGCAGATTGGTCGGTTTGAGTGTTTTTTTAAAAAAAAGAAACAGACAAGAAAAAGTTAAGTTGGTTCAATACACCATCGTAGTAATTTACTAAAGAAAAGCTGGTTAGGCTAGAGCTCATGAGCAATGGCAGAGGCGGAGGCTAGCTCCTAGTTTGACACCGCTACAGAATTTGCAGTGAGGAAAAGACTGCAGGGACAAGTTCCTGTGTGCTGTTTGTCAGGCAGTGCTGGCAGCTACGCTAGTTTCTGCAAAACTCCGGTAGAGCCAGGTGGACATTGGTTGCCATGGCTAATTGAAATCTTATTTTCAATGACGTGCAAAAGCAAACCGTATAATAAGGAACTTTGTCCTACGCCCCACTGTTTTGTCTAAGCTTGCACCTACATTCTCTGTGTTGCACAAAATTTGTATAAATACACATTATTTTTTTTATTGCTGTAACATCTCAAAGCCCAACTCAAGGAACAGGACATTATCGAAAAAAAAGGCTTCCTCTGAAAAAAAGATCTTCCTCAACAGAGCTTTGTTGTAAAATATGCGGGGTGGTTGTGAGAAAAAGGGTAGCAATTTGAAAGGAAGGAGCGACGACTTCAGCAGGTTATGGTCAGCAAACTAAATAGTTAATTTTGACTTAGAACCATCAGATTTCAGAGCTAAGCTCATTAGCAAGTTCCCAGCACTAAGAAATAACATATAATGCTCTCTGCAGATTCAGGAAGATATTGTATTGGTTCCCACAGCACTGCTCCCCCCCCTCCTCAATTATAAGTGAGAGACTAAATATAAGTAAAGTAGATACCAGAGAGCACAGTTCCCTAAAGATGGATTCTCTCACTTCAGAAATAGACTCTGCAAATCCATGGTTACCAGGGATCACTGAAAAAAACGCAGATTTCTAGTACTGCTCTTAGGAAACATACTGAGCTTTTAGTCCCCTTTCCAGCTCCTAAGGAGCAGGGATTGCCCCACAGCTCTGACAGTCTCCAGACAATGCACTCCCTATGCAAATTCCCGATGCCATCGCTCTTTAGACTCTCTTGGCCCCCTTGGCCATTCTGAAGGGCCAGCATTGGGCAACGAATCTATGCAGGGTGCAGCCTTCTGAGCTGCTGGTGCCACATCTACAAACGGCACATAGAAACTTACTCTCTTTACTGCTGCTTGGCGTGAAGTGGTCCATGAGGTAACTGAAGAAGTTGTGGAGCTGCAAGAAGAGAGAGAATCCGTCATCATTCACCCTGGAATGAAACTCTGCCGAGTGGCAACTTAACGTGATCTTCTTTCTGGAAGTATTATCTGTGCCCTTCTCATGTTGTCTGGTATGTACAACAAATCATACTACTAAATCTAGTTTTTAATATCTTGTGATGAAGTCAGAAAAGTACCTTTACCTTCAGCCATACAGACAGAAGTACACCTATAAGCCCTCCCTCTCCCTGCCATATAAGAGAATATTAATATAATCAATATAAGGCAGCCATATAAGAGAATATTAATCAAAGTTAAAGTATAACAAGCCAACTAGGCCTGCCTACTGTGTTCAGACTCAGGAATAACAATGTTAAATGGTCCTTACCGCTTTCTTTCAAGACTCGTTAGTTAGGGTTTCATCAGACATAAGCAGGCAGGAACTCAATAAGCTAAAAAGGGGCAGGAAACCCAGTCCTTGGCCCACCGAAGCACTTACAGGGTTACCAGCCAATAGCCAGAAACGAGTGAGTCTGTGGCACAGGAACCACCCTCCTATGTATTTTCCTACATACTCTTTTCCCTGGCACCTTACCTTGATCTGATCCTGCTCGCAAGCATACTCAATGGATTGAAAAATTCTCCAGGTGCAACGTCGGCGCATTTCCAGCCGAGCAACATAGCGCCGATACCACCGTTGGATCAAGACGGCTGCCTTGAAAGCTAGAGGACAAAAGCAGAACCAGCCTGCTGAGCTGCAGTGCCTGCAGCTGAGGTACCCTCCCACTGCTCCTTTCCTGACCCTGAAAATTGAAGAGGGACCTCTCTTTTTCAGCAGCAAGTTTTCAGGAAAGGTGTTCTGATGCCTAAATATTAAGGACAACAAAACACCCACTTCTTTTCACCATATTGCAAGAGATTGATCTGACCCTGCCTGACCAGAGACCTCTGAAACAATTCTGAACCATGGCTGCTGGCTCCTCAGCACTAGCGTTAACAACTTACTAGGGGCTAAAGATCCACACACATTCTGTGGTATTAATAGACAATTTCCCTCCCTTTCTATCTGCCTTGATCACTTTCATGTCCATCTTACAGTCTAGGTACTGGGGCTTCAGGAAACCAGAGATTTGACTGAGGCCACACAAGGAGATGGGGGAAAACAAGACACCGAGTCCCCTTCTAGAGCCTTAAAAATATGGGGTTTGTCTACCTTCCTCTAAGCTAGATAAATACCTTAGCTTTTGCAGTTCTGGATGAACTTCAGAACGGATCTATTCTAGCATAAATGTTAACATACCATTACCTTGGAATAAAATAAAGACACCCACAGTGAAAAGAGGGAGACAGATCTTTAGCCACTTCATGACACAGAAGGAAGGAAATGCCAGGAGTTTCCAGGTGCCTGGTCACCGTTCAGTCCGCAGCCAGCACTGGCACTGAGCTCTTCCCTCCAAATGATGGCTGTTTGCCCTCATCTTTAGAACATGACCATTCCTCTGCATTTCTCCAACAACTCCACTGTTTTTCATTAAAAGATTATTTCAGGTGAGGTGTGCGCATATTTAAAATCAAGTACATTGGTGCAGTTTCCCATTTCCTTTTTCAGGTTCTTTCCGTACCTCTAGAAGCTCTTCCAACCTCCTTAGCTGGTCTTGACCCCATTTGGATCTCCTGGTTACTTTACAGCACCTTGCTAACCAGCTCTGCTACTTGGCATCTCTCTCTTGATTACACTCTCTGTCCCTTCCTGTTCATTTCTGGAGCCCTACCCTAGAGCCCTACGTTTAAAACATTTTCTAACAACGCTTCTCTGGGTCATTTTTAGCTGAGGAAGGGACAACCACTCTATCTACAGGCTGGCCCCAAAATCAAATGGAGGTGACAGGTTAGAGTTACCCCTGCTGCAGAAGCTTGTATTCCCTTGGCATCTGGTTTGTGAGAGAGCAGTGCCACATTCACCAAACCAGGGAGACTAAGGCAAGGTGTGGGGTGGAAAAACTTTTATGAAAAAGAAGGAAATCCCCCATTCCTACCTCAAAGGCTGCTAAGTGCTGGCGAGAGACAAAGAGATCAATTAGCTTGCATTAATTATATAACATAAACCACTCTCCACATACTTCAGCAGGAAACACTGACCTTTACCTAAAGAAGATATCCTGATGGCTTATGTATTGAAAATAATAATCCTTCTAAATTGTGTTACTGTTACAGCGCTAGGAGCCGCAGAGCACAAAAAGGGAAGAACTGTTGCTGTTGTGCAGCTGGGGAGCCGAGTCACAGTGAAGTCATGAGCAAGAAGGTAAGACCTGGTGAGCCTTAATTTAAGAATAACTTATGTATTCTTTGCCTGAGCCTTATATCTTGTTGAGTAAATGCTTACTGATCTGCTGGGCTATGGAAAAATAAAAGAGGCTGACTTATTTTTCTGCAGTTTGGTGCTCCTGATGCTACCTCTTCTAGCCTCCTTTATGACAGACCCAAAACTAGCTGCCTTATTCCCTGTGCAGTAATTTGGTTGGCATGAAGCCGGAATCACAGTCACAACCACTGTCTAAAAAAACCAACTTCTCAATATCTTGCATTCCCCTTAGAGTGGATAAATGCCCAATTACTGCAGTAGGAGTCAGATGTATTTCAACTAAATCCCGAGCAGAAATCCATAGTTATGACTCCACATATACCAAAGAGGCATTTTAAGCTCCAGATGGGCAAGGCATTGGGTTTTTTTACGCTACTTTTACAGAGACTGACTCTGCAACTGAAAAAAACAGGTATTTTAATTTACCAGCTTGCCTGGGTGAGTTTCATCTGGCAGTGTTTGTACTAATTTAGAAAAAAATAATAAAAAAAGGAAGAGAAAGAGATTTATCCACATTTTATGAGGATCCAAGCAGTAAACGGAATCATACCTCATGCTAGAAGCTACTGAAAGCATGCCGAAGTGGCAGCACTCAAACCAAAACACGCCTGTTCCTGCTAGCAGTATAGTTCACAAATCAGCTTACAGGAAGTAGTCGGCACCCCTCTCGGGTTCCCCATCCCCTTCTTCACTCAAGCGCAGGGCCGGTTTAACAGAGCTCTGGGGGCTACGCTTTCCACAGGGACCAGCCTCTGGGCCTTGTACAAGGGGGACAGGACACCGCCCGGAACGTAATACTTGGGTGGAAAGTCCTAAGCAGCCGCACATGTGTAAATCAGCAGATCTGAAGGATTTGGGGAACCAGATGCAAGAAGTTCCAAGAGTTTTACTGTCCTGGGAAACTGTTGATGAGATATCAGATCTAATGCAGAGTTTCAAATAAGTAACTAGTTTTATGTTCCGCTTTGTTTGTTTTAGAGAAGTCATTATCATAAAATAGCCCTGAACTTTTTGGGAAAGTCCATGGTTCTCTGGCACTGTAGGCAATAGACAAGTCTGATTTACTTAAAAAAAAGGTGGAGCTTTTCAACAAAGAAAATTTACAAACAAAAAAGGCTGTCACAACAGTATCCCTGCTTTCTTCATTTCTGAATGCAATCACTATTTTTCCTTTCAAAGCACTTGCAAACAGTTTGCACCACACAGCTGTTCTGCCAACACTGATGACTGAATGATTCAAACAAGTAATCTGTTTACTTTTTTACATTTCCTTGTGTGTAAAGTCTCACTCACAAACTCCCTTTGTTCCATAGCAGACCTAAGCACACACCCAGAAAATGGATACTGTCATACAGAGAGTTTCATAAAAATAAATCATTACAGCTTTGAGAGCCATAAAAGACTCTAGATTATTAGCAGAGATTAAAAGAGCATTGCGCTGACATGATTAGAAAAAAGCACGCTTTTTGCTTTTCAACTTTTATTAGCCACACCATCCTACCTTCTTTAGAACCAGATTTATTATGGCTTTGCTAATGCTTTTGCTTTATCAGTCCTGCACCACTAACACAGTTTTTAAAAACGGAGTCCACCAGAAGCATCAGGGTGACACCATGTATCTCACTATTAGCACATGACAACACACGCATTAGTCAGCAATTGATTAATCCATCGGATGTTAGTTCTAACAGAATTGCTTTTTGCGGCTTACATTTCTGCTCAGGTTTTGATTGATTTTAATTTAATCTTGGTCTAAATAGTTATTTTCTCAAGCCTGTTAGTCTTCTGCCTGACAGCAGAGACTCCTTGTCACAGGATACTGAGACATAGCCTCACCTTAATACTATCAAGAAAAGCAGGTAACTCAGAGAAGAAACACATCCCCTGCAACCTCCCAACGGCATGTGCAGGGGCAGACAGGAAAAGATTACTTTTCAAAGAATCACTCACCATTTTCAGACTTCTGCAGAGAGTACTTGTAGTTGGCATGTACAGAACTACCAGATCCCATGTTCTCCAACCAATGCTCCAAGAACTTTGCAGACTGGTCCGGTATCACCAAAACCACGAAAGAGATGCAGGAAAGACCATTCGGTCAGAATCAAAACAGCTGCAACATGTCCCCCAGTGCCGAGGATCTATAATTAAATATATTAACACTTAAGATCAACGAGGAGATGGCCTGTCTCATGCCCAAGTACCTCTTCTACTACCAGGTTTTTCCAGCTACTTTGTTGTCTTCTAGACAATCTGAGATGAGGATTTCTGTCTCACTGTTTCAAATTTTAAGTCAGCTATATGAATAGGAATCATTTCAGCATCTTTCCTAATTATATAAAAATAGCAGGAGATTGCGTATCTAGGTACTGTAATTGTACAGTAGACGTATAAATCAGGCATTCATGTACTCTCACAATGCTTCACATGCCTAATTTCAGGCTCCTATCTCTTAGCAATACGGCAGTGTTTGACCTGAGCCTTCATTTCAGATGCTACAATAAAATAATTTTGAGTTCTGAGAGCAGACTACAATCTGCGAATCCTCATGCTACCTCCCCCCTTCCTCATGCATAGCTGAAGCACCTGGATGAAGGTGCTAAAATACTGCACGTGACTGCATGTGGGAGACAGTCGTACACTGTATAGGGGGAAAAAAAAAAAAAAAGTTTTTCAATACTGATCAGGAACCATAAAAGTCATTAAGTTGATTCCTTAACAATCAGTACATGCAGACAAATATTCATGCATATAGCCATCAGGGAAGGGTAACTCTCATTATGAGGAACGAACCCACAGATGATAGTTAAATCTATTTGCAGTACAACAGCTAGAGGGGAGGTAAGTCTAAAATAACAATCAGCTATCATAAGAAAATAATCAGCTTTGTTAAACACTGCTTTCCTTCACCTCATGGATCTGCTCGAGTGTGGGAGCATATTACACCACCAATTGCTCACATCCTGGCCAGTATAAAAGGACAGGATGGCCAGACTTTTGTAACCTCACTGCTGCGAAAAGCTCTGGTCAGAGCCAATGGATCCGATTTCAAGATTAGGTCAAATTCTGAAATCTCTCGCTTTGGGGACAACCAGAATGTCGTTCACAGTCAGACATGTTTCTTCTGGGAAAAAAAAAAACCCTAATCGCGTACTACTGCCGAAGCGGTCCCAGGCTGCATTGCATAAGAATTATACAGATTTTTATTCTAACCCAGAACCAGGGGAGGAGAAAGCTGAGTGAGGGAGGGAAGGAAATAAACACCTGTAAAGATGTTAACCCTGATGCTAGCAGGAGACCACAGCTCAAAGGATTTTGAAGGGTCAGCACAGTGTGACTACAGGGGCACTTCTCCTCAGCAGAGGAAAAAGTCCTCCTTTTCTCACCTCCTGTGGTCCTTTTGCCTCCTTCAACCTCTTTCCACCTAACCCACGTCTTTCCTCTTAAAATAGCTACAGATCTGCACAAACGCTAATTGAAGGAACACGTCCGGTGTTGTATAAGGTGCATATGCGCAGTGTTTGCTCAGGAAGATGAGCCTTGCTAAGCAACATTTCAGCATGGAAAGTTTCTCAGGCAGATGAAACGCTGAAATTCTCTGCCTTGCCCAGGATGCCGAATTGCACAATGGCATCTTCACAGTAACTGGGTGACGCAACAGGAGGATACGTAGCGATGCTCTCAACAAAATACCAGTCCCTCTAGTTTTATTCTGACAACATTATTTCATATCAGTGTCAAAAATGGCCTGAAATCACTGCTGAATTACGCCCAATTACATCTGGTGCTTTACGGCCTTTGTACTGAAATAATACAGGTACTCTGACAACTTTTCAGATTATCAACTACTCAAATGGACAATTGCACAGAAAAATCAAACCCCTAGCCTTTAAGGCTCTTATTTGTAATCTCCTGTGCAAGGCAAATCCCATTTCAGGAAAAACAAATTTTCAAGCTCAGAATTCCTCAGCGTAGACTTGTAACTCTCATCTGGCTACCCAAACAAAAACTTCTATTCAAAGACACCAATCTGAAGATTTCAGCGAGTATTAGCTATCCGGAGAAGCAATGATACGAATGACTCACTCTGTATCAGGAGCTTGCTTTAGAAACACCTCCGCTTGCTGCATTCTGGCATAACCCGGCAGGACAGTCTGAAACAGCGTGACGCTGGTTCCTTCAGGTGAAATGACACCAGAAGACACACTCCAGCTACTAATGGGGGTTCAGGCCACAAGACCAGATTCCAGCCAGTCCCAAGAAAAAACCCTGAAAGACGGTTAGTGTAGACAACTGTTCCTCCACACTGGAGGTCAACACAGTCTGCGTGCCTAGCTCTATCTTCAGGGCTGCTTAGGAACCCGACACTACCAGCTTCAAAGGAAGATGGGTGCTTCAGCTTTTTGGAAGAGGTGAGTTCCCTTAAAGATACACTTAAAAATGCAAACGTGAGGAAAAAAATCATTTTTCCGGAACCAGAACACTTCCAGATCACTTTTTAAAAATGGAGAACAAATTTGAAGCAAGCGCTTGAGAGTGAGGTACTTTGCTTGCTTAAGATATGTTCAGAGGTACTGCCTATCTGTTTTGATAAAATGTGACCTTGGATTTGCGATCACCTTTGGAGACACAGAATAAAACTTTCGCTCATTTCCCTCCTTCCCTGCAAAACAAACAAGCATTTGTTATTTGGACAGCTCTACTTTAAACATAAATTTTGCCCATCCATACCAAAGGATGGTCTAGTATTAGCGTGTCCTAGGAGCACCCACAGAGAGCAAGCACAGGCCACGGCACCTACCTATTTATCTTATCGTGAACCATCTTGTCAACAGGTCTCTCCCAAGGAATTCCTGGAGCTGTGAACTTTTTCATTTTGTTACCCTCAGCTTTTTCTGAGGGCCACAGCCTGAGCAAAGGAGTGCACAGCAGTAAACCAGAGACTTCAACGGAATCAAACCTGTCTCAAGTGTGGCAGGAGCAAGGAAGAACTAGAGCCAGTCCAACTGCTCAGCACCTCTGATCCTTCCTCATCCTCCCAACAGTGACATGCACCCCTCCCCTTCCTAAAGTCCTGTACCCAAGACAAAGAAGAGGAACAGGGGCCCGTAAAGACACAGCCTGGAAGACTTGATGAAGTTCAACAGTGGCATCATCTCAAATACAGGCTCTATTAAACAACCAGCTGAGACAAACTGATGCAGGTAGGAAACAGCCGGCTACCGACTGCTCCTTTCTCATCTTGCTCTCGGCCACCACTCCCCTCCTGCAGAGAAGTTTACATTTTCTCTGGTGCAGCCTCTAAACCAGGCTTTCCCCACGCCTTCTGGGAAGCTGCAACGCGTTCATACGAGGCTTTCCCCCGGTATACGCTGCTGCATAGAGCATCTGCTAGCAAACATGCGTGCTAAGTAAAGCAAGGTGATAAAACCCGCTGTAGGCACTTACGCCAGGGCAGAACTAAACCACCACCAAAAAAAAGCACAGACTCAAGAGACACACCTGAACATAGACAACTAACTACGAACAAAGTTCAGTGCCTCAGTACAAGACCACTGACATGTAGAAGATGTACGTTCCCTGTTCACCAGAGTTCACGTTCTAAAGGCAGGAGAAACATGTAACAGCCAGACTCCAAGCATACCTTACAAGCCAACAGATCACGTACTCTTCTTTGCAACTCTTAAAACACAAGCTGCTGACTCATTTAATAATACCATATAATACCACATAAAACTCATTAAAGGAAAACTTACACAAATCCATTTGTGTCAACCACCCCAAAACAAAAACAACAAAAGCTGAGGTCAACTTCCTGGCTTACCATAAATATTATTCTAACTCCTTCAAAACCAAAGCAAGCGACAGCATTACGAATCAGGTCCTACAAGCTCTGTCACATCACTGAGCTTGTCCACATTACAGATCCGTGCAGAATTTGGTACGCCACCCACGTGAATCAAAGGCTTCCTGCGAGGAACACTGAAGCTAACGTGCAGCTAACTCCAAAGCAACAGGACTCCTAGGAAAGATGACACACTTCATCTATCACACGCACAACTGAATTCCCACTAACTTAACAATTTTACAGACATTTGGACAACTGAGGGAAGAGACGAGCAGAACCTGGAAGGCAGTGAGAGGATACAAGACTTACTGAAAGTTTACTAGGAAAATATCTGAAAGAGTTGTCAGAGGGAAACAGAAATTTTAAGTTCTAAAATAAAATGGCAACAGTTTAAGAGTTACAGATTAATTTTAAAAAAATTCAACTACTTCTCCCAAGAATAAAAATGCTAGCTAGCACTAGGGAAAGTGATGATCCTGCCTTGCCCTCCTAGAGTAAATACCTATGTATGTCCCACGTGTACATCAGACTCGGCACCTCTCGTAGCTGGAAATGATATGGTGAAGCTTGTTTTATTTTATACACGCGCTGACCTCTGCACCTGCATAGTTACTGCAGTGCCAAAAAGCAGAATTTCAGATAGAAAACTCCCAACTGCAGTTTTACACAGCTTGGCATATAAAAAGGGTATTTCACCTCAGACTATGGGTCCTGAGTAATTACGGAACGCAAAACATTGCTACAGAGAAACAACAAGAAAAACACAACTTACCTTGCCACCAATTTCTAACTTACGGATTTATCAAGATAAACACAATAGAAGCTCTCCGCTTTTTAAATTTTTCTTTCTATTCAGTACCCAAAGTGAGCGATAATCTCTGAAGTGATTTAATTACAGCTTCAGAAACTCCTCCTCAGAATCTAAATTATCAAGTAAGCTGTTCCCTTGGGCACGCAGCAGGCAGTGCCATGTCTTTCAGCAGCACCTGCAGTATAGAATGCGCGCGCTGTTCTGCACCAAGTGCAGACCCTTCGATTTATTTACTGCACAGTTGCTTTGAGCAGCCTTCAGAATCCTCTCCCATGTGATGCTTAAGAAAGGCTACAGATCTGAAATGGATTAGGATTACTGAAGAGGATTATGAATGAGAAATACAGTACATTGGCCTCTCTCATCTTAAGAGTCAGCTCTTACACACTTTCATGTTGCCTTTTGCTAAATGCAAATTTCTGGAGGAAAAAAAAAAATGAAAGGTTTCACCCATTCCCTGTGTCAGGCTGAAAAATCTTTTGGGCTTCTTATCTAGGGAATCTGTACTGCAGAAATGAAAGGATGGAAGAAGCAAAGATAATGTATTTAATTTAGTTCTATTTAATTACTTAACAATTCTAAGTCATGAGTCTGACCAGACTTGAGAAAGCAGAAAAGCTAATTTATTTCCTATTCTCTAAAAAGCAGACACACAAAGCAGATGAAATCTCAAGCAGAAGGACGATGAGCAAGCAATTTGAACAACTACAAATGATCCTCCTTTTTTAAAAAACAAACAAGATTCCAAAAAACACCCAAACCCTCCAAAAACAATTGGCGCTACATTTTAACGTTTCCAGCATTGTTAAGCTGGTCTAACAACCCTGTCTTTCTGTATTTTTATCAAATTTCAATTCTTGCGCAAAAGCAGCTCAACACATTTCACAGGTTAAATCATCTAGTTTGTAAGACTTGTCATTTACCACTTTCTAAGTGTTGATATTTTTAGCTTGTCATTAAACTAAGACCAGAAAGTTATGTATCCTTTTGGTTAGCAAAGCAAAGTATCCAAGTTGGGATAAAGGCTTTATTTTGTTGGCAATCAGGATGTCCGAATGTTTATAAACAGATGAAATGCAAGGCTTTATTAAATATATTTAAAATAAAAAAGCAAAATAAAACAGAAAAAAGCAGAAAATAAAATTAGACTTCCTCAAATCTAGTTTCCTTTCTTGTTTAAATCTCAGAAAAAAACACATTTCCATGATCTGCCCTGTGGCTGGGCCAAACAAGTTCTGAACAGACGATGAGACATAAACAGGGCAGGTGCAGACAGTTGTTTCCTGAATATTCATGGATACCAAATATTTATACAACCCAGATCTGTCTGGACACATTGAAACAAATACATTTGATTAAATTTATATACCACTGAGAATCTGGGCACACCACTGCCAGAAGATAATCAGCCTAACACTGCTGAGGTCAAGAAGACTGTAAAGTTACACCTGTAAGGATCCTTTTCTCTTTACTTGGGGGTAACTGTTACATAAAGAAAACCCGCTGGGATCGGCACACTGCCCGCTCCGTGACTTAAAGCAATGTAATTCTGAAATCTCAAAGATACTGTGACCACTGTTATTTACATCTTCCTCCAGGAACTCTGTTTTTCAAATTTATCATTCTGGCATACGACTGTTAACATCATTGTACAAACTGGGTCAAGGCAAAGCTTGCAGCATATTTATCCAGGCAGAAGTAGAGGATGCAGGTAAGCAGGTTATGACACTCAGCTAGACTCGGCGCAAGGAGATAAAGGGCACACAGCTCCAGAAGGCTCTCAGGAACAGTTTGCATAACCTGTGCACAAATATTGCAGGCGACATCGCACGTATCTGGACACAGTGCTCCGACCTAACACTCCAATCACACCTTCTTCTCCCAGGTAAAATTCTCACTGGCATTAGCAGGAATTTTGTCCAGTGAAGAACGGGACCTCTGAGCTTTACGTGAAGGCATCCACTGGTCTTGACCTTTTCAATTCTTCAGTATTTCTGGGGTGCTCCCAACGAGTGCCTGAATTCAGTATGCAGTCATAGCACAACCCGACAAACAAAAAAACCCCGCACCCGTCTGTACCATAGAAATTAGTTGTAAACTTCCTGTTGAAGGCAACTTTCAAATAGAGCAGAGGAAATCCATCCCTTTTCTAACCTCCCTGCTATCCCAGCACAAGCTTCTCTCATCCACTAGGAGGGAAACTCTGTATTACCACACCTCCTAAAACACCTCCTGATTTCCGGTGAATAAAATCACCATAGTCTACAGCTACGCATGCAGCTGACTTGTGCATCAGACCCTGCCACGCTCATGATCACAAGACCCTCACGGATGAGGAGAAACGATGATGACACATTAGGAGTAACACCACAGGTCTTCATAAATCAAGCCATCACCTGCATATTTTTATTTAATTATATTCAGGCCTAGAGGCCATGCAAAATATAGGAAATTTTTATTAGTCAGCACATAAGTACATTCAAGTTGCACAAATCTTTCCAAAGACAGTAGAAGCAATTTTTAGCTATCAACATCTGCTAGAACATCTATGTAATTACAATAAAATCAAACAAACTTCCATTACAGTTCATTAACAGTATCATCTGCAACTCTTCAAAGAATTAACAAGTCATTATTTCCTGAAAGGTTCACATAATTAATAAGCCAAAACAACTGTACTGCTTGTGAGAGTGATTTTAAAAGCATATGCCGGTCTTGGAAAGCTTCATCTTTTCACTCATTTTGTCTGTTGAAATAAAAAAAAAAAAAAGATAAATAAGAGAGCACAGATTTGCATAGAGTTAACGAAGAAACAAACTCTTCAGAATATCTACAAGAATTACTCTCGCTAAAATCAAATGTCCAATACAACTGCTACAAATATAATACTAGTAATAGTTTAAAAAACTATTCAAACAGGAACGCAGCTTCTTGTGCTCCTGCCAAGACCCCGCAACCAGTTTCCTGGAATAGAAATAAGCGTAACTCAGTATCTTTCTCTGAACACATTAAAGCTACCACGTGAGACACCTTGTGAGTTCAAGCATTTGGACTGTTTCTGCAAGTTCACAGAACAAAACCTTCAGAGGACGCTAAGGTACTGCCTGTGAGTGGCTGTCGCAAATTGAGCTTAATATTTCTTGGTGCCCAGTGCATCAACCCCTCCTGCTGGGATTCAGTTCACCCTGGCTGGGCTTCTCCTCATAGTCAAGCACCTGGAGACACGTGAAACGTATTGCAGCAGTGGGACTGGTAAAAATAATAGCTAAAACATTCACAGAGGGAACCCCTACCTTTCGGTCACAACACCACCCACGCCTTCCTCTCTGATAAAGGAGTTTTCCTAAGGTGATCTCCAAGGATTTTGCAAATAAAGTCAATACTTAACTCTATCTCTAAAACAACATGAGAAGGTATTTACCGAAGGTCGATAAGCAAACCAAGGGGAGAACCAGTAATTCAGACTGGGTCACTCACGTGCCACTGCATTGCTTTGTCCCTCAATGACTCTTCAGCTGAAATTTTTATTTAAGTACAAGCAGCTAGGAGTACCAGCATGCTACTTACACCTCTTCACTTCACAGTTCTGATCCACGTCTGGTACTTCCCTGGAAGTGCAGCGCTCATTACTGTGGTATACACTGTGTTACTGGTAGGGAAAGAGCAAAAGAGCGAGTGAGTAACATTCCAAAGGCAGGAAGATTAGTCTATAAAACTAGCAAAAGCAGCAGAACAAATTTTAGTGGAAACAAATGCTCTGCATAGGTACAGAACAGTTAGAAAAACTGGAAAAGAGGCTGAAAAAAATGAAGGCTGTGGCACAAATTTTTAGTATCTTTTTCCCCACTTAGTACAGCAAAGGAACTGTACTTCAACATATATTTGATCACTGTATTAAAAAAAATTAGTATTGCTGATCTTAGCAGTGACACTGATATAATCTTCTCCTTTCCAAATTTCCTCACATTTGTAAGACAGAGGAGAAGAAGGCCTGGTATTAACTTTGAAGAAGCCACTGCCAAGCTCTAATGTGAATGACTGATGCAAAGAACATACTGAGCTCCGTATAAAAGTAAAACAAAACAGGATAACCTGCAAAGGTACAATTTGTGGAACAAAGCAGAACAATAACGGTATACTGAAATAAATCCAGTAAACAGTACCTAAAAGCTATGTCCCAATTTACTATTTTTTACCTCTTTACATATCAAGCAGAGCTACATCAGAAACTCCAGAGAAAGACATTTTCAGTGTTAACACAGATTCAAAGGTTCCAAAAGTGAAAGGCACAGATGACTCGGCAGGAAGTCCAGCTGCTCCTCTAAGCAGTCATTTGTTTCACTACTACAAAGGAACTTCCCATTACCAGCCCGAGCCTAACGAAGTGTAGAAGTGGCCGACCAAAGAGGTGCTGTGGAAGTGAAAACAGAGTGCCACGCGCACAAGCAGAAATCTAGGCTGGCAGACACAGAAGCACAGGAAGATCCTAAGGAAGTCTGTGATTGACTTAAGCGGCCTGAGGCATGGCGGGAGGCACTGATGAACATCTCTGAATCTAATACTTACTTGTTTAAGACTGGCTTCACTGACAACACCTGTACAGAAAGTTTGAAGAGTTGTCATTTTGGTAAATGAAGAAGGAATTAAAAGGCTACTTAGAAACAGCAGTAGGATGAAGTTATGAAAAGGAATAAAGCAAAGTCAAGGTTTCCTCTTGCTGGTTGTTTTTTCTTTTTTTAAAGATTAGACCACTTTACAAAAAAATATTTTTAAAAGCCCTCTGAAATACACAACATTTAAGTTCTCAAAACTAACTGGTAAATATCACTCATGTCTAACACTTTAGCTGCCTGCTGTAATATTTATAATTGTGCCTGAAATAAGGAACCGCACAAAGACAACAGTGATGGGATTCACGTCTTACACTTTCCACTTGGATTGGCAGACTATTACGAAATGCCCGTGCAAGGGAGTTCAGAAACATTTTAATAAACTTATCAATCTTAAACTCTCCAGACATGACTGTGCAGTACACCTTTTTCCACCATGCGTGCCTTGCACAGCTTTTAAACCCCTGACAAAAATGCAACTGCATTACCGCTTTGAAAAAATATTTTAAGTCAAAGTCTACGTGCCACAATGCAGAATTTAAAAGGAATACCTTAAAGAGCGTATCAAAATTGATGTTCTGCTGTCCAGTAGCATTGAGAGCTTTGATGGCTGGAGTTCTGCAGGAAAACAACGCAGTATTATTAGACACACTTTAGCGTTCCAAAGGTTACAAAGCACCGATGTGAAAAATTTCTCACTAAATGCCTTTGCTTACTTTGGTCTAACATAATCCAGAGTTCTGTGTGACTGAATCGAGTCTCACATTGCTGAAGCTACTCTATTACTGCACCATTGAGTACAGACCAACAGGGAATCTGCCTGCAGCTTTCTGCGTACTACCCAGCCTCAGGATTGCATCACATCTGCGAGCGCCTTCTTAGTGCCATCAAATATTTTTTCACTGTGAACCTAAATCCTTTAACTTTTGCTAAACTTTGCTTTATAAAGAAATTTTTGCTACATGCCTTATCCTTCCAATTTCTCATCTTTTATGCCATTCAATGCCACACAGTCTTTCCTCCTGCATATGTGACTATCACTCCTTCCCCTATCTGTTCCCTTTTTGAGTGACATTACAGAAACTGAACGAGCTGCCTGCTCAATGAGCTAACACCTGCTCAGAGAAGAAAACACCCAAATGTCTAAACTTTTTCAAAATATAAGTGTTATCTCACCACAGAACTCCAAACTAAATTTACCTTCGATCGTCAAAAGGAGGAGGGGTAGTCCAATGGTCATAGTTTGTCTCCACACGAAACCACCTATAAGACAACACACAAACAAAAGCAAACAAAAGATGAATCAGTAGGTAATTAATAAAGGCCAAGAATCAGTATCTCTGTATTGCCAAAAGGAAAAAAAACCCCTCCCTCAAAAGCCTCTTTCCTACGTCTTGCAAGCCCAAGGGATCCTGTGTTAATATATATATAGCAGCCTCTACCATAAATTACTGAACATAAATGAAAAAGGAGCAACCTCTGAAGCCCTGCTGGCATCAGTGACAAAACTACTACCAACTACAATAAAAGCAAGATCAGACCTTTAAAGAGGTGATCCGAGAAAAGACTGTGGGTACGCGCACGATGCAGCCTGCAGCGTTCAGTGCTGAGTACACCGAGCCACAGGCCGTATGGCTGTTGCCAAGCCACTACTTACCGGCTGACTATGCATTAAGTGCTGTTTTTCACCACAGGGCAACTAGTTAGGATCTCCTTCATATATAAGCTGCTGATTTCACAAGAGCGATAGGAACAGTTATTTTGGAGCCTTCAACCCTTCTACCACATTGGGTCAAAACTAATTTGGAAGTGCTGAATTTACTGGTGCAATACTTGGCAGACAGACAGGAAAAGCCTTCAAGTCTTGTCTCCTTTGGAATCTGACTAAAAAACAAACACATACACATGCTTTTTCCACCCTTGACCCTCTGACTGCACCAACCTGACAAGATGATTCCTTCTCAAAAGAAGGAACTGGGGTTCCTTTCAGAGGCTTTCAAGCTTTCCCTATCCAGCTGTAAACATTAGAGATGCCCTGGATGTCTCAAGAAAGTTGTGTCTCTAACTCTGCCTATGACTCAGGAAGGAATATGAAAAAACAAAATAAACCTTTTTTTTTCTACTTACGCTCCACCTAAAGGATCGAGAGGCCAGAGATCTGCTGGCCCTCTTCTATTCCTTGTTATGACCATGCCTTCTTTGGGCGACACACCTCCTACAATATAGTAAACTTCAGCAATGATGGGAATGCCAGCTAGTCTGAGAACAGCTGACTGAAAGTCGTCTGCTCTGCTCAGGGTCTAATGCAAAAAGGAGATCACAGTGAAACAAAGATCACAGAGCACAGTCAAGCACAAAACGAGCACCGAGGCATCTAAAAAAGAAGAAAAGGTCCTGCTTTTTTGAAAATGGCAATTGACTGTAAAGCGCTACTTGAAAATATTCCAAACTGACTAGCACATGAACATGAAATGCACACGACTAGTAAATGAACTCATTAATCCCAGCTTTGCAAAAATGCAAGGAAAACAGTAAATGTACATACACATAATGCACACACATATGGACACATATGTATATGGTGAAAAGTGAAAAAAGCTCAGAAATCTGCCATTCAAAAGACAGAGGCATGTTCATACTCTGCAAATTCAATCCTCAACAAAGTCTTTCTACATTAACAATGGGACAGGTGAAAGTGGATGAAAGGGGCAGGGGGAAAAAAAGATTCCATGTCTTCGTCTTGCCAACGGTTTAAGAGGATTTACATAACAACGGTGAATAAGGCAGAGGCATTGCTTACAGTAAGCCTGGCTTCTCCCGCCATAACCAGGTAACTAACTAAGCATTAACTGACAGTTCCACCACCGCCAGTGAAGCTACTGTTTTCCCGCATAGGGCCACAACCTACTGAAGTACATCTTTAAAAACGAATGCTGTGCAGGAACTAAAAACAAATACGGAGAACGTGCATCAAACAAAACTGTTCAGAAAGATAAGGAAAGCCCTGGAGAACAATTAATTATTTTTGACAGCAACACTACAGCTAGTAGTTTCGAGTCACAGCCTCAAGTCACATCTCAAACTCAAAAAATAGGAACAAAGTGTCCGGTAGACATACCAGTTCTGCAGGGAGTTTACCTACAAACCGTATCATTCACGTTTACCGTAATTCAAGAGTCTGAGAAGCAGCAGACCTGCTTTATCTTAGTAGTACCCTAACACAATATTCATAAAATGTGCTATACAACATACCAGTCTAACTCCTTCCACTCACCAGTGAGCTCTGCATTTTTAATATGGTAACGTATCAAATGTAGCATAAAATAACCACTGGGTCAGAATCTCAGAATGCAGCTGCCTCAATCTGTTAAATTACAAATCACAGCTAGCTCAAATAGTGCCTGACAAGGAAGGCTTCTCCAAGACTTTTGGCGTTGATTAGAGATTGGCCCCCTGAAGGACTGGAAATGTCTGTCTCATACACGTTGCTGACGATTTGGGGACAATACTTATCCGCTCTTACGAAACGCATTTACTTATTGAATTTTCTGTGAAACTAAAAATTAGAACATCAAATTTACTAGGAGTTTGTACATACAAATGATATCACTGTGAAATATGAGAAAATAACTCTGTGCACTTACGTCTCGGACAAGCCAGCTGACGGGGTAATTCCGATTCAGAAAAGCAGCTATTGCGTTTTCCCACCATCTACCACCCGCTGGAGAAAAAAAGAAAAGAAACTACTACGCATGCATGCTACATACACTCTGTGTAATCTATCCTCCCGCCTTCCTTTCTTCTCCATGTGCCATCTCTAGCTCTGCAATCTTTCTCTCTACTGCATTACAAAAGAGAGGTGCAATAAATTCTTTAATTCTGTAACTATAGCACTATCATAAAAACATCAAGTTAGGCAGCTTATACCCGACTGACAAAGCACACACCATCTCAAAGTAATGGGAGCCTCTGTACCATCTTGAGCTTATCAACACTGTTTAAAACGCTGAACGGTGATAGTGCGCCTTTTCTTCTGTGTTACTTTACTGATATCTATACATAAAATATGCAGCATGTGCTGCATAACCAGGCTAACGTACCCTGTCAGGCCCTCGTTTTACAAAATCTGTCTTTCAAATGCTCAGTTTTCTGTATCATTAGATGTGGATACTGAATTACCACAAAAAGCTAAATCCTCAGTGAAACAGCGCAGCTACGTATCAGCATAAAATGTCAACATTTCAGGAGAAGGGCTAACAAAGAGCATAACATCAAGCTGAAACTACAGGTGAAATATAGACAACATAATCCCAACTGAAGTTCAACCAGGGCAGCTGGATTAACACCCCTGCTTTCCAGAAAGCATCTCAGACCTGTAATGACAGGCATGATCATTATCTTAACTTTTTGGTGTCTTCTGAAAGGTACAATATCCCTGTGACCAGTGCCCTAAGAGGATGCCATAAAATGGTAAGTGTCTGAGATGCAGTGGACAATAAAGAAAACAGTGTTCAGCACTGTCCAGAGAATACACCGTATCTCTCAGAACTCGCCAGTGCTAGCAATTTCAATCAAAAACTATCACATTCCTTTCAGTATTGATAACCTGCTAGCTGCTCAGTTTTTAGAACATTTCTGTTCATAACTGAATGATAAGCAATGAAGTGTCAAAGGTGACTGTAACAGGGACTGGCACTTTGTAACACATATTTCCAAGAGGACTGCAGGTCTATTCATATGCTATAATAGTCTACATCTGTCAGCATTAATCACCTCATTATTCACATTACTGAAATATTACAACAACGGGAAGAATTACACAGAAATCATGAAACAGCTAAAAAAGAGGTAGTGATGGTATTTCTGTGTTACCGAAGAAAATTAGGAGAACTAAGAAAAACAGAAGGTCAAGTTTATAATTATTCATATGGCAAAACCAGAAAAAGCCAGCAGAAACAATATGCTTGTCACTTGATAGACCTTCACCCTAATTTAAAGTCATCCCCCGTTTCCAGCTATCGTTCACATGCTCGTCTCTCTAAATTTTTAGTTTGGTTGTACAGTGAGAAATAAAGCAGCGAGCAGTCAGCAACAACTGGTCTGCAGGAGCGCAGCACATGTGGAGTGAATTACTCTTGTCTGTAGTTAAAAAGTGACTGAAGTCAAGGCACACAGGCGGATGACAGCACATCAGCTCCCAATGGACAAGAGGGGCCCATCACACACTGAAGTTTGCAGTACTTGATTCCTCTGTCAGAATCGGGAGAACAGAATGGGTTTGTGTACGGGCTGACCACCTCCCTGTTGTCTCAGATGATGCTTACACTAAGGGTTGAAGCACACTGCGAAGAAACAGCAGGGAGAACAGGACAGCACTGCTTTTGTCCCCAGATTGTGCCTCTTCACAGACATAGGACTTCGGTCCGCAAGATCTTCT
>VFFE01006658.1:258983-272383 GCA_008921705.1 Burhinus oedicnemus | reverse complement strand
CATCCCTCGCCAAATCTCATCGCCTGCTGCACGTCCCCAAAGCAGCCTGAACAACCCCAGCAAAACATTCAGTGCAGGCTTCCCGCTTGTGAGATTTTTATTTTTTATTCCTACCAGGGATCTCCCTAGTCCGTACTCTTGACAGGTTCCTTAGCATATGCACAGTCATAGACTGGTTTGGGTTGGAAGGGACCTTAAAGATCACACAGTTCCAAACCCCCTGCCCTGGGCAGGGACACCTCCCACCAGACCAGGTTGCTCCAAGCCCCGTCCAACCTGGCCTTGAACACCTCCAGGGATGGGGCAGCCACAGCTGCTCTGGGCAACCCGGGCCAGTGCCTCACCACCCTCACAGTCAACAATTTCTTCCCGAAATCTAATCTAAATCTGTCCTCTTTAAGTTCAAACCCCTGAGTTTCTGAGTTCAGAGAAGTTCAGACCCGCGCAGCATCATTCCTTCGTCCTCTTCCTTCAGGCCCCGCAGCAGCGGGTCTGGCCAGGGTGGGGGTAACACGACAAGGGCTCCACGGCGGGGACCGGTGCCACCCCACCGGGGAGGAACGGGCACGGCGCTGCTCCCTCCACCCCACCCGCGGCCATTTTCCACACATCCCCCCCTCAGGGCCGCCCCGTCCCGAGGAGGCCCCGCCGCCGCCCCGCACTCACTCGATGACCCGTGCGACGGCGGCCCGCAGGAAGGCGGCATCGAAGTGCCGCAGCACCGGCAGCCACCTCTCCTCGGCGGGGCTGTCCAGGCTCACGTTACACAGCAGCGGGGCCGCCGCGGGGGGAGCCGGGGCCGCCGCGGGGGGAGCCGGGGCCGCCGCCACCGCCCCGCACAGCAGCGCCAGCAGCCCCCACAGCCGGGACCCCCTTCCCGCTGCCCGCCCCATGGCGCTGAACGCGGCCGCCGGCGGGCGGCCCGGCTCCTGCCCTCCCCGCCGGGCCGGGGGCGGCCCAAAGGGAAGGGCCGGGACATGGCGGCGGCCCAGAGCGCTGCGGGCGGAGACGCCCTCCTCAAGCACCCGCCCCGCGGCTGCGGACGGCCGTCCTCCGCCCTGCTCCGGGGGAACGGCGTCGCCTGGCCTCGGAGGCCGCTCCGCAGCCCCGCTCCTTCCCTCCCTGCCCGCGACGCCGAAGGGCCGGCATCCCCTCAGGGCCGCCCTCTCTCCCCTGACAGCGGCGGAGCTGCTGGCACCTCAGTAGGGACCGGAGGTAGGACATGACAGACAGAGAGCGATGAAAACACAATGGGGGCAAAAAGGGTAGAACCTAGCCCTTAACAGCCATGTTTCATTTTGCAAAATAGCTTGGAAAAGGCAGTCCAATACTCTCATTTTTGAAAGTAGGAGAGAGGAGACAGGCACGCACTTGGCAGCAGCCAGGCCTAGCTCGCAGCTTGCTCAACGGCACTGCTAGGCTGTGAACAAGGGGGAGAAGGCAGGAGAGGAGACAAAGCACTAGTCCTACACTCAAAGATGACAAAAAATTAATTGCCTCCCTCTTTCAGCTTCAGAAGTCAGTTTTTAGACACAGGCGCATAAAGGGAAAAAAAGGAATCGGGTAAAGGGTGTTTTATGTAAGTGCATATTGTCCATCTCCTCCCCTTCCTGTGGTCTCTTCAGCCCCTGCTCCATCCCTATCCCACTACAGCTCCTGTGCATCCCTTTACCTCTCCAGCTCCCAGCTGGGCAGCCTCTACCAGGCCAGCTCAGTGCTATCCTTCAACCTAGCAACCCCAGCCTCCCCCTCGGCAGGAGCACTGAATTTGTAACATTCAAAGGTGTAGGAAGTTACTACTTACTTCTTCTATCTCTGAGGCCTCTTACGAGGTTTTTTGCATTAGGAAGCAAGATATGACAACAAAAGAAACACAAAATAAGACAATAGGAATTAAAATGAATACAATTGCATATTCAACATAACAAACGTACCTAAGCTGAGTGAATTCCCATGCAGATGTAAACATTAACCTGGTTTCCTAAGAAGAGAGGTAAAAATCACCCCACCCCACGCTTTTCCATTATACTGTGCCTGTGGCACCTGTCTGCCCCACAACAAAATCCATTTCAAACAGAATTTGATGAAGGGTAGTATACCTAACTCCCTCAAGTTTTCATTAAAACAGGTGGCTGGGTAAGGTACAAACCCATTAATGGTCCCAGCAGAGGTCAAGGCTGAAGCCCAAGTTCAACCTTTGACATTAAGAATCCATTGATTCTCATGTATACTTCAAAAATCAGACACCACCAAGTCCCACCACAAGATGCACTGATATAGGAAAATAAGATTACTTAGTTCTCCTGCATGTGATGCTACTTTTCTATTTAAATGGCAACACGAAAACAGTCTCCCATATACTAATTTTACTCATTTTCTTCATAAACCATAACGAAACTGTTCTACCCCGTAATGGTTCACTTGAACCTATCTGTATTACAAGAATTTGATTTTATTATTATTAAACAGGTAAAAACAGCCGCTTAGAAAATAGCTTAATCAGTCTGTAAAATCACATCCCTAAGACAGGCACAGATATTATATACACACTTTACAGACTGAGCCAGAATATTCTTTTTCCTTCCAATTATTCGTGAATTGCTTTCATGTAAAATATTTTTACAGTACGGTTGTATGTCTTAATACTTACACATACAAAACCAGCTGTAAGTAAATTATATTCAACAGAAGATAACTGCCTTCTTCCCTAAAATGCTTAAAAAGAAAAAAAAAATCCTGCAAGGATTAAGGCCTCTTCCATCTGTCCTGTAGATGCAGTATCCAACATCTTAGAAGTGTTCAATTTGTAATTCTGAACAGGATATAGAGATAAATCCATAAGGCATTTCAGTCCCTTTTTTCCTTTGGGGTGGCAGTGGGTGGAAATAAACATTTCTAGGGCTATTTCTTCACAGGTGATTAAGTGCTCCTCTCCATTACCGTTCTGTTATTTCAGCAGCCGTTTTCTCTTTTTCAGAAGCGCATCTCGAAGAGCCAGCTAAATATGAATCAAGAGCGGAATATTCAGGTAAGGAAAATATTAAGTAAGGAGACAACACCACTATCACATTAACAACCCTCTTCAGTATCTTCAGCCTTAAAGAAAAAACACTAATAGCTTATCAGTTAAATCTGGGAGCAGTAACTGGCAAACGCTAATGACTACAGGGGCAGAAATGCTGTCATTACTTAGCTAAAAATAGTAAAATTAAAGAAAGAGTTGGGCTTCAAAAAGAATGTTTCAGTACATCATTAGCAGATCCTATATAACGAAAAAGATTAGAGTAACATAAACTGTTCTTCCACTGACTCATATACAAGTAGAAGAGATCAAGAAAAAACTTCAGTCCAGCTGAGAGGTAAGTAGGATTAAAAGGCATTTTTTGAAAGAGTATTACAAAGCTGCTTTTCAAGGGGGAAGAAGGGATACTAGAATTTTTACGAGTGCCATATCACTCTAAGAGACTTTGTTGTTTATTTCAGACATGTTGTAGTTGGTAAGGGGATTTAGCTCTGGACTATAGACAAAAGTCTATTTTATTCTACCACCAAAGAGGGCAGCAGAACACAGCATCCTATCCTTTTAGCAAGCATTTGCAAATCCTGGTCAACAGAACTGATGCTGTGGCCTAACTTCATAAAACACCAGGTTGGAAGGGACCTCAAGGACCATCTGGTCCAACCTTTCTTGGCAAAAAAACTTTAGTGAACAAAATATGAAAAAATAATTCTTTCGCCATTTAGCTGTTACGCTTCAACTTGAAACATTCATCAGGAGTAAAGACTGAAACTATTCAAGATGGCTTTTTAGAAAAATGAGCCAAGTATAAGAATCATTGTAAACAGCAGTTTCCTGAAAGTGCCTGGATTGCTCATTTGCAATGTTTTTTGTGTGATTTGAGAGCTGGGTTAATGCGGTCAGCCTTATTTGGGATGAGGCAGAATGATAGCAAATAAACAGTCTACAGAGAATATTAATCCAAGGCTTCCTGTTTAACTGAAACACTTAAGACTTGTTCTCTCTGCTGAGTCTATATACAGTTTCAGTCTTGCTGCTCTTAAGGCAACAAGTTGCAGATAAATAGACATTATCCTAATGATACGATCCTGAAAACAACTTGCAAAGGAGGGTTTGTAAAAGAAGCATCTGAATGCACTCTAGCACAAGACAGAACCTGTAGCAAGAAAACACAAAAATGAGCATCACAGAGAAACAAGAATCCTGCATAATTGGATTACTCTAGAAGTTCTTCTTGGAACATGTTCAAAGGAGTTCGATTTTATAACACCCTGTAAAACCCTAGACTGGCCATCTGCCAGGTTAGGTAAAAGGATTTTAAGGCAGATATTTGTTGTTAGCACAGACTTACCCTGCCCAAGGTGACAGGCAGAAGAGCAAGGCAATACACCTACACCAGTGCTCTGGGAACAGCTGCCACACACACTTCAGGCCTTATCCCCAGCTGAGTGCATCACAGGAGTAGGGGGGTTCCCTGTCCACGCTCCAGTCTCGCCAGTCACCTGGGGGAGCTATGCAGGCTCCCTGCTCAATGCCTTCAGGAGCAAAATCATCCCCCAGAGTTTCTGCCTTGCCTTTTAGATATCCCTTCAGCTACCCTTGGCGCAGCTGCCTGCGGGAACATGCAGTAACTGGACTGCCAAAGACATGTTTGTAGCTTGTATAACCTCTCACAAGGGCTGTCTTGAATCCCAGCCCAGCCCTGCGGCCAGGTTTATAGCTGAGGAAGCAGCAGAGGGCAGGGGCTTCACCAATGAGAACAGCATATTGTGCAACTACTGGGGCAGGCTAAACTGAAGCAATTTATTTTTTCTCAACAGTTTCAAATAGGTAATAAAGAGCATTTATATCTGTGCTTTAAGTACATTTGTGACAAGCTATTAGATGACCTCAAGGCCAGGACAGACGAGTCCATAATATGATGGTAACAGGAGAAAGGTCAAAGAAAGAATATGGAGAGTAAAGAAACACACTAAAAGCTTGTCCTGAAAAAGCAACTCCTCCATATCAAGAAAACATTTCTTCTATCACAGGATTATAGTCAGGGTTCTAATATGATCTTCTTTAATTTATATAAAGGAAAACAAACCACATTATCATTGCCTTCCTAACCTACACATGACTTTGCAACAGGGCTTGGTCCTCAATGCCTATTAAAGAGACTGACAAAAGCATTCTTCACCAACGCTATCTCCGATAGGATCCTCTGCGTAGGATTTGAGGGAAGCCACCTAGCCCACAGTCCTTTCCAGCAATTAAACCATCAAAGTAAACAGCAACGACTTAGGGCATAGAATAGACAGCACTTCACCCGCATTGTAAGTTTATTGCTCGGACCGCCCCATATGTTTTCAACATTAAATTTTACCTGTTTTTCCCTGAAGGAACGCTTGGTTTTTGTCCGGACACTATGGCTATATCTCATCATCATGAAGTTCTTGTGCTTTTGCTTTTCTTTGTTGGAAGAGCTGGCAAATGGGTTAATTCTTGTTTTCTTTTTCACAAATTCTTTTCTATCTGTTTTTCCAGCCTAGAATAGACAAAGTAATATAACAACAGGGGGTCATTTTCCTTTCCTTACCATTAACACCAGCTGCTAAGGTGACAAGTTCTATGGCAGTAACAATAAATCCAGGTTGAGTATGACTTTCTGCATATGTCACATGCATTCTTCCATGCTGGCTGTAATTCTTCAGTCACAGTGAAAATTGGGTGTGTCTGTATTTTCATTGTCACCTGTGACCAGCGAGAGGCTAATTATTTGTTACAGCCAAGATACAACAGTGAAAAACTATACAGAACATTTCTCAAAATGCAGCTGGGCATCCATCTTACAGATGCAACCCCACCACCTCCTCCTCCTGCAGGAGACAAAAACACAAACCCAAATCTAGAAAGACAGAGGATATGAAATAGCCAAGTTCCTCACCATTGCAGTTGCCAATCTGGTCTCCTTGTCCGATTTAGGCTTCTTATGCAGATGTTCAATATCTCTGAGTGAAAGCAACTCTCCCCTACACACACAAAAATCCAACAAAAGGCCATCACACACAAAACTTCAATCTGGCAAGAAAAACAAGATGCCCTCCTGACCCTTTGTCTCTCACCCATCTCCTACGCTATTGTTTTCCTATAAACTTTCACACAAGCACTTCTTGTTCTTTCTCTCAGGCTAGCCCTCATGCTTGGGACAACCCTTACAGAAGTCTCATTACTGTTTTCCAAGTCCTTCTTGAACCACAAACTTTAAGAAACTCTAAAGATATAACCATGCAACTACTGCTACAAAAAACACGCGTATTATTCTGAACAAGCAAAACAGGCCCATAGTTCCCATCAGTCCTTCACGTTTTTATTTCCAGGTATAAACAAATCCCCCAGGCCAGGATCCCCTCTAGGCTGTGTGGCTGTTTGCCATCTGTCACCAGGGGATACTGGCCAACACCAGAGCTCTGTGCCCAGCTGCAATTAAAAGCTGTATGACCAGATTATAGGGAAGAGAAAACACTCATTCATCAGTAGTTCATATTCCTACCTGCCCTCCTCCTCTTCATCTATTTCAATATTTTTCCTCTTGGCAGCTTTGCCGGGTGCAGCATTAAGTTCTTTGGAAAGTTGGGCAAGACGTATTTTGTGGAATTCTTCTTGAGTTAGCAGCCTGCTTGTACTGACTGCTGCAGCTTTGGCTTTTCGTTCCTCTGCAGGCATGCTTTTCACCTTCTCTGCCTTTTGAAAAAAGTACGAAAGAAGACTACATCCAGGGCTTTGCAAACCATTTCTGTGCTGCAATCGGTGACCCTTGCCTCCCAAATACTTATGTAGGGGCAATATTGCCGGGAAATGCTACAACTACCTGCTAGGATTCTTCATACCTTATATCCAACATGCAGTAGTAGAATGCAGACAGACATCCATTCCGCATTCCAGAACAAATAAAAGCACTCATGTAAATATCATAGCTTTGAAGAAATTTAGCACTCGGACAGAATTCCCCCATCTCTCCCCTCACCCTAACAACACACATACTTCAGCACAGGTCCTAAATAGTACTTCGACCTCACTGATTCTGGTCAAGTTACTCCGCAGCCGTGTAGTTATTTATGAGCAGCCACATGAAAGTACAGAGCAAGAGAATCTGATCTACTATAAACAAAGCTCATTTATATTTGCGGTAGAAGACACTTGGAACTCACAATTTCTTGCTGCTCCTCGTCTGAGGAGTGAT
Organism: Burhinus oedicnemus; assembly: GCA_008921705.1. NCBI lineage: Eukaryota > Metazoa > Chordata > Aves > Charadriiformes > Burhinidae > Burhinus > Burhinus oedicnemus. Next base: position 265,139 of record VFFE01006658.1, on the reverse strand, counting down.
GCACATCAATCCATTCTCCATCTTCATTATCTTCTTCCTCACTCAGACTAGCACTTTCCCATCCATCTGCTCAGGGGAAAAAGTGCATAGAGCTGTTAACACAGATCCAGCTTAACAGCTTGAGTTTGAAATAATTTAAGATCAGATTGCAAGCTCTCACTGCCTTTCATTACCTATTGGCTAACTGCATTTATGCCCAGGGACTTGCTTACCGTAAGGCAAGCTGTAGAGTCTCAGCATCCCAGCCTTAGAACTACAGAGGCGTTATGAAGACATAAGATACTTCATACATCTGATGGATATTTGTTAGTGATTTTTAGAAGACATCCACAGTTGAACAGACCAGCAGCTCCCATGCTTTCCCACTGGCAAGTTCAGCTATCCAATTCCATCTGGCTTGCAACCGATTCAGAGCTGTGCAAAAAACCTCAGCTTTGATTTCTTAGCGCACCCACATCACGTGCACATTCAGTTGTGCACACCGATTTTTATAGTGATAACTGCATATGGCAGTGCAAGATCTTTGATACCACACACAGACACCTCTACAACAGACTGCTAAAACAGCCGTTGTATTTCTTCATTACTGTGAGCTGCAGTCACCTTAATATGCTTATTTATGATGAGCTTTCAACAAACCTGGAGCAATGGTGATCAGAGCCTTTACAGGAAATGCATTCACATACACCTCATTCACTCAAAACCAAGCCAACCATAGAAAATACCCAAAGCAGCTTGCAACAAGTCAGTGTCGTGGCAAGCTGTACCATAACCCTATGCTTTGCAAAGCTTAATTCTCCTCTGAAGTTAAAGATCCTCAAAATAAAGCGTGTTTGGGACAGTCTCTGAAGAAACACAGTAGTTCACAGATGCTAACTGTTACACTGTTCACTAATGGTGGTCCCTGGTCCCTACCATCTAAACCAAGGAGAGAAGCCACGCAATTAATAGTTAAGTTACTTTCTACAGTACGTGCATTACTCTTCTTCACTGCTCTTCAAACTGACTGATGTGCGAAAGTTATCAGCTTCAGAAACCAAAGCCAAGAGATTGTTATACTAATCGCTGCATTCACATGTATAAAAAACATGACATACCAGGCTGTTTATTCCTCCAGTACATCTCCACTGCACTATCTCCGATGCCCTCAGGCTTGATTTGCCATCTCTTCTGGCCTGAATTTCAAGTCCCTCCCCATCTTTCCCCACCACCCCCCCCGTCCCATTTGGGCAGAGCTTCCCAGTTGTGTGGAGCATTTACACAGGAACTGAATTAAAGAAGCCAAATGCTATTTCAAAGTTCTGTTTCAGTGCTTCATAATACGCAACAAAACCTTTTCTTTAGGCAGAGCTCAACACATGACACTTTGCAGCCGTACAGTATTTGTTCCTCTGCTTTTCCATCCCTCAGTGGTATTCATACAAACCAACAGACAGTAACAGACTTCACTGGATAAATTGCACTTAAGTCGAGGATAGTATCGGTGCTTCTTAATGGACAAATACAGACACGTGCAAGCCACGCAGCATGTGACAGCAGCAAATGAAATGCACGAACACCGAGTTTTACGTCCAAATAAAATCTGAGTGACAATAATGCTCAGTAGAGAAGTGGTAAAGGGAAAAAAAAAAAAAAGGCCAACCTTCCTCTCCGTTTCCTCCCTTTTCCTTTTCATTCTCAACATCCAGCACTTCTGCTCCTGGAATATAATCTTTGGCATCCAGTTCCCCATATTCATGAATCCTGGCTTCCAACGAGGCCTCAGTAGGCTTACCCTGTAAGTAAACAAAAAACATGTTAAGCAGGCTGATATTATAACGCCCACAAATCCATGAAAAAATCTGGCAGAGAGGAGAGTGCAGGTGGAAAAGATCAATTCTGCCTGATGTCATAAGAAAAGATCTCGACTTACTAAAAAGTTGAACAAACTCCAAGGAGACAGTCAAGCTTCTGTAACATGATCCTTCTGTCAATGAGTCTGATAAATTTGAACTATGGAAATCTTGAAGTAAGAGCACTCCATATCAAAAGGCAGCAAGGGAGCAGGCAGGGGAAGAACGCAGGCCTGATTCCACCTCATTCTCAAGAGGCCGAGACCAGTTCTCGTCATCGTTTTTGAGCACATGAGCCTATGTTTATGGTGAATGCAACGCACATAAAACACTTACCCTGAATTTCTTCTGCAGCATCTCTGGATTCAGAGAACGGAAAAGGTGTATCAGAGTTCTTGCAGACATCATCACATCTACCCAGAAAAAAACAAAAACAAAAATTAAAACAAAAGTGTCAGGAATAAATGCAGAGAAGCAGAATTCGGAGCAAATTGAAAGCCCGCTCAGATAAGCAGTATTTACAGCCTGCTCATGCCTCTTCTGAAGTTATAGCTCCCTACAATTTCTCCAATGCAGGATCCAGCTCTTCCTTAGGGTGTAATCTTTATTAGCAAGCAGTTTCCCTTCTTCCATTTGGTCAATTAGTTCCCTGCTATAGCTACCCTTGACTGTTTTAACTCCTATGTATATACACTCAAAATACAGAGAAATGCAACAGACATATTGAAAATGATACCTCTCAGCCCACATAAAAAAACCAATTAAGACATCACTATTATGAAGGCTCTAACAATGGAGGACCAGATGATACAGGAAAAAAGATTTAAGTCATATACATGTAATACACTTACTTTTATTTTTATGAGTCTTGTACTGAACAAGGTCTCGGAGCAGATCTTCCGTCATGGCTAATGGACATCTCGCCGTGATTTCTTTTATCGCATTGATCCTAAAAAATTTCAAGTGAATTATTTTCTGAACACAACAGTTGGGAGACACTCCCACTGGCCCAGTAATAGACTGAATTAACTGGAACCCAGAGAACCTCATACAGCATTCATACAACATTTAGTATAAAATAACTGAACATCACAAGGAGCTCTCTGTGCCATGGTTCTCTAAAACCCTCCGTCTTTGGCCCATAGTCTACTCTGCAGCTGTTATTCTGCCTGATCCTAGGCCTCAGGATTCTGCAACTGAAGTCTGGGTCCAAGCAGACAGGAAAAGCAGTCAAACAACCACCAAGCCAAGAAAAAAAAAAATTAAAAAAATAAAATCAAGAAACAGTTCCGAAGTCAACCGTGAGCAGGCTAAGGACAATATAACAGAAGCCCGAGGGCTCACACAAGTTCCCTTTTAAACCATCTTCATGGACACACTTAGTACGCTAAATACCTGGATTAAAAAGACATGCCAAGAGGAAAAGGAATAGTTCACAAAACATTCACAGGGTGTCTGCACACAATAGTCTGTCCACATTGAGTGCTTCATGTTCAAGGACAGTTTGGCGCTCTTCTACATTTACTGATGATTTGCTACTTCACTTACACCACGGCTTTCACATGCACCTCTCTTGACTAGTCAAATAAAGTACATTACAGTTTTGCTAACAGCAACATTTAAATTCATTGTCAGTAGTCAGATTTCATCCACAAAACATCAAAGTTAAGAGTCCTGAACTACGATGCTAGCCCCTCACGAAGTATACACAAATATATTAATTCACAGACAAAAGGTCTGCCCTCAAAGTAGAAATACTATCTAGGGAAGGAAGAAAAATACAAAGCCAAATGAGAGGAAAAAAAAAAAAGCACGATTATGAAACCCAGAAAAGTCACAGCACTAAGCACAGAAACCCATCTTTCCAGGGAATTTAAAACACTGCCAACAAAAATAAGGGAAATTTATGCTGAGATACTGTCCTAGCTTGTTTTTATTCAAGCAGATTCTTGAAAGCATAGTACGAATGACAGGAGTAAGTTGCAGGTGGTTTAAAAAAGAAAAATACTTTTCCACAGAGAGTGTTTTATAGTTTTTGTAAGATTCTGTACCCACCCTACGGTCATGACCTCCCCAGAATTCTTGTCTGTGACAAAGTTGTTGGCAATTGTCATTAACACTGACTGGATAATCTGAAAATTAGAAAGAAAGAGTAAATAAATTTAATGCATATTTAATCACAGAATGACAGAATGGTTTGGGTTGGAAGGGACCTTAAAGATCATCTAGTTCCAACTCCCCTGCCATGGGCAGGGACACCTCCCACTAGACCAGGTTGCTCCAAGCCCCGTCCAACCTGGCCTTGAACACCTCCAGGGATGGGGCAGCCACAGCTTCTCTGGGCACCCTGTTCCAGTGCTTCACTAACCTCACAGTGAAAAATTTCTTCCTGAGATCTAATCTAAATCTACCCTCTTCCAGTTTGAAGCCATTACCCCTCGTCCTATCGTATAATAAAATTATGAAAATGATTATATGTCATTAACAGACAACAGAGCCCTTTTCACAGAAAGATAGAGCTCAAGACCTGTCACTGTAGCCTGCAAATATTTTCTAGATACAAATTCACTTGCAGAAATGAAGACATCAGACATGGAGGGTTTTCTTCCCCTTTATACAAAACAATCCCTTGGAACTTGCAGAAATCGCCAAAATTACCATAAACTTTCCAAGACAAAGGGTCTGACCAGGTTCCCTTTTCCCCCTCCCCACGAATGCACTCAATCATATTTCCATGCCGGCCTGCTGTGCATTCTTAACATCAAAGATAAGTGAAGTACTGACCTCAGGTGGTACTAGCTGATGTGAAGCTTGTGCAGCAAACAGAAGAATCTTTGTCACTTCTAAAAGAAAAGAAAAGTGGGAAGATGATGCCAAAGTATATTGCTGCAGCTTACTCTGGCCAACATACCCATCCACCAAAACAGCAAACTCAACAAGCTGCTCAGTCAAAGTCTCAAAGGCATCTCCGTCTGAGATTACTTGGGACAACTATTTCTCCTCTCCCACCAAGCATTAGGAACTCATCTGGTCTCCACCCCCGCAGCAGCGCAGGCCCTTAACAGCCAGCTAAGACGAAAAGAAATGCTCTAGAACTAGAGTGAAAGAGCTGTAGAAGCAGCAAAAGGCAGTCACGCTTTGCTCACCTAGTCAGGATTTGCAGGGAACTAGGGACTCAGCAGATGCATTTTATTCCATCGCTGGAGTTTCTCAAATGCTTAGGTAAGGAGCACTGACTGCACACAGCTTCCATAAAAGTCCAAAGGGCTTTGCAATTGTGGCAGTCAGGGCCTTTTACTTCATTCATCCACACTCTCTGGACTAGTTCTACTTCCTACTAAGCTAGTGCTACCTATTCATTTCCAGCACCGCTTCTAAGAACTGACTGTACATGTGACATGACGGACCAGCAGTGTTATCTACTAGTAGCTGCTTACCTCTCTGATGGGGCTGTAGGAATCTCTGAACAAAGGGGTAGAAATTAAAAAGAAAAAGCTGCAGGAAAGAAATAAGTTGTAACAGATTAGCTCCTTTCTTTTAACTTGAGATCACCTTCATAGGCTGATATGCGGTAAAACAATGATTCTACACCGCTTGCTCTCCAAATGCCTTGGATTTTATTGCATGACACATTCTCCCATCTTGAGCGTGATATATGTGGAGATAAGGGAGTGACTTGTACAAAGGAAATACAAGGCTCAATCCCAAGCTCTGTGAAATCCAGAAAGTGGTTCTTGTTAAGACTGCACAGAATTCAAATCAGGACACTCGGCTGCACAGTCCTGCACTGTGCCGCTTCCCTTTGCCTTGGGGACACAATCTTATCTCCCAAAATAGAAAGAAACTCCAGTAATTTTGATCATACTTTGGCTGTGCCTCAGAGACTGCATATGAAATTGCTGAACTCCTTTGAAAAGCCTTTCTCCTTTGAAGAACCTCCCAGGAGCATGCAGGTCGTGGAAAAAAAAAGAAAAAACCCAATGAAAACACATTTCCCTCTATTTGTTAGAGACAGCTCAGCTCTTGCAGACCAACAGCTTTCTCTGGCAGAGCTCACTTAGTACCACAAACATCTACACCGCTGCACCGTTCCACGAGGCCCACTGGCAACCACCTAACCATACATCTGCACTTTTCAACATACAGCAAAATTAAACATCATTTTCCAGAGGTACAAGGCCAGAACACGCCACCACCCGAACCAGGCTGCTACCACCATTATAAAATTATCAGAGTATGTACCTCATGTATTCCAACTAGCCTAGATATTAGGTCCATAAGCATCATCTTCACTTCAAATCGTTCCTTACAGTTCTCCAGCTGC
>VFFE01006658.1:110823-232256 GCA_008921705.1 Burhinus oedicnemus | reverse complement strand
AGGGACTCTGGATCAGGGAGTGGAGCCACAGGACGAGGGGGAACGGTTTTAAACTGAAAGAGGAGACATTTAGATGAGATATTAGGAAGAAATTGTTGACTGTGAGGGTGGTGAGACCCTGGCCCAGGTTGCCCAGAGCAGCTGTGGCTGCCCCATCCCTGGAGGTGTTCAAGGCCAGGTTGGACGGGGCTTGGAGCAACCTGGTCTGGTGGGAGGTGTCCCTGCCCATAGCAGGGGGGTTGGAACTAGATGGTCTTTAAGGTCCCTTCCAACCTAAACCATTCAGTGACTCTATTATGAATGCCTAAATGCAACAGGTACGATGCAATTAAGAAATCCTTTAAAAAAATTGTACCAAATGCTCAAAAGAAAAACTTGTGTTCCTACAAACGGCCAATAGCGCTGCAGAAATCTGGGTCAATGCCCAGTTTTAGGGTGACTCCGTCAGGCCTACAGCCCCAAAACCAGGGGAAAGGCACCCTGCCCCGGCCACTGCGCTCCGGGCACGGGCTCGGGGCCAGCAGGGCTTACCTGCGCCAGGAACATCACCAGCTCCGCCAGCTCCTTACTGGGCTTGTCCGGCTGGAAGGTGAAGATCTCCACATGGGACTGGTAGTGGTGGTACTGCTGGAGAAACTGAGGACACACAGAGAGGAGGCTGCTGAGGGGAACAAGCCACGCCGCCCCCCCGGCCCACCGCCATCTCGGCTCCCCTCAGCGCCTCCTGCTGCCGCCCGCGCCCCCCCCGCTCGGCTGCCTACCTCCTCGGTGTAAGAGGTGGGGTCCCGCTTGATGAGGTTCTGCAGCTGGGGCAGGTTGCTGGGCAGTTTGTTTCCCTGACGGCCCGACATGGCGGCACCAGCCCCGGCGAACCGCCGCCTCCTCTTCCCGACACACGTGAGCTACCAGCTGGCCGCCGCCATCTTGGCCCGCCCCCAGCTCCCCACCGGCGCCGCCAAGGGACAAACTTCTGCGAGCGGCGCGTCCTGCCCACAGCGCCCCCTGCTGGCGCGGCGGCTCTTACCGCTATCCCGAGGGAAAGGGGCTTCTCGCCGGCATCTCTTCCTCCCGGACTGCTTAGGGATTTGGGCAGCCCCGGCGCAGTTATTCCTGATCCATTTCTCCCCCTCGCGTGCATGGTGTCGCTCCAGCGCGGTGCCCCTGCGCTCGCCTGGGCTGGAGCACAGAATTTGGTGGGGAAAAGTCAGCTTTTAAACGCTAAGCCCTGCCAGCGGCACAGCAAGACTGCCGAGGAGTTGGATCTGGCCCTTCACAGTTATGTTCCTCATGAGAGATACCATAAATACACGTTATTGACAAGCTGACCAGACCTAAGTAAGCACAGCAAAGAACGTCATCCCCAGTCCAATGCTTTAAAACCGTGCAGTGTTCTGACTCAGCCAGCCTTGAGCAGTGTGCCCGAGGACCACAACGCACAGTCTGCCCACTGCACCCAGTGCTACGCCCCGGGCAATGGATATGTCCGCAGGCTGGGCAGGTTTACGCTCATACTGTGATCTCCAGCTGGAGAGCCCAGGGCTCTTGCAGCCTCAAGTAGATATTCTGTTACCATAAATCTGCAAATTAGGAACTCTAAGACTCAATTTGGAGTTTTAGGAAGCAGGCGTTCTTTATTATGGCACCGGGCACAGAGAGGATCACTCCAACTAGCATGCGCCCCGAGTTGCTCAGCTACAGAAGCTATATTCAATCAAAACATACCTAGACAGCCCAACATGGCAGCACCCGCCTAGAACTAGAACTCATTAATATGTAGTCTCTTAGAACTCATTACTGTCCTAGAACTCATTAATATATGTAGATGTCCTTGACACATGAGCACTCATGTCCATTGGTGGTCTTCCAGGGTCCTCCGGTGGTCATCGATCGTCTTCCTCATCACATCCGCTGGTCAAGAATCTGTCTTCACACCTGCTCAGTTTGGTTTTGGCTTGGTCACACAATTCTTTCTTGTACAAAAGCTAGCTTATTATAGCATGATTTCTTTATGTATCCTACTCAAGAATACAGAGTCCCAAGACTTCTTTTTGTCTTATCACATATAAGAAATTTCTAAAGCTATCTGCCAGCAAAGAATACCAAACTTGGCTACATTGCTTCTAACAAGAAAGAAACCATTCAAAAGAACTCCATATCACTTCAGGACGTAAAAACCAAGTGAACTCATCAAGTGAGCCCAAGATTAATAAGAGAACTTTCAAAAAAAAAAAAAAAAGCCTTACCTGTTTATGAAGAAAGCCTTCAGCAGGGCTTTTACCTGCCTAGAACTGGGGTTCAAAAGCATCTTTTATTTACTATTCACTTCACTGTTGCACTAAAATGATCAAACCCAAGAAAATAAATCATATGCTAGGTATTGCCAAGTCATATTCTGCATATCAATGATTTCATACAGAGCCTGGGGGCTCCAACTCTGTAACAAGTTCCCTGCCTAAAGAATAACTAATTAATGACAAAACATGGAGTCCTGTTGATGCTTTATCAGTTCTAACACAGCTAAAAACCAGTAGCTTTCAAACCCCAGCCTATGGGGTTGTTTTTTTTTTTTTCTAAACCAAATAACACATTCAACACTTATGTAATTTATGCAGTTGAAGAGGTGATGTCTGTACTCACATCATCTCAGTATGTTCACAGGTAATGCTGTTGAGAAACAGGGCAATTTTTTATAAAGACTTCAGCTGGACAAAGTTGTAACATTGGTGGATGCAGAGGCACTCTCTTCCCTGGGAACACAAGTTCCCTAGAAAAAAGAAACCTCCGAGACCTTATCTTATTCCAGAAAACATAGGTAATTTGAAAGCATACCTCGCTCCATATTCATGACTGATGAGGCAGGTGCCCTGCCTTTTCACCAGGTGCCTAGATGCTTACAGCTTCAGACCCAGTACTGAAGTGTTAAATGCTCATTTATATGTCATTCTTTCTTCAGCCAAACTTTACAGCTCTATAAAGCAACATAAGTGAATACAAAGTAGCCTTCATAAGTGCTACAAACACATTAAATTCTTTTCTTTTACCTTGAATTGCACTGAAAATCACAAGCGTGGAGCAGAGAACAAGAACAAAAATTTTATTTATGATTGTCAGATTAAAAGTTTTTCTGTAGTATTCTTGAACACTTCCCAGAATCAAGAAAAAAAACCACCTACGGAGATGTTTTCCAGCATATATTTACACTTTAAGCTTTTTTTCCCTACTGCATAGTTATGGGTCTGGGGTAATGTTCTACCAGCCAAACAGAGTAGAGACCTCGCAGTCTGAGAAGAAATCCTACTAGACAGCTGACCTCATGGATTCCCTTTTCCTTTTTAGTGAAGTTGCACATTTGTCACTGAAAAACAAACAAACAAAAAAAACCAGGCCCAGCTGAAGTTTTGCTTTCCATACTGCTTAGAAAGGACCAATTTCCATTGCCTTTCCATTGGCAGCGAGCAGAGCTGTACAGAGGGACTCAGGGAAGAAGTTGCTGGAAGTAAATACTCCAAGTAAATTCCCAAATAATCTCTGCCAGAGGAAGAGAACCAAAAAGAAACAAGAACTGTTTAGTCAGCTCTTCTCCTGTAGGTTCAAGTACTTGCTTTCATTTGGTGTTGAACTATACTGAAGATGAAGAACCAAAGCATGTTTAAGTACTAAGCACGTACACACCTGGTCGATGCTCACTCCTAATGGTTCCCCTGTGGTTTAAAACCCCAAGAAGTGTGACACTCATCCGTGGGAGCAGTAGTGCCTTTGCACACCAGAGTGTGCTTTATGTATGGCGAGATCAGTCCAGTCCCTTGAGCACTGGGCTGCTGGCAGAAGAGATTCACCCAGCCATCGGGAAGAGTCACTACTCTTGAAGCAATGGCCCAACACTGGTCTGGGGTCACTGTGAAAGCAGAAAGTGTTGCTAGGTCTCAAAATAGTTGGCTTTTTGAAGACTTTTCTATGAACACAGTCATTGAATTTTACTGACACTAAGCTAAAAAAAACTGCAAGTGTCACATGCATGCCAGGACTATGAATAAAATGATGCCTGACACCAGTATTGCAATTCCCAATACTCAGCATTGCCAAGTTATTCAGGAGATAGCTTCTTGATGCTGGCAAAACTTAGCAATTACACTTATAATGGAAATGATGTTTTTGATATAGAATACTTTGCACCAAGCTCCAGTTAAGCTACTTAAGAACACGCCTGGCTTCAAGGCAAAAACAGTTTTAATAGCCGCTCTGCCACAGGGGAAACAAAGCAGAGGTGCTCTGGCTCAGTAAATGGTGCACTCTTACATGAACCCACTTGATGGGGAAAAAATAGACAGCAGCTGCCAACAGTTGAGTGCTTCACAGCCTCCACAGTGCAATAAGGGATTTAGCTTATTTCACAAAAACACCGGGAAATTTGCATGCTGATCTTCCTTCCCAGCACAAGGGGTTAGGTCTCATTCAGCCTGGTGTGGTAGGTGATGGAGGGCATTGACAAACCTGGTTGTACAGACAGCCTGAAACAGTAGAGGAGGAATATCAAATCTTTTAATGGAAGAGGAAACATCCTTGCTTTCCCCATCTTAAGGCTAGACACACACAGCAGGAGCCAACAGTAGACACTTCTGGTGGTTACAGGGAAAGGGTTTGGCAGAAGCATGCAGCAACACACAAGAGATGAGGATGTTTCTCCACATGCAGCATATTCCCCAGGAAAAGATGGAAGGATTTGGAGAAGTGGCTAACACATGGGGCCAGCTCTGGTCGATCAGCTGCAAGTCAAGTCAGTTTAAATAGAGAAAGGATGACTGTTTTTCTGTATAAGGAGTGCTCAACCACTGTTAGGGCTCAGGACAGCTGATGAGAGCTTAAATGACTCATTTAATCAAACACAAATCAAAAGGAGCAAGAGCTAAAAATTCATGTGTTACCAAGTGCTGCTTTTCCCCACAGACCTTGCCTTTCCCTCTTCACCTGCCCAACCCATAACACACAGCTCTCAACCACCCCTGCCCTAACCAAGAGCAGGGGATACCAATAGCTTACACCTGCACTCTTCCTCCCTCCCCAGCTCTTCACCATCTAATTGACAGCCACAGGTTATTTTCCTCAGGCCCTTACGATGCAAGGCAAAGGAGGACAGGTTCTGGCCTGAGTAGTGCAGGAGAACAGTGTGTAAAGCCCCTTTCAAGTGATACTCTCTCCCCCTTCCTGTTTTCAGGGGAATTATTTCACAAACATCTCAAGCTATGAGTGCACAGAAATGGTCAGCATTATATGTGAAGCCTCAACAAGGACAAAAATATCGTAATTCAGTGTCTTTTTTTAGTTTACCTTTAGAACAAGGCAGTAGAAAGCTTAGCTCTTCAGCTGTATAGTTATATAGTTCTGTAGCTTATTATCTGTCCTTTAGGTAATTGCTTATTTGCACTGTAAACCAAAGATTTACATTATTGTTTTACATAGTATACTTATAAATTATTACTAAATAACTTCTATCCAATAGTTAGTCTTATATACAGGCAGATATTGAGTATCAATATAAAATTAAGGGTTAAACATGGCATTGTTAGGGGTTCAAAATTCTTAATATCCCTTCTCATTTGAAGTGAGCTAAGACTTTCCTCACTAACAGGCTTTTTATGATGATGGTAAGAATGTCACAGCCAGCTGTAACCACCTAAGCACATACTTGCTAACAAGTTCTCAGCAGCAACCTGAAGCTACTGGTCCAGGTTACTTCTGCCTTTCCTGAAACCCTTAAAACACTTGGGTTTCTGTGTAGAAAGCACATCTGTGCACAGTGCTTGTCAAGACATGCCCCAGCTGTTAAGCACCACTGATGTTGCAGGTACCAGGAGAGTCTTAGGACTGAAAAATCAAGCATAGCCTCAGCATTCGGTCAGAAAGCTGCACAGAGCTGATGGGGAGATACCTGCTCACTTGCTGCTGACAGGGACACTGCAGACCTGTAATAGTAGTTGAAGATCTCTTCTGGTGACTCACTCACAGTCCTACTGCAAGAAATACAGAACATATATTTAATTTCTTTTTGGTGTCCATTTACAGGGAAAGTCACACATTTTAACTTACATCAAGTCAAGACATTCGCTAGAGCATAACCTAAGCCTGAAGGGCTGGATGCTGCCACTGGGAGGAGTCAACAGGAGCTTAACTGTCAAGGTACCAGCAAGCCCTCCATGAAGACCTTCCTTTTCATGACTGCCTACTGCTGCTGCATGCAGAGGTCCCCATCTGGCAACATCCAGAACCTGAGGATTAAGGAGCTTAATCCTCTAAAAGGTAAGGGAAAATTATCTGGTTTCTGTCACCTGATTTTCTTTGCAACTCCTTTGCTGAAGCCAATTTTAAAAAGGACAGTATAAGCCAAGACAGTAGGTTAAGCTGTACCCCAATTAGAGCATAAACAATACATCATCCCTTACATGCTTACATAGCTACCAAGAAATAGCATTTTGCCTTATTTTAAGTTTGAAGAGACTACAAGAGAATAATGTTTATGTAGGCCATTAATAACTCACTAGAAAAAAACCAGGCTCCCTATTATTTAAAAAGATACTTTAATAGCTCATACATTAATTGTAACATTTTCTAATTAGCTTCATTAGCATCTTGAGATGCCTCTGTGTTGAGGCATCTTTGCTCTATTGAAGACTTTAGCATAGCACCAAAATGAACACATAAAATAATTCGCTTCATCCTGCACTTCTCTGCAAAATCCTTATGTCAGCACCCTTAACTCATCATAGATAAAACTTTCACAAGAGCAAAGTAGAACTACACAGCTGTTATATAAAATAATAAAAAGAAAAACAGGTAAAAAATCTAACATGCTTTAACATGAGAGTAAGTCACAGAATAGTCAAGTTACAACATGTTCAATAGAGTTGAGGAGTAATCATGTTATTAAACACGACCATGCAACGAACCATCATTACTCACATCATAACACACTCACAAGATAAGCTAGTATTTTTTTTTTAATGTATTTGTAGGGAAAACATTATAGGTTTCGTTTCTACTAAAGCAATGAACACTACAAGGAACTAAAAAACCCCATAGCTTTTTAGCTAAAAACAAATACATAGGCTTACTGAAACTATAAAGTAGCTACTGTAGAAAGCTATTAATTACATGTAAAGTGCTTTTCCGATGAAGAAGGTTTTAGAATTAAATAGCTAACACATAATAGAAAGATTATTATTTATACTGTTTTCAATGAAAAATAGCTCTGCATGTATTTGATCAAATTTTTTATTTTTCAAATAGAAACCTTAAAAAACTATAATATAAATATTTTGATTTAAATTTAAAATTGTTTGACTAATTATGCAAAATAGAAACATCCAAAATAAATCCTACATACTTATGTTTAATTTTAGTCAGTACAAAAATAAGTACAAATTCAAGAAACTGCTTATACTCATACAAAGTCAAAAGCATCCCTAATACTTTCACAACCCTTTCAAAGAAAAAGAAAACACCTACCCAGCAAAGTGTGCAGGGGGAGCATTTATATCCTCAGCCCTTTCCCTCCTGCTCACTCATTGGTCTGATTTCCATGGGTCAATCAAGCCAGGAATGCTTAAATTCACAGGGGGAAGTGGTTTGTTTTTGTTTGTTTGTATTTTTTTTCCTGGTTTTGTGGTGGGGTTATTTTGTCAGGGTAAATAATGGGGTTTTTTTATAAGGAAGGAAGTATAAGTTTTATTTTTTGTGTTTTATAGGAGTAAGCTACAGAGTGTTTCAAATATTTGTTGCAGCTAAGATTCTTTAATTAATATGGTAGGTACGGAGGTTTATTGGAAGAATCGCTTGTTGATCCTTTAGAGGGTGGGAAGTTAAACTGTTTTGTTAACTTTAGGTTATTTTCTGAGTTGTATATGTGTTAATTAAGTTTTAGTTTTTCTTTCTAAGTATTATAAGCTTTTTTGAGGGGGGAGCAACATACTTAATATATGCATCAACTATGCACAAAAAGGAAAACTGTTTAAAAAAGGAAAAAAATAAAGTTTGTCTTCTATAATCCTAAGAAGAGCTATACAGGAACTTTTTTAAAAAAAAAAAGAAAGAAAAATTTCTTTTACAAAAGTTCTTCTTGCACTAAATATAAAACTACGAAAAAAAACTTTAGCTTATAATACCATAAATCAGGAAATTAAGTTCTATTTAAGACTAGAGCAAAGAAAGAAAGATGTTATTTAGGTCACTCTTAAGACACTAAGGTGTTTCTCTGTACATTAGTTCTTAATAATTCTTTTAATGAATTAAGCAGCATTTGGGGTTGCAGTGTTCATGGATGGAGTGAAAATTCATGTGACAATAGGTTGGGAATTTGGAGATGAGCAGCTAGTGGTTCTGTTTTGCCCAGACCCACATTTCTCACTCTTAACAGGTGACCCAGGGCAGTGGCTATCTATGGAATGAATCCTTCTTCTGGCACTTTCCTTTCAGACAAGCTCCGAAGCTGCATGGCTGATTTTGAAAAGAGCAGAGCCTCTGAGCCCTTAGATGGGTTTGGGAAAAGTGTTTCTGTACTGGACTGCAACAACTGGAAAAGCAGAAAAATACAGCTTACCTTGCTGCAGTTAGTCTCTCTCTTTTTCTATCCTGTTATGAGCTGTAGAGTTTGAGCAGAGTTTTCAGAATGTCTGGGAGGTTTTACTTAAGTTCATATAGTGTACTTCATGGATTATATCTCACTTAAATTCTATGTAAATTCCTGGTCCTCAGTTACTGCAGGGAATTTGTCTTCCTGGACTTAATTCTTGCATTTTGGTAATTGAGAACAGGGTTAGTTTTCTTTTCCTTCAGGAAAAAGAAGCAAATTTCAAAGTCCAACATAAATATTTATTTATGGGTTATGTTTCAGACTCATAAGTTATATGCAGACTGAGACATAGTAACTGTTTCCTGTTGTTCAACAAAGTGGGGTGGTGTCAGAGTGTTAGTCTTGATAAATGCCCAGCCCTTTGCAGTGGGAGAGTAACAATCTCAGCTGATTCTGCTGATGTAAAGCAATCTTTGTGGCACTAGAGGATTTCCAGTCTTAGCTTTGCATGCAGTGCCATTCCTTTGCTTGCAGCACAAATGCAGCACTGTACTGAATCATCTGCAGGGAGTAAGTTTTTGCAAAACAATTTTTAAAAGTCAAAATCAGTATGTTCTGAATAGGAACGAAAGAGCAAAGTCTTGTTTGAAATGACAAACTGCTTCTCTATACGTTGCTTAAATACCCTAAAAGTATTGTTTTCGAACGAATACCTTTTAGTGTCTTAAAAGAATTACAGAGTAGAAGTAGAAAACAACTCTAACTCTTCCTTTTCAGACTATACTTCACAGCTGAGTTTTAAGTGTGATTTACCAAAAAAAAGTTGACAAAACCTAGCCAATGGCAGTGTAAATGGTGCTGAAGTGGCTGGTTTCTTACTCAAGCAATTGCGAAGCCTTTCTATGTTCAGTAGTTTTCCACACCTCTTGAGCCCTTCTTGTGTGATATAAACATGACGGCTTGAACATCTGGAACAGCTTCCCTGGGAGCAGCAGCACTGGGCAGGAGGTTCCACTGTTCCTTATGAGGCTGCTACCTCTGCCTGGCAAGGCCACCCATGCTGGAGATCATCTTTCCACAAACTAGGCTGCATGCTTGTGGTTCTTCTTCTGGATCATGATCCGGAACTCTTATTACTGAATAAAGTCAGAAAAAGCACAAACAACAATATTTCCTGATCTTACAGTGAATCCTTCTTGATTGAACATGAGCCAAAATGGGTACAATCTTACCTTAAAGATGGATCCCTTCTTTTTCAAGAAGGCTGCTCTGAGAGAGTCCCTGTGACAGGCTTGCTGAAATCTGCAGTTGGCTGGTGCCTGTGACAGGAAGGACACCCCACAGACAAAAACTTAGTGCTAAATCAAGAAAGGAGTGGTAAGAGAAGGGCTGAAATGTGGGGCTTAAGCCAGTTAGACAAAGCTTGGGTATCTGTGGGTGTCCCACCTGGCTTACTGCAGCCAGGGCTGGGTGGCCCAGATCTCTCCTGGTCCCTGTTGTCTGTCTGCTGGCTGTGAAGCATCTTTGTGAGCGTTAGATGGCCATGTTTAGGCATGTGAAGCGAGACCCCGGTCTCTGAGCCATGGAGTTCTGGTATATTTTAAGGTAATTCTCCTCCTGTCTCTGCCATGGGAATTGTCATTCTCTGCATAAAATAATGCAGTGTTAACTGAGTAGGCAACAGAAATATTTAAGTATATCTAACTACATATATAGCTATATATATGAAATATTCATTTAACTAGCACCTGGCAAGCTGGGATTTCAGTACCGGGAATTCAGAGTAGTTGTTTCTCTCCCCTACTCAGTAAATACATACATTAACTCTATGTGTGTGTATATAATGTGCCAAACAGTCCCAGCTGTGTTTATCTAGTCTCTTCCTTTCTGTGTGTTTTCTTGAGGCCAAACGAAGTGATGACTTGATTAAGGAAGTGTTAACCATTCACCCTTTCTCATGGACTTGCTGTTCAGACTTGGAAGTTTCTGTTCCTTCCACCCTTGCAGCTCTGAGGAGAAGGCATTCCGACTACACTCAGGCTTTGCCTGCCCTGGGTTACAGCCCAAGGGAGAGGTACCCTGCTGCCTGCCATGCTGCCAGAGATGAGGAAAATACTCCACCTCAGTGTGGTAGTGCCTCAGTATTTGAGGTGTGGATGAGAGCTCACCTTACAGCCCACTGCCTTGAGATCGCTCCCTTTCTTCTGGTGACCGGTGACTTTCTCAGTAGGACTGAAGAAGTAACAGCCAAAGGCTGCCCTGAACTGCCTTGAAGGGCTGCGCAGTTTGATTTGAACCCTGTTTGCTGATTGTCTAGGACAGTGTGGGAGAAAGCAATGCCATGGCAGGGTGTTTTGATGCCAGAAAGAATATCAGCCCAGTGTGTACAGGTACTGGGATACCACCTGTGTAAACTCTTTCATTTGAGCTTCCAGTGTGCACATGATTTATCCGATATGCTTAGGCAGGGCAATGAGAATCGGATGAAGAATTAGCAGAATGGATTCCACAAGCTGCTAAGGAGAGCTACTCCAGAGTACTCTAGGTGTCCCAAGTCATTCCTTTCAAATTCATCTCCCAGTCTGTCTTGTCATTCAAACCCACAAGAAGTTAAGAGATAACACCAGAGCTGACCCATGTTTGTTACTTCTGTTTTTAGGAGAGCAATGTTAAAGAACACTTAGCAAAGGCACGTTGAACAGAGTATTGCATCATCTTGCAGCAGCAGCAAACACTCTGGTGGTTCAGTCAGAAATAAGTGCTGGTGTTGAAAAGGGAAGGATGTGTGTTGTGGAAAACCCAAGTTCTGCTTTAATTCCAATATTTTTCTCCACAGTCCCCAGCATGTTTCTGTGTGAAGAAAGCTCTAGGCAGATGATGAGTTGTGAATCTGGTTTCCACAACAACCAACTGCAAACATGCCTGGTGTTTTATGCCAGTAAGGACTAGTGCATTCCTTGTCTGAAGCAACACAGCTGAAGTGTTATCTTCTGTGGATTTTCTTTCAGGTTTTTCAGATTGCTTAGAAATTTTCTTGCAGAATGCTGTGGAGATAATTTTCTGTACATCAGTTAATGCAGAATAAGGTGCTATTTTTCCCCATGACATCTTCATTGTCAGAGGTGTAAAAAAATCAGGTATGTATTTATCTGTTTACAGTTGTTAATAATTCCTTCTTAGAACACATTTTATACAGAGTTACTCAGGAATGGCTTAATCTGGAGGCGTTTCATATTGCAAGTACTGATATTGCAATATTTGATATTGCAAGTACAGCGATCATCTCTAAAGCCAACTTCTTGGGTTATTCATTTTGTTATGCTTTAGCAATCAAGGACTGCCTTGCTTAGGCACTGAAAGTAGCAATTCAAGTTACCTGTCAGTTGCTACTTGATTGTTTAAGCCAATAGAGTTAATAATAACTAAACAAGCATGGTGAGCAGTGTGACTTGGTATTACCATGTACAGCTTAAACCATGAAATCTAGGTGGAAGAAGTGAATTCTGTGGATGTGAGAGCAAGTGGAGAGGGAGTAACAGCACATCAGAGCGCGGGCAGGCTGGGCTGAAGCCACACAATACTTTTTGTCTCGGAGTTTCGCTTTGTTCTTTGTCTCAAGTCAGGCAGCTGCTCTAAGCTCTGGAGGTGGTATTAAGAAGTTAAGAAATCTGTTAAGTAGAAGGTATTTGTGGCTGTAAAAATCATTTAAAAGATAAGAGTGGGGATATGACAGACTCTACTAGGCAAGGAGCTTTAGGGTTTACTCGGGCACCCAAGAACTTGTGGTGTGTATCCAGAAGCTTTGTATGCCTCAGATACAGCAAAGAGCAAGGTTTTGTCAGGGCTGTGGTGGCCATTAGGACTGAGTATTGGCTTGTGTTTGTACAGAAACAGGTAACGCCTTGACCAGATGTCTCCACAGGGTCTGGGGCAGTGCTGCTTTGACGTAAACGCACACAAAGGGAAAGGCAAAGAGCACCCAATAGGGATGCATTCATGGCTGTTCCTAGGCCTGGCTGCTCCTCCAGAGGTGGCTGCGGTGGCATTTTCTGCTGCAGGATTTGGAGGATGTGCTTAGCACTTGGATCTGGAGCATATGTGAAGAACTACCTGCCTGTCCTGCGTAGTTGAAAATCTCTGGATCTGGCTTTGTACAGTAAAAAGGAATCTCGAGTAGCTTGTGCATGGCTTTGTAGCAGCATCTTGGTGCTTACTGTAAATAGACAGACTTCCCAGAAGCTGAATGACTTGGCAGAATAAAGAAATGCCGTGCTAGCATCCAAAGGTAAGTGAAGCAGAGCAAACTACGGTGAGAACATAGTTAGGAAATAGTAAAACTAAAGTAGGGTCAACACACCCATTTTTCCATTGATACCTGGTATGTGCAAAATGCAGGATGGCTGGGGTTTAGTGATGCCTGTCTTGCTTTTTGCCATTAGCTTTGTTGCAGAGTCTTTACCTTCCCACAGCATAGACAATGTTGTTCTGGTGAAGGCAGTAAGTATTAAGTCACTACTTCCTTGTCCTGCATTTAATCCTTATAGATGAAAGAGGATTTAAATGAGTTTAACAACTGTAAATCACTCTGTTACTGTGCTTGTGGAGTTCCTCAGGTAGTGTTTGGAGATAAAAGTGGCTGCCACCTGGGAGTTAATTCAGCCTCTGATCTTTTCAGCAAACAGGGTCTACTGCTCCAGGCTGCCATGGCCACCCTCCTACCAGTGACCCCAGCAACAGCCTGAACCACCTTGGAAACTGCAGGTTGGACACTGTATCTGCAAGCTCTGGAAAATGAAGGTTGGTTCAGCTACCAATTCCTAAGTCATTCTCTGAAACTACCAAAGCTATTTTGAGTGAAACATTAAACTAATTAGGTAGGCCACAAATGAAATGTGGAGTGGCTGAAAGCTGGAAAAGTCAACTGAAATGAGGCATTGGTGAGGAATGTTGGCGATCTTGACTGTACACCTTGAAAATCTTTTTATGTCATTGAAGCAGTATACTTACGTGTAAAAGAAATGTGTCTTGAAACAGAAGTTCTCTGACGTTATCAATCTTTTAGTTAAAAATAAATTTTCGAAATGCCAGGATTTTCTGTGAGCTAGCAATATGCTGGGGTTTGGTGGGTGTCCTTCATACAGATTAAGTCAGAGTTTTATAAGCTTTTTCTCAAAAGCTGAGTAGCAGCAAACTGCTGGCCAGTGTGGATAAACATGCGTGGAGATGAGCATCCACCTGTGCTCTAAATGTACTCCAATCTTTCTCATTGGAATACAGCCTTTAAGCTCTGTTTAATGTAATTTGCTTACAGAAGGGAGAAAATGTATTACAAGGACTTCCGAGAAAGCAGACTGAGGTTCTCGGACTCCTTTAACGGTCAGCGCTGGATATTCCTGAAAAAAGGTCTAGATGACTTCAGAGATGGCTTTCCTCCTTCATCTGATAACATGATTGTCTATGGTAGAAAGCGGCCTGTCTCAATTACCCTTCAAAACAGCACACTGAAATCGTTGTCCCCAGCTCGGTGGAAAAAAAGGGAGAAGCATGCCAAAACACAGGTCTGTGTTTCCCAGCTCAGCCTGCTGCAGCAAGCCAGGAGGGATTATGTTGCACAGATAGACTGCTGTCTGAATCAGCATCCCTTAGTGCTCTACGCACGCTTGGGAAAAAGTGTTTCCCCGAAGGTAATGATTTTGTAATCCTGGTTAAACACTTTCTTCAGAGTTGGAGCGGCAAACTAATCTAGCATGCAACTAGTATTGTAAACTTAAAATAACACAGCATCTTCTGTTTCTCTCCAAAGGAAAAACAAGACAAATGCTATAAATGTAACTTAGATTTAGATGACAAGTCCAAATTGTTAGCAAGTAATTTGTGGAACAGTCTTACAAATGGGCTGATTGAGAAATCCAGTGCCTGCTATCACTGACATAAAAGGCTTTATCTGTTAAGCTATCACCAGGCACTGGTACAAATGGACATTATAGAGCAGGCAGAAAATCTAATGAGAGTTGAAAAGTTAGGATTATGCCCAAGATAACAGAGTATATCTTGTTACCTTTCTCAGCCTGTTTACAGAATCATCCCTCTTTTCTCAGTCTGCAGTTATTCAACTTTCTCTGCTTCATGCAAGCAAAAGCTAACAGGTCCTTGTCTCTTGTGTGGCTGGGAACTTCGGTAAGGTGCTTGTTTTGATGTTGCAGGTAGAGAACACTGACCACATAGAGTGGGAAAATAAAGCTTTTTGCTCCTAGTGCCTCTCAAAAGGAACAGGGGAGAGCTGGGAGACTTTTGAAAGGGACAGGCTTCATGCTACAGGAGATGAGGACCCTTGGGTGAAGCGCCTTCATGTTGTTTAGCCTTCTCTGAGGGGATATACTCACATAAAACTCACCTTGGATGCATTAAGATGATGGATGGGTCTCTCGGGAGAAGCTTTAGAATTCAGGAAAGGGAATTGGGTCTCTGTTCTGTGAGACCAGGTAAGAGCAGAGCTCTCCCTGATCCCAGGCTGATATTACTGGGGCAATGGGATCATGAAACAAGGGATTGTACTGAAAGGAAGGAAACTTAAAAGCAGATGAAGGAAAATTTCACAGGTGGTATAGCAGATTGCCATAGAAGATGGCAGAGACCAGATTTTTGGTGTGATTCACAGATCTAGCAAGCAGCCTGAGTCGCAATTAATGCTTTAGGGATTTTTGAAAAAGCTGTGTAAAGTCAAGCTTCTGGACAATGAACTGCCTTAACTGCTAGTAGACTTGAAGAGACTTGCACGTTGGGCAGTCCTTCACACAGCCCCCAAGCAGGCTTCCTCCAGTAAGCTTAATTTTGAACACAGGCTGTCTTTTTGCTTGGCTTGCAGATCTTCAGAGAGGATGCTGGTGTCCTGGATCCTGACATGCTTTTGAAGAGCAAGGCTGGCTACACTGTTGGTGAAGAGAACCAGCCCCTTCAGGAGGTCCTGCATCATATGGAGGACATGCGAAGCACAGTAACAGCTTTGAAGACACGAGTACAGTGAGTACAGGACAAGATGATGAGAGCAACACAAATGGCTCTGAACGCCCCCTTCTGTGATGAGACGAGTTGAAAAAAGAATTTAAGCACTTAATTAAAATTTACATCAATCTGTTAATGGGAGTAGTTTACATGAAAAGATAGGTTCCTTTGCCTTCCTGAGTGGTACTCATAAATTGATATCCCACCACCTGCTCAGAGACCAGTCAGGATTAGTTCTGAGTGATACAAAAACATAAGGAGATGGCCTCACTGCTGGTTTACAGGCTGAATTAGCTAAGGCAGAGTAAGTAGTGTCACTTTATTCTTAAGCACTTTTAATAATGACAGAAAGGCATATAAAGCGCCGAACTTCAAATTTTTGGGATTTTCTATTCTGAAGGTGGCAGGTTATTTCGAGCCTAGCATCCAAACCTTGGCTTAGTGCTGTTTGATGTACGAGGTCCAGTCCTTTATTCTGTTTGCGAAGGTGGTCTTCACAACTGCTTCAAACTGCTCAAGCTATTTCTTGAAAAAAAGAAAAAAGCCATGTCTGGTGGTCAGTTGCATCATATGTGGTCCAAAGGCATATGTGCGCACACAGGATCCAGCTTCAGGCTGTTGTCTGATACTGACTGTGTGGTGACAGCTATCACTGCAGCTAATCAGAGGGTGATTCAGATTGTATTGCATTAATACCTGCAGTGGCAAGGAGTCTCGAGGCAAAATCCCTCTTTGCAAGAAGAGGTAGCAGGAAGAGAAAAGGAGGCCACGCTGGCTGACTTTATTCCCCATGATGAACACATAAAGCAAACAACCAAGCTTTTTTGTGACTGGGTTATATCTTTGGTAAGTAAACCAAAACTGCTACCACCTGCTCTCTTTCATTCTAGAAACCTAATTACTTGATTTAGGCTAAATGTTTTTCGACTTCAGAAGGAAAAATGTGGCTCTGGATGTGTGAATCTGAGACTCAAAGTAAAAAAAAAAAAGTTTCTTGTTTGACTCTGAGCTCTGTCTTGTTGTGACTAACAGGACTCAGCCCACTAAAATGTAAAGCAAGGAATAAGTATCATACAAAAATACTGCTAAGTAAATTTGCTTCAGAAAGCTCTTTTTTTTAGGGAAGTCATCCATATCCAAATGACTATTTAACTACCTCACCTTGGAGCAGTCCCCTTGTATCTGAAATTAATACACCGATTCATGTGTTGGTTCCAAACTGTCTTTGCGCTTGCCTCATCGCTGTGATGATGCTAATGCAAACATACCTGTACATAGCTGAAACTGTGATGCTGAGTTTAATGGTACTATAGATTTGTTGGGGGGCGCCGGGGGGGAACATATGCAAGAAAACACTAGTAATGAGATGTTGCTTTATTCTCCACTCTGATGCTGTCCTGGGGTTGTTCCTCCAGGGAGGAGGGAACTGCAATATTGATGAAGGTACCCTCATGAGCTTGCTCAACACCAGCTGTGAAAGGGAGGCCACTGTCCCTTCACCTTTCCATGCTCTGAAATTCAACAAAATGGAAGCAGAGCAGTCAAAGAGCCAGGAGATTTCACCTCCCCAGTTAGCTGTCAGGAGTTCTCATCACCTAAGGAGCCTGCCCTGCCAGGTTAAGGTAAAAGAGCTCACATACTCATTTGCAAAAGTCTAATTGTTTTGGATGGTTTGTGGGGCAGGGTGCCCACTGGAGATGAGGAAGGAGCCTGTTGTTTCCAGGGAGCACTTGATATTTCTCTATAATTATATCTTAAGGATCCAGAGTGCAGTTGAAAAAGGAAATGTTCAATAACGGTTACTTTTTACATGCAGCAAAATGGGAATGACACCTAAGAGTATTATTTAGGGCTCAACTGTACAGTCATTTTGCTGGTCAAACTGCAGAGGATTCTCAGCAGTTTGCTGATCCCTAGAGCCAGTGAAATCAACAGGAAAAACAAAATTGAATACTGTGTGAGCTTCGGTTTAGGTAAAGGGCATTGTGTCTGACCCATCTCAAGATGTAGTGTGTTAGATGTTACAGTTGGAGCTTCAAGAAGCCTTCAGTCCTGAGTGTTTGTGGCACTGAGGTAGGAGAGCAGGGGGACTGGTGGAGGTGTTAACAAATAGAAGAAGTTGAAGCACAGGACAATGACCTTCCAGTCAGACCTTTCCCATTACCTGTATTTCTTGTTCTATCTTCTTTTAATCATTGAATACATAATCAATGGCCATATATAGTTGAGGTCGAAACTGAAGGAGGATTTTAGGGAAAAAATTTCACTTGAGGATTTTAGATAAGAGGTTGAATTTGAGCCAGTTCAGGCTTAATTGAAACTTTGCGTTTCTCAATCCTGTAGCTAGGTTTTTTCCATGTTCAGAAACTTGATTTTGAAATAGAAAAAAATTTATTCAGCCTCTGACTCCCAAAGTATGAACACCAGACTTCCTTCCTAGGCTCTCAAAAAATCAGCTTTTTTTGAAAAATAGAATGATTGCATGACTTGATGGGAGTGATTCCCAGAAGTAGCTTTTGATACTGTTTGCCTTTGTAGGAGAAAAAGGGCAAAAAATGCTAGTCAGACATTCTCATCAGCCATCACCTTTGTATTGTACAATTGTAGTGTACAAGGTCTTCCCTGGTAGACTGTTCAGGGGTGACATTCAGGTTCTGGGAAGGTGTCTGTACTGCCTATGGCATGAGGGACAAATGCCAACATGATGAAAGAACTCTGTGACAGTGTTTTTGCAGGTTCATTCCCAAACAAAGTGGGAGAAGATCAGGTATGGAGGGTGGTATCTTGATCCCACAATGTGGAGAAAACAAAGTGAGTGAACCATTAAAAAGTCTGGAGGCAGCAATCAATAGTCTTGGGAATGTAAAGAACCGGTCTGTAAAGGTACTGTGAATGTAAAAAGTGATAGTCTTTAGTGACGTGGCTATGAGAGATTGTTCTGACGGGAATGTCTCTGGACACTGTATTGTGTCTTGACAGCCAGAAACAGATGTGGAACAGACCATGTTGTCCAAACTGAGATAATCCTGGTTCAAACAGGCTCATTCACTTAGATTAGACTGTGGCTTCATGGCACCTATATGTGGACAACAGATCTAGAAGGCAAATAAGCCCAAACCAAGATTTAATTGAGGTAACTGTAAACCTAGTTCCTTGAATGCTTTTGGTATCAAATGTGGCCACAATGCATTCACATGCAATTGGCATCTCAGAAGGGTTTAGGGTGTTTTTCATCTTGGTTTTGTTTTACTGCAGTGCCTATCTTGACAAAGGGGCTGGATTCAGCTGTGGTACATGGTGCTAGGAGGATTTTGAAGAGCAGGCAGGTGGTTCTTCAATTACTGGGTTTACTTAGATGTAGGTTTAGTTTCCTTTTTATAAAAAAAAAAATCTACTTCATCTTCACACTTACTACACTGTAAAAAGGGAAGACAGTCATGCTCTAGAGGGCAGTCCTTCCAAAGGCAAATCTAAGGAGTTGCATGTGACTAAAGTTATGCCACATGAAAAGGGCTGGTGAGCAGAATGACAAGTGTTGCTCTGTAAGACACTCTCTGTAAGAGAAAGGACTAAGTTTTGCAGAGAGGATGCCTGAGGACAGCTGAGCTCAGAAGAACACACAGGCAAGGGTTAGGGTTTTTAGTGCTGCCTAAAATAAACGCAAAGTTTATAGTTGAATGATAAGTCACCTCATTTTGTCCACCTCCTCCTGCCAACAGACTGCAGATTATTGAGGGTAGGTGTGCTTACTTGGATAATGAAGAATAACTCTCCCTGCCTTCCTTACCAAAGAGGCTGGGGGAAATGACTTTGTGTAGCACAGGACATCAGATTACAGGACCACAGGTTATAATTTGCTAATAACTTCAAGTTCATGAAGCAACCACATTTCTTGGAAAAAAAAAAAAATCTGAACTAGTTAGAGCTGTTAGCAGTTAAAACATTTATTGGTTGATAAGTTTTCATGAGACTTGGACAGATACACACTGTGGTTTCTGTAGGCATGTGGAACTTGTACATAAAAAAGAAATTTGAATGTTTTATTTTAATATACTGCGGAAATTAATTCAGAAGATGGAAGTCACACAGCTCCACAGCACACAGGCCTTTAAGGAATTCCTGGAAAGAAAAGGCTACAGAAAGCCTCGGGTGAGTTGTGAGAATCCGCTGAGGGTGTTGTCTGTATTCCCATGTTGATGTGCTTGTGGGTACTGGGTTGTCCGAAGGTCCTGGTTGTAAAACCATCTAGATCCTCCAGTTCTTCTCTTCTGAGTTGGAGCTTTTGGAGGGCAGGAACTTGTGTAATTGCAAATGGGGCTTCAGAAGGAGCTGGGGCTCAGTTCAGCAGGGGGTCTTAAAAGTGGTACTGGGATTCCTGTGTTCAGGCTTAGTGTGAAGGACCAGTACCAAGTGCTGTCCTCGGAGCAAGCAAACAGGTATTTTGATGTACACTTGGGACTCCCATACCTTTACAGCTTGTGTGGCTGATGTTCTTAAGTGTCATCAGCCCCTGTGGAAGCCAGTGGCATGTGTTAACTGTGGGTGCAAAATGGATTTCAACCTCTGAATGCCTAAGAAGGGACTTGACTGAGTTTCATCTCGTATCATAAGCAGCAGCTGCAACTAAGCAATATGTGCACTGGATTTTTGACCCTTTCTCTTTATGCTTTTTTACTTTTTTTCTTCAATTGCTCTCCAAGTGTCATTCAAGGCTGTTAATCATGCTTACATTTAACCTTTTGTTTCAGTTCCTTCCGAAGATGCTGGCTGGGCAAAATTATAGTAGAGCTCCAGAGGATGCATCCAAATTTTGCAAGAAAGTATCTGATAAAACCAGACAAGGTTCTTCCACAACCATGAATTAATACGGATTTCTAAATTCGCTTAAAATGAATAGAAGCTAGTAGCTGAGTTGGTCCTAAAAGGATATTCTTAATTCAAAATAAACTTAAAGGTAGTTTTGAGTTACTTTTGAAATGGCAGCATAGTTTGAAGATCAGATTTGGACTAAAAAATTTCAGGCACAACCACTTGACTAGCTTACCAGTGCTTGGGCTTGGCTAGAAGGCACTGATTATGTTGTGTGCTATAACATGCTGGCTCAGTCAAAAATCCTGGTCCACAAACAACTTAATGTTTTTTAAGCATCCACGTTGTGCTTACTGCTTTACAGAATATAAATAAGGAATCCCTGAAGTCTCCAAGACGTAACTAGCTGCAATCTATATACCTACTGAAAACATGAAAGCTTCCACCTGAGAGTGTACAAAGCAGTACCCTTCTGCAGAAAGATCCCACTATGGACAAACCTTGTGCTGACAAAAGCAGACTTAACAGAGTGAGGCCACTAAAAATCATAGCCTGTTAAGATTACCAGACCAGAAATACCTCATCAGGACAGCTGAAGCCTTTGCAGTGCAGGAACTGGGCTGTCCATAGCCCTTGGGCCTATTTGTGAGTTAAACTGCAGCTTAGTCTGGTTGGTTATGGTCATAAGCTGCTTTCTTTGCTGAATTCCCTCCTGTAAAACAACGTCTTTCAGCTCAAGGATTTTTTTTGCTCAGCTTCGATATGTGCTATAGTTTGTGCTGCTAATTAAACTTTTTGGTCAAACTAGAAACAGGATTATGAGGCTAAATTTCCATGCTTTAAAAAGGACTTCTAAAAAAAACTAGTGAGAAATCCTTCTGTAACTCAACCTTGCATAAGCAACAGAACGGTATTTAGGCAAGGAGAACGGACCTAGGAAGAATTAAGTCTAGAAGTAGTCTGTGAGGAGATAAAATAGAAATGTATTCTTACAAGTCTGAGACGAAATTAATTCAGCTTAAATGGACTAAAACAAACTATTCAAGAAACATGAAATGCAGCCAAAGAACTGATCTGACCTGTGAAGAAAAAGATGGAGCTGGTAGGAAAGTATTGCAAGCCCAAGTGGCAAGCCTTGTCCCACCATAGTCACTTACAGAAGGGAACAGAGGAGTGCATGTCAAGGGAGGCGTTATTACCCTGACATCAGGATTTAGCAAAAAATCCCACTTAAGTAGTGGCAGCACAGTCAGAGAAACAAGATCTTTCAGAGCAGGACATGGTTTTGTTGGCATACCCAAGACAACCCCCAGCTAAGGAAATTTGTCTTGTCTGTCAGCACCTCTTCCCCTGGCTGGAAGGTCCCAGACTCTCCCCAGTATGGTTTCAGAGATAAGCAGACCTCACTTGCTTCTGTTTTACTGTCCTGGCCTTTCAGGTAAGGGTTCAGAGCCTGATCTAACTTGCTGTGTTGCTTTGAGTTACTGAAAACCTGCTGAACACAATCCAGGACCAAGGGGTGGGCGAGGGCTGTGGGGGACTGAATCCTGCTCTGTTTTAAAGCACAATAGCACATGGGGGGTTTGAACACTGTTTTTTCTCTCCCAGTGGCTATTTGCTTGGCTCAAGATCATCTAAGCAAGTCCTTGTTTGCTGCTGCTTGGAAAACAGCCTGTGCTTTGACTGGTTTTTTCCTGAATGCCTCTCATGAGCAGTCTGTTGTGCTGGCATTGCTGGACTCGCAAGATGTGCTGCAGGGTGATTTCCAGTCCTGTTGTGAATAAATGTGAATCTTCTGTTGGCTTTACAACAGGATGTGCAAACAAATGTAAAAACTTGAAGCTCAGGCACATGGCCCCAGCACGGAGGCAGAGCCCCAAGGACTGACAAGTTCCTGTGGCTGTAACCTGAAGAGCTGTGTTGGGAGATGACATGCAGCCTCAGGGTGATCTACTGACTTCTAACGTTACAGCACTCCTAGGTTGGTGACCACCAGGGCTTTGAACATGAACATGTCTTTGAGATAAATTTCAGTCACCTTACTACCTAACCAGTGAAATACTTAGATCTGTATCAGTATGTGGCAGCAGTCTCTTTGCCTCCCTTTGCATTTTGCATTTCTTTGAATTGGCTATCTTTGTGCACGGAGGGAAAAAATTATATTTTTGAGTTAATTTTCTGTAACTGTGATGTAACATCAGAATAATTTGTCTCAGTTCCCTTTAGTCTTTTGATCTTCAAAATTCGCCCCCCCAGATTTGTTTTATCTTTAGGACAGATGCCTTGCATATGAATGACTAGCCTCTGACATAACTGTCTTTAAAGGCACTTTTTTCGGTGGTGAGGTAAAAATCTCTTCTGTGGATTGCAACTTCAAGAGTGATTTCGGCGACATTTGGATATTTAAACTCAGATCCTGCAGTGACTCACAGGGCCTTGAAGCAGCTCAGTGATGCGGAACTGATCTTAAAATTGTAAACCAGTTCAGCCTCAATCTGTCATAGTTTGTGCAAGTACATCATAATATTTTTCTCCCAGTATTTCAGGAGGCTTTCCATGTAAGTTTAAGCAGTTATTTAGAGAGAGCCTCTTATGTCACTCGGAAAGAGGAAAGAATATGATTATAGACTTGGCTTTTTCTTATGGGTACTTATTGAACTGGAATAAAACACACAGACTGCTGCAGAAAAAAGTTTATTTAATGTTTCACTAACAAAGCTACAATTTTGGGAATACGGTTTTTGTGGTTTTGTTATTCCAATTATGTGTAAAGCCAGATAAGGACTTTTCAGAACAGCCAAAGATTTTACAATCGACTTCTGACAACAGAGAAACGTAGCAGCCATCCCAAATGTAATGCTGGACACCTCATGCACTCATATACATGATGTCTCTGTGGGCAATACCAAGTGTAATAAATTTAAATGTGAGGTGCAATACAGAACCAGCTCCTTTATTTGGTGAGAGTTTCTTGTATGAAGAAAAAAGACTAGTGGTTAAAGAAGGAATGAATCCCTAACTAGGGTCCTGCTCTAGCAATATGAGTCACCTTCATAGAATTTCCTGAAGCTTAATGAGGAACAAAAACATAAACTCAAGCCAACTAGGGCTTTTTTTTTAAATCAACTGAACCGGGGCCAAAGTTGAAAGAAGGTAGCAATATCAGTACATAAGCATGAAAAGTGGAATACCTAACATGTCTTTGAGTTTACTATTCCTGGCACAGCTGATGTCCTGGCAACTTTACAAAACACTTCAGCGTAGCGGCATCTTTTGATCTTGTCTAAATGTACGTGAAAACTAGAAGTTTGCAGTTGTCAAAGTGCAAGAAGGGTCTAGAATGCCCAATTGTAAAGTACCTTTGAAATCTGAATTCTCGGTCTCATCCTTCTTTTCTCTCAAATATGATTGTACAACAGCCTTCTAGAAATGGCATAAATTCTGCTAATGTAATGGTTAATTAATCTTCTATAAAGGTTGTGTAGAGGTTTGCTTTAGATCGCTCAGGAAGAGAAGTACATGGTAATTACTGTTGATATCCATGGCAGCCTTGCTCAGATGAAAACCGCTGGAAGACTGACAAAAAGACAGGTTCCCCAGTGTTGCAAATGGCTGTAGTACCCTTGACTTCAAGGGAATTACTGATTTACATCTACTGAGGATCTCATCTATATGGTTATAATGTCTGAGACATACAATAATGGCATTGCAGGTTTGTGCCGAGGATATGAGAACAGAGTCTGAAAACCAGTAGCTGCTCTTGGGAGATGGCACTAGTCTGATCTTGAAAACAATATGAAGAGGCAAGGTGGCATTACTCTGGGAGCTGATATTTTGGACGCTGTCATCCAGGTACTATGGTGCTATACGTGTATTTTTGATAGGAACACTGACTGCAAAAAGGCATTATAACAGCAGTGGACTGAGCTAATCGGCATAGCAGGATGTTGGCGTCAGAACTGATTGAACATTTCTCATCTCCCCGTGGTAAAGGAATGGGAAGGTTGAGGTGTAGCACGTGTCCCTGTTGTAAGTATAGCAGGTTTCGGGTTCATCGCAGGAGGTGCTCTGCTGGGCCTTGTATATCTCGCCACCCAGCTCAACTTCTACGGGATCGCATTTTTTGCAGCTAGAAGAGATAGACAATAGAATACGTGTTAAGAGTTGTGATGAAAAGATGCCCTTGGTAAAACCCAGATCTTCCTTGCTGATCTGCAGATGTAGCTAGAAGAGTACTCTGGCCTTTCTAGGTTTTACATAGGAACTCCCAGCCAGATGCTTTTTGTCTTGTCAAACTTCTATTGGCAGGACTGGTCCCTAAAAGAGAGGGTTAAACAGGCAATGTGTAATGTGCTGATATTTAAGATAACGGAGATGAACAGGGGTCAGAATGAAACATTCCTTCTAAATGTGAGACCTTTTTATGTGAATCAATCATGGAGGTAACAGTTTCTTGGCTTGCAACAGAACATGAAAGCTAGGCTCCGTGGGGGAAACTTTCCTCTGTGATCCTGCCTCAATTTCTCTACTGGCCTTCAAGCCTGTTTCTGAGCTGCTGTGGGAAAGGCTGCAGGGAAGGTTAAGTCTTGGGAAATGAACTTAGTAAATAAAATTACTTACAGTTCAGTCAGGCGGTAGACAAAAGTGGTTCTGAGTGGGGACGTGGGGTCAGAGATGTTCTCTCGAGCCTTCAGAGGGACTCTGCAAAGGAGGGAGGAGAATTGCTATCATGAAAACTGCTTATTAAACAGGGGACTACGCTGCTGTGAACAAGTCTCAACTCTCATCTTGTTCTTCAGGTTATTTCCATTACAGCCCTTCTCCATAGCAAAGCCCAGGAATGGCAGATGTTGGCCCTTCTGTGCCCCCAAAGGCAACAACCCTCCCCGAGAGGACTGCAGCAATTTCTGAAAGTGCCACTTCAAAGGTGACAGTGCTAATAATTTTTTTTTTAAACTCTGAGTTTGCAGATGCCTGAGAGACTTGCAGGATGTAGACAGAGATGTTCAATTGGCATTTTTCCGGTTGTGAACTCTGTCAGAATTCCTGCACTTCTGAGCCTGAACTTGGTCCATGTTTCCGAGAGAGACAGTTCTGTAAGGTTTGTGTCAATAAAGAGGACAAAATCCTATTCTTGAACTGAGATCTGCCTCATAGGATTAGTGTTTTCTGATGGTTTAGGCATTAACTATAATGTTAGAGTTAATAAATTGTAACAGCCTATAAAATAGCAGGCTTGCCTTGCTATCAGATTGCTAAATGAGTCCAGTGTTATGGGCCCCATTTGGTTTCCGATTAGATCAACTGTAGAAATGTTACGCTCTTGTTCCCCAGCCTATTTTGTAAGGTTACTGCTGGACCACTTAAAACATGGAGATGCTTTTTTTTATCTGAAGGGATAAACACCAAATACCTTCATGTGAGCTAGAAAAACAAGAAGCAAAAATATTCCAGGATACCATAGAAAGCAGCCTGTGGGGACAAATAGCTAACTTGATCAATGCCAGGACATGGGAAACAAACCAAAGTAAAGGGAACTCCTGTCATACTTGATCTCCTGTTCACCATCTCCATCTAATAGTTGTCCGCCACTTACAGGATGCGTATGTTTCTCTCCAGGATTTCTTCATTAGGATTTTCTTTGGAGGGGACGAACTTTGAGGTCACTGTTACACACTGACACTTGTTATTGACCAGCACGTACTCATTGTCCTCAGAGTCCCATGGATAACCTGCAAGCACAGGATACGCAATCCCAGGGTCAAGAAGAAAAACCTTGAACCTGCTCTAGCAGAAAGCCAAGTGATGAGAATGCCAGAAATGCATCATTATGGGATCTGGATTGATAAAAGCCCAGGTTTCAACAGGTACAAATGACCCTCTTGGCAAAGATGAGTTTGGCTGTATTCCCTGCTCAGCCTACAGTATGCTTCCGTAGCTGGAGGTGATGGGATTGGGAAGGAGAAAACAATGAACCTGGAGACTGTGTTGCTGGAGAGAGAGGCAAACATGCAAGGGTTTCTCATGAAATAAGAAGAAAGTCCCCTTGCAAGCCTGGAGCTATACCCAGCAGCTGAAGTACTGCTTTTACCTTAATGGGGGAGATTACCCAATTACTCTATCATGCACCAGGACTAATCTAGCAGTCCAAATCCTAGTTAGGATCTGGCCTCTAAATAAATGTCTCTGACCTTGTCCATGTGGCAGAAGTGTCAGTTTCCCTGGAGTGGTATGTTGTCCTTCAGGTCCCTGAGGGAACAGATGCCAAAAAGCACTATGGGACTCAGCAAGAAGGCATCCTGGTGATGTGGCAGTGAAAAGTGGCCCTTATGGCTGTGGTTTGCAGGGACAACTGCAGTCCTGATTTTCTGGTCTCTGTTTATACTGAAGTTGAGTTTGGCAGCTGAGGACCCTACTCAAATACAGAGGAACCAGCTTGCCTATCTTTCCCGTACTTTTAGCATGTTCTTCAATATGTAACTCAGTCAAAACAGGGTAAAACATCCCATCTGTCACCCAGAGGCTTTCTGAATGTTCCTGGTAGTGTGCAATGCCTACTTACAGTGCAAGTATAGGTATTTGAAGTAGTTGGTTCTTTGCTAATTGGTTTCCCGCCAACCCAGAGCATCTGGTCTCTTCACCTGTAACAAGCCAGCCTTGCTTTTCTGTGCACACACAGTCATACCTTTGGTAAGTGGTGGTTTCTACATCCCTCTGTATTTCTGAATGCTGCTAAAATCAAGTTCACAGCCATCACTTTGCAGCATCACTCTACCTACAGCACCTCCAGTCTGCGTATAAGTACCAAACCCAGCGATTTTTGTAAGATGGGGATAGTTAACATTGGGCTCAGATGGACCTAAGTTCTGGGGACTCGCCTACTCGGCTTTTCCCTTGGTTTAACCATGGAGGGAAAGAATAAACAGGCTAAAAACATCTGTCCATCATGTTTATGGAGGATTTGAGAGTCACTTTGACTTAAAAGCTTTGGTATTAACAGCTGGATTTCTCCTGAGTTATCAAAGCCTGGAAGCAGACAAGCTACATCAGCTCCTGTCTGGTTTTTCTATTTCCATGTCCAAAGCTGACGGGCTTTATGAATAGACCCTTGTTGCTATCAGCTGAAAGGGACAGTGCTCAAAGCCTGTGGGAGCAAAAGCAAAGCTGGGATCCAGGAGCAGCACATGGACTCTGACTTACACTGTGAGTTTCCTGATTGTTAGCTGCTATTGGCAGCAGCTTAACTGTCGCATAAAGCTGTCTGCAAGACCAAACAAGGACAGTACTGATTGGCAGAGCCCCCAGCTATCTACTCCATACAGTGTAATGAAAATAGCATTCCAGGTTTTCTACTTAAGACTTCTTAGAGCTTGCTTCCTGGCCCTATGACATGCTGGTCTCATCTGCTTCCATTCCAATGGGTTATTTTCTGAGATCCTTACAGGCCCCATAACTGTGAAAAATGCACCAAAATTGTGTAAAACGATGCTTCAGAGTGACCCCACAATTCATCTGTCAGTTACAAATGCTGTTTCGGTGACAATTGGCAGCAGAATACCTTCTGAAAAAGGTTCACTGTGGAGCTTATCAATCAGGAAGGTAACACCCTTGCTTTGGGCAGTGGAGCAAGCTGCTACAGGCATGTAGGAGATGTTGCCCTTGATATGGCTCTCATGGTTTCCTTTATCCCTCTGCAGCATGTTCCACTACAGCGTATGCTCATTGAGCCCTGGCTTTGAGCATTTCTCCGTATAGCATCCAGCACAACTGGCCAGCTGTACAAATGCCACTGCAAAATGCGCATATAGAGCATAAGTCCAGTAATGTTTCCGATTGCAGAAATACATAACCATATCTGACACAAGGAGATGGTTATTACTTGGAGTTTAATAGTGCTTGTCTCTTTGCACCCCTTAATTCAATCTCTCTTGCTCTGCTTGCTTCCTCTCTGCCAACTCATCGTTCAATGTGAACATCTCCCTCTGAAGCAGAAGCTTACTAGAAAAGCCTCTTTAGTCTCTGCCTCCTTGAGTCTTACCCTTTTATTTTTTCCTATACAAAATCTCTGGCTTCTTGTCCTTCATGTACAGCTGCCTCCAAGGTCTGTCACTGTATTCTATGTAATGTGTGCAGTTCTTTTTAAGCCCTTAATCTAAAGCAAATGTTCAATTCAGATGCTATTGGCTTTGGGATTTGTCCCAAAACCTCTGGGAGCAGGCTTTAATTAATCTTATACAATTATGTTAATATACTCTTTTATGAATATGCAGGGGTTTTTTGACTGTACTCTAAAAATATGGTCCTGATTTAATTCCTTGTGTAATACTCTTGGCTTCAGTAACCACAAAAGTTACAGGTAGCTACTCCATATATATTTTTTTAAAGTAAAACTAAAAAGCTGCAAAAAAGATATGTTTATCAGCAATATTTCCATGTATCACCCAGTCAAGCCCCTTTGGAGACATGGTAGTTAAATACAAATTTTCCTAATTGCCTTATAAATGTCTGCCGATTGGATTTTCTGGTGTGTGATTTACTGCAATATGGTGTTCCCTCCCTCCTCGATGCTCAGATTATTTTGACAAAATTTCTCATCTTTCAATATTGTTCTCGTCTTTCAATATCGAGTTGTCCCATTATACACTGTAAAGCCCAACAAAGCTCAGCTGCAGCAAATGCATTCCAAAACTATCTGTTCAAACTCTGCAGGTGCAATTGGCTACTCTATTAAAGTAGGAAGAGGCTCAATTAGCCCAAAAATGCATTGATTTCAACATAAGTAGTAAAAATAGCACTCTTGTAGGTGCATGTAACTCAAATTTGACTTCCCCTCTAAGCTGCTTGTGTGTGGGCATATAGATATATATAGATATATATATATCTTAAGCCACCTGTATGATGGGGAAAACCAGACTGGGCTCTGTGTTGAACTGACACAGTGTTTTTCTGCCTTTGTTTTCTGCCTTTTCAGCTAATGGATTATACAGCTGGTCACTTTTATTAGGAAGCGGTACTTTCCAAGGACCTGCCTTGTTATGCAACAAGATGCCCTTTCCCGAAAGTTAGAGGAAATGCAAGGATGCTGTTCAGATGGTTATCCTTCAGCATGGAATTAACCCTGCGGGCTAGATCCACTATGTGAATGAAGATGACTTTAGTCTGTCGCGTAGAGATCTGGCGGTAGTACAGTCAGTACCTGTTACCTGTGAACCGCACCGAGGAGCGTGCTGGGATGACAGTCTCACCTCAGCCTAAATCAAGCGTCTCCAAGAAATTCAGTGGAGTTACATGATAAAATACAGTTTTATCAGAAATGAGTTGGCTGTAGCCATATAACAGGATTACCAGAAAGACTTTAGAAGCCTTGAAATCTATCAGGTAAGAGTCTTGCAAGCTTCCTAGCGCTGCAGAAAAGCAAGCATGTATGTTTGTGGTTCGCTGCTTCAGAAACCCAATCAAAAATGGCTAATCATAAAGTCTTAAATTTGCAGCCAGTCATCACTTTTTTAGCCTCACGGCAGCAACCAAAACCACAGAGCTTTGTGGGGCAGGAAGACACTGAGGTGTCCAAGCACCGCTGAAGCATGACTGCTTGAGCGGGCTTTGAGGTTTGATTTTCTTTTGACTGGTAAAATTATTAATGGCTGATTACAGGACCCGTCACTGATATCTTAAGCAGTTGCCAGTGTTCTTCAGTTCTCACCTACCTGTCACAAGGATGAACCCCGAGGAGACAGCCAAGGCCACGCACAGCAACAAAGAGCTCTTCATCTTGCCTTCACTTCTTTTGAAGAACTCGACTGGAGAGCCTGTGTCTGCCTATAAGGGCGTGTGCAAATGATATAGTTCTGTTTTTCCTAAAATAAACAGCCCAGCCGGCTAGCACTGACACAGTGGAAAATGTGGCTGGGGACTGAAACCAGGTATGGTCAATGCACAGAGAACTCAGGCTTTCAAAGGTGAAGGGGGGCAGGGCGTTGCACTATTACTGTGCGTTTTCTTTCTGTTCATCACCAACAAGCAGCGAAGCTGCTGAGCGCAAGGGAGTGCAAAACCACCCTGGTCCTTAGAGGACAACTCAGTGCCAGGGCCAGTGGCACTGTCCCACCTGGGGACAAGGGGTGTGAGGGGAGAAACTGTCCAGATAGCCAAAGGGTCACAGCTCTGGCTCCTAGTTTTGAGAAATCAGCCTTAAAGATCATTTGAGTCCTTCTATAAAAACACTTCAGGCTTCAAGACCAGAATCCTGTTTGCACCAGATTTTCTGCAAACATATATTAAGGGCTTGACCTGCCCCCAAGCAGCTCGCAGTCAAAGCAGACAAGATGAGAGAGGGGAGGGGTAAAAACAGTGTAAAGCACCAGCAGGTCTGTGGCAAAGCTGAGCCCTTCCTCCAGCGCTGCCCACTGCATCCAGGAGTTTCTTTCCTTATGAACGGAAAAGGGGCTCCATGGGATCAGTGGTATACGAAAGGCTTTGAGTCAGGTCCCAGGCCAACTCTCTCTGGTATTGGGCAAGCAGGCTTTTCCTGAAGGAGGAGGGTACTGGAGAGGACCTGGGTTATTCTGTCCCAGATTTGGGATCACCTGTGTAACTCTGAAAAACAAACGTTGCAATGTAACCTGCAATGACCAGAGCTGTCTCTGTGGCATGTGTCTGTGTCTTGCACAGGAAAGGCCACTTTTTGAGGGAAGCCCAGCTTTTATAGCACTTTTTAGCAAGGGCCTCCAAACACCTACGTTGGGGGACAAAAGGGGAGGCAGAGCGACGTATGATGCTGGCAGGCCTGTTCTCAGCCAGGGTTACTCCATTAGTGTATCCTGAATTTCTGCTGCCTTCTTTCAATTATTGTTAGCAGCACATGGTAGATGTCCCTGTGTTCTCCAGCTTTCCCTCAGGCAGTGGAGCAGCAGCTCTGTGACCAGACTCGGGCTCTTCACACAGCCCGTGCCACCCACGGCTCCCGGGGGTTGGTTGCTCTTGCCAGGCTCTCAAGAGGCTAAAGCCATTAGGCAATGGTGCCAGGCGTCCCAGTTCCTGAAAGGGCCGCCTGTCACCTTACAGGTTGTCTTGCCTTTCTTCAGACCTTGCTGGCTGGGTCCCTAACCGGAGAGCTGTTCAAAGACCCCAAAAATCTGTGTCCTGAGCTTTTTCTCCTAGTGCAAACACCTCCTGCAGCAATTGCATGATGCAATGAGCTGTTGTGTTGCATCAACGGGGCTCGTGTGCAAGGTTTCTCCTCGGAGGTGGTGGGGGATGATGAGTGCAAGCCCAGCTCCTGGCAGAGCATCAGGTTATGCCGTAATTCTCCTTTACAAACCTTGTTTTCTCACTAGGGCTCCATCTTTAGGAGGGCAAAAGTTGGTTTTGTTTCCTTTCCCCCTCCCCAGAAAGTATTGCCAAGAGTGTTATGTGGAGCGCTCTTCTGAAGCAGCAGCAAGGTGTTCCCTGTGCCCCATCTTTTACAGAAGGTTAAAAATAAACCTGGCTAACCCTGGGGCGGTAGGGGTGTCTAAAGCACTATTTGTTCCAGTCACCTTTCTTGTAACAATATAGGAGATTTATTTATTTATTTATTTTTTAGAACTATACAAGAAGGGGAGGTGCAGGCAGCAGAATAAAGCACTGGCAAAAGAGGCTCGTTCTGGTCTCTTTTGCCAAACTGCACTGATAAAAAATAAGGCATTGGTAAATTCCAAGCAGAGGCATCCCTAAGTATTTTCAAACCCGACGGGAGAGATTGAGCAGAACAATATTCTGTGCGATTCTGCTGATTTTGGTGGTTTTCCCCAACTGCTGGTACTCAGCATACTTGAATTTCGGTTGCTAAATCTACATGTCTGCCTGCAGCCCCTTTGGTCTGCACATGATTCTGTGAGAGCTATTTTTAGTCCTGTTCAGCCACCTGCACGTCTCTGAGGATTTCTATCTAGAATGCAAGCTCTGGGGAAGATTTGTTTTATGGACTATTCCCTTTTTACTGTGTGACATGTTGAATTACCAGAAAATTATCTGGAGAAGCAGGCGTTAAAGAACTGTGGCAGTTTGGCAAGGGGCTTAAATTCTGGGCTGAGTGGGGAGCTAGACTGCCAACCTCACTGCGAGGCAGGGGCTAGCGGAGGAATAATTGAGAATTCAAAAAGAAATGGGACCCAGCCTTGTAGTCTCAGTCTCCTTGCACTCGTCCTGTGCCTCCAGTTGGCCCTGGACATGCCGAGCCAGGATTTTCCAGGTAAGAAGCTGGGCAGGTGCCCGGATGAAGGGAGGCAAAGTAGTTGTGTCTTTGTGCGTCCTTGCTACGCTGGGTGAGGAGTGGGGAGGAGGACAGCCGAACCAGGGCACGGGGTGTCTCCGGATAACACAGCATCACTAGCAGTCTGTCCTATGGCTTGCATTTCTCCTCCTTTCTCCCTCAGAAGCACAGAAAGTGGTGGATTAAAACAGACCTGCAGCAGTCACTGATTATCATAGTAATAGCAGTGATTCCAGGGATTTTTACAGCAAACTGGTGCGGTTCGCCTTGAGCAGTTCTTGACAACTGGATGAACTGACTCACATTGGAGGTCATCTCCAGCTTCACCAGAAGCGGATGATGTTTTCAGCAAGTCCTGGAGGAGGTTCCAATGTCTGTAGATGCTATTTCTTTTCTGTTGGATGGAAACCATCAGGGTCAGGGACGCATTGAAGCCCTGGGTTTCTGTAAGTCATGCTAGCAAAAGTCACCTGGAATTTTAACCACCCAGAAATTGACTGCAGACTTCTCTGGATGGACTTCACACAAAACCCGGCAGGATGAAGCAGAAAGATTACAAAGCCTGACGGGCAGAGATGGCTGTATTGTAGTGCCCATTTAGTATAAGGTGAGAATTTCCACCAAGGTGTGGCTAAGAAATTAAACGAATGCTACGTCTCACTGGCCAAAACTGAGTTATTCTTGTTGCTCTCTCATACAGGCCTGTATCCAGGGGAGGCGATGTCTGAAAACTGGCACGGACAGATTTGGACAAAGCATTAGTCTGAAGCAAAACAAATCTTTGGTGCGAGAGCAAACATGAAAAATTTTGACCCAGAGGTGACTATGTAGAGAAGCTGAGCATGTCAAAAAACCAAAAAGGCTGACAAGATCTACCAGAATCCAAATGAATCACCGAAAAGTGAGTGAAGTTGTGCACCCTCCCTCTGTTTCAGTTATCTCGACTATTTGCTTAACAGGTCTTTTTCCTCAGGAAGGTGGCCAGCAGTATTTATAAATAAGACTGCACGTGTTCTGCGGTGAGAAAAGGACACCTGCGCTTGTTCTACGCACAACTCCTCTTGCTGGGACCTGTGGCTGCTTAATTTATCAGGTTCTGGGTTTCGGAGCTCGGACTGAACTCGCACGCAGGGAGCAGAGGAGGGGGGGAAGCGGCGGCAGCCCAGCTTTGCAGCCTGCCTTTGCCTTACAGCCTGATCCGCAGGGACGGGCTGGCTCCGGCCAGGAGACGCCTGTGTCCCTGTCAAGATGCGATTTGGTGAAGGACTCAGGCGAGTTAATGTGTGTACCTCAGATGCGTCCAGCAAGGTTTTCAAATACTTCTGTCTGAAACTTTGATCTGGTTGTAGGGAACTGAGTAACGAGAAGTTTCGGTTAACAAGGGGACAGATGTCAGGTGCGCTTTCTGTCTTGACTTTTTTCTTTTTTTTCTCTCGTTAAGATTACTATACAGACCATTTGTATGTGCTTGCGCTTTTAGGTGAAGAAAAATCCCCTAAGGAGGAAAAAAAAGTACTCCTCTTCTTTCTACGTGGCACTATTCGCTGCCGGTACCTGCCAGGCCGGGAACAAACCCTGGCTGCGCGGCTGCCCGGGCCAGGCAGCTCCTTCCGGCTCCGCCTTGCTCTAGCACGGAGCTCCCAGAAGTAAACCTGCTCCCGGCCTGGAGCCCTTCCACCCGTACCCCAGCTGCTGAACCGCCAGGGATCCATCTCCGACCCCGCGGCGGTACCTTCCTGCGCTGTTTCCGACACAAGCCCCTGCCGCCCGCCGGAGCGCGGCACACCTTGCCCGGGGACGGGGAGGGGGAAGGCGGCGGCGGGCGGCAGGCTGCGCTCCCCCCCTCGCCGTTCCCCCGGTTGGGCTCCGGCCGCCCAGCGCTGGCCATAACCCCTCCGCCCAACTCCTTCCGGCGGCGGGCACGCACGGAAGCGGAAGGGGAGGCGGAAGCGGAAGCGCGGTGCGGCGGAAGCGCCGGAGCGGAGCCATGAGGACTCGCAGCGGCACCGTCTTGCGGCCGCCGCCGGACCCTGCCGAGGAGGAGGATGGCGGGGAGGAGGCGCCCGGCGGGCCGGCGGCGGAGGAGGTGGTGGAGGAAGACTTCCAGGAGGCGCAGTTCCGGGCGGTGATGGCGGCCCTGGAGAGCGGGGAGGAGGCCGGGGACAGCGAGGAGGAGGAGGAGGAGGAAGAAGTGCTGGGGCTGCAGCTGCCCGAGGAGGACAGCGAGGAGGAAGACGAGGAGGAAGACGGTGAGGAAGATGAGGAGGAGGAGGAGGTACGGGGGCTGAATCTTTACATAGACCACAGCGCCGAAGAGGATGGAGGCGAGGAGGAGGATGGAGAAGGGGAGGAGGAAGAGGAAGAAGAGGAGGTTGAAGATGAAGATGGGGACGTCTCCATGGAAAGTGATTTGGAGGAGCGCCGTCAGGACACCAAGCTCCCCCACGAGCTCTCCTGGGGCCAACGCAAGCAGCTGTTCTACGACACAGACTATGGGAGCGATGCCCAGGCCAAGGGCAAGCGTAGCCAGCAAGAAGTCGATGCTGAGGAGGAGGAAGAGGAGCAGGAGGCTCAAGTCATCCAGAGACGGTTGGTGCAAGACTTGGGGGAAGATGATTATGGGCTGGATATGATCCAGGGCTATCTGTCCGAGCAGCAGAAAACTCACGGTAGCAAGGGGCAGAAAATTGACAAGGATTTGCAAGCCCTTCCCAAGAAGGAGCAGCTGAAGCTACTGAAGCAGGAGTCCCCTGAGCTCCTGCAGTTGATTGAGGACTTTGAAGTCAAGCTAATGGAGCTCAAGGATGAGCTGCACCCACTGCTGCAAATGGTCAAAAACGGCACTATCCCGCAAGGGAAAGGCAGTCGCTATTTGCAGACCAAGTATCATCTCTACCTGAATTATTGTGCCAACATTAGTTTCTATTTGGTTTTGAAGTCCAAGAGGATGTCGGTTCATAGTCACCCCATTATCGAACGGCTGGTTGCTTATAGAAATATAATCAATGACCTAGCTGTTATAGACCAAAAGTTATCCCCGCAAGTTCGTATGCTTTTGAAAAACTACTACGATAAGAAGGAAAATAAATTACGGAAGGAGAAGAAGTTTGCGGTGTTTCTCCCACTGGATGTTAGGAAAAACAAATCAAAACGTGCTCCTGCGCTTGCTAATGGCCAGGCTACTGCTGATGAACCGTCAGATGAGTCGGACCTGGATGAAGAGGCTGCCCTAAAATACTACAAGATGATGGAGGAGAAGCTGAAACTCAAGAGGAAGAGAACTGAAGACCAAGACGCACTTGAAGAAGAAGCGGTGTTGGAAGGAGAAGATCCAAATAAAAAGAGAGGTGTGACCTATCAGATGATCAAGAACAAAGGCCTCACGCCCAGAAGGAAGAAGATCGATCGCAACCCCAGGGTCAAGCATCGGGAGAAGTTTCGGCGAGCCAAGATTCGCCGCAAGGGCCAGGTCCGTGAAGTTCGGAGGGAATTGCACAGATACGCCGGGGAACTGTCTGGCATTCGCGCAGGAGTTAAGAAAAGCAGGAAGCTTCAATGATACTTACTTTTCTCTGTTTCTGAGAGCTGCGAGTAGTGCTGCTGAAGCCAATAAAAATTTTATAAAAGATAGTGTGGTTATTATCCTTAAGAAAAGCGGGGGTGGGGTGGTACTTGGTTTTTTTCAGAGGATGCTTTTGAGAAGGTGCCACCTGTAAAAGTAGCATAGGGCCCTTTCCTCACCCGGTCTGTGTGTTAAGGTGTTTTCCTCTGCTGTGATGCTTTCATCTTTTCGTACTGTAAATACTGGCTTTGAGAGGCTTTGAGGGATGTGTCAGGCGATGGGAATGAAACAGACTGCCATGCGGGACCAATGGGGAGATGGGGGTGGATTGGAGGGACCTCCGGCGTGCAGGTGAGGGTGGGGTTCGTGCAGCCATCGGTACCTTCTCCTCCTTTATATTGTCTTGTTCTGGTCCATCCTTTTTCTGTGTTGAGCTGCAGAACAAAATACGTGTGGTTACAGTATTTTCTCTAATTCTTCTTCTGATTAACTCCTTGTGTTTATATATTTAAGAACCAACTACTTCTAGGCTGCTTAAATAATTTTGTAACTGAGCAGAAAGCTGTTACTTAGATCCTGTGTGGCCTGAGATACTGTTTCCCCTCCTCCTGGATTTGGTGAGAAGTAAAGCAAGGACTTCACTGGATTTCATAGTTGTTTATATATGTGACAAATACATTCACTTCATCTATGATAAATATGTTAACTGTTGTCTGCTGTTGCAGGACAAACAGGTAAGACGTAAGGTTGCCCTCAGTTTGGAGGTAAACTTGCAAAATGTTTTGATTACTTTCTTGCCTTTTGGTGGGAAGACACATTTAAGCCCACACTGAAGTTCTTGCTGAGAGCGGCCAGTTCCAGTTCCGGCTGTAAAAGAGAAATGACCGATAAACACTGTCTCAGGTAAGATCTGCACTTGTGTCTGGGACAGGTTTTGGGGAGCCTGTGCCTTGATTTGTGTACCAGTAGCATTTGAAAGGTACTACTGGCTGTTTCCCACGTGAAATCACTTAAGGAGAATAGTTGTCTTGTCAATAAACGCTATTTCACGTTATGGAAGCACTAGTGTAGCTAGGTGGTTTGGTTGGGGTGTTTTCTGTTTTGGGAGTTTTTTTGTGTGGTAGTCTTGGGGAAGCCAAAATATGAGCCTGGGTTCTTGAACCCGTGACAGGCTCGATGCTATAATTCAAACAGTCAGGCGCTGTGCTGGTTGTCTGTAAGTGAAACGTGCTTCCATAGGTTGTGATGTAAAGCCTTACACCCTAGGCCTGTGTCTGCCAGGAACACGCTGACTCAAGAATATTGTGTTAACTTTCAAAGCCGATTGCTAAAGGGAGAGGTAGAAGAATAATAAACTTAAGCTGGACAGATGGGAATAGAATTAAGGAGTCTTTTTGTAGTCCTTAAATGTCCCGGATCCATGGGATGTGGTGATTTCAGAGGGGATTCTGGCATGGTAGATAGATGTATAGGACAAAACAGTGAAATGACAAGTTCTGCTGACTTTAATGGCCCTGCATTTGTTTGCCCCCTGCTGCTGACAGGCCAAACAGCAGTTAAATGCTGCATAATAAAAATAAATAAAATTGCTTCCCAGAAACAGGCTACGAAGCATTGGGAATTGATCCCCTCTATGAAATTGCCTGGGTCACCGAGGCAAAAGTGAGGCTTGCTTGTAGAGGCCACTGAACACGTCTTCTCACTTGAGGGATGCTGTCTGTAACCTGATGGCCTCAGGTGAGATGTGTAACCTATTAGCTGGGGGGATGTAGATGGGCTTCACCTGTGCTTACTCATCCTCCCTTACCCTGAGCAGCCATCAACAGTGTTCTAGTCTTTCTACCAAGGAGGAACTAGAGCTTTTCCCGAAACTACACCTTTTATTAACTCCGCACTGGGATCACGATGGAGGCCGCCACCGATAATGCTGAGCTAACCTCCTGAGGCTTTGCCAAGAGCTCGGTAAAAGGTAATGTGCTGGGGAAAAAAAGCAGCTTAGGTGCTTTTTCTGGGAAGGAATGGGGTTGCGTAACTGGTATCACGTGGGATGTGAAAAATATCCAGCAGAGATGCTAAATGATCTCATTACTACAGCGCCTGCTCACGCAGGCTTTGCGATTTGTGCAAAAATGAAGGGCTGACCATCTTTTGTACATCTGTAGGCAAGCTGTAAGTACCCAAGGTGGCTTTGTGTTCCCTTGAAAAGCTTTCGGCAAGCAAAATTGTGGCGACTTATATCTGAGCAATCAATAAGGGAAATAAACTAGACGGCTGTTACAGACATGCTCCCCAGAAACATTGGGATGAAGGCTGAAGGCAAGAGGGAACGCACAGGCAGCCAGCAGATGGCACAGCACGTCTCCCTGGACCGCTGCGCCGACTTGTTTTAATGAGGATTAAACATGGCATTATGTTCAGTTGGTTAGTTCAGAGATTGGACAAAGCCATAAATAGTTCTTTCCCGTATGGTTTTATGTATGAGTGATCACGGGAAG
Source organism: Burhinus oedicnemus (assembly GCA_008921705.1). Classification (NCBI taxonomy): domain Eukaryota; kingdom Metazoa; phylum Chordata; class Aves; order Charadriiformes; family Burhinidae; genus Burhinus; species Burhinus oedicnemus. The sequence continues at coordinate 193,572 of VFFE01006658.1, read as the reverse complement.
GCCGTGATTATTAATGCCATGGGAGGGCGGACACTGTAATGTTGCTGTAAGAAATACTTCTTAGAGGGATGTTTTGTGCTGAAGGGAAATCCCTGAAGACAAATAGGTTTTCAGGATTCCTATGAAAATGGAGATTTGTGAAATAGAGAAAGGACCACAGATGATGGTCAGGAAAAGAAGTGAGAATTGGAGCAAGGTCATGGTTAATGCTGGGGTTTTTTTCCTTCTTCCAGCTGTGTTTCTGGAGAAGGTGCTGATACTGCCAAGCGAGGTGCTTCAGCCGTGGGATGGCACTCGTCCTCGCCAGGCTCCTGCTTAGCAAGCGCTGGCTGCCCTGCTCAGAAAGGACCGGTGGTGGGGTCTGCCTCGGCAGCACCTCATGCAGGTTAGGACTTACACTCTCAGGCAACAGCCATGCCTCACCTGAATCGCCCCGCACCACCAGGGAGATACCTGCCCCTCTGTCCTTTCCATCTGCTCGCTTGGAGCACGGTGATTCAAGAGAGTCAGTCCCCTATGCACTTGCATGTAAATGATTCGTATTTCAGAAGTACGTAGGCGGTGTGTAGAAAGCTCTAGGTAGAGGTATGAGCTGCTCTGTTGCCTTTTTACACCTGGAAAACATTAATCCTTGGTGGGTGATAAGCAGCCGGAGTAAGCCTGGCTTGCCTTTGGAAGCTTGGGCAGAAAATGTACAGTGGCAGAGAGGTGGACAATGCTTTCTGCATCACGACCTGAAATGTCTCTTTATACTGGGCAAGGAAAATATACTGAATAACTCGCATGGAAATACATGCGCTGCTGCCTTAGATTTTGTCAAGGCTTTCCTAGTTGTCTTCCCTAATATTCCATCAGCAAGAGTCTGGAGGTTGTTTTACTCTCGCTAGCACTGGAAAATAGAAATGCAAACATTCAGCTTTGAGATTGGTAAAATGGATTAAAGCAGCTGTTAAGTCAGTTGCGACATGTTCCATGACTTGGGGCAGCACTGGAAAAAGCGGCGTCCGGAAATCGGTTGCCTTTACAGCTTTGCTTTTGCAATTTTGATGTGAGATGTAAAAAGAAAGCAGCAATGTGTTTCAGCTTAACCTAAGTGCGCTGAATGCAGGAAATCCTTTAAAAACTGGCAGATTTATGTTCTTTCTCCTTGGCCCTTGACAAGGCTACAGTCCACATTAATTGTCCTGCCTTAATGAGAAGTCTTTATTACCATCTTCAGGAAGACAATCACTGAAGTGAAGTTCCCACTGATGTGGCCTGTTTGGTAGGTTTAATAATAAGGAATATATTTGGACCTTGTATCGTCACCTCTTGTCAGAGGATGTGAAAATGCTGCTGTCCGTGAGATCTCACCCTCGGGAAAGCCAGGGGGAGGCAGGAGATGGTGGTGTGGCTTGGCTTCATGGGTCAGTTAAAGCAGGTGGGAGCCTGGCTTCCCCCTTGCTGTAGGAAGGTGGTTTCTCAGGATGAAAATCTGTGTTTCCCCATGCGGGCTCTGGTCCCGCAGAGGCTCCCTGTGCAGAGGGCTGCTGCCTCCTTCCCTTTGGCTTCATGTAGAAACAGGCCATGAAATACACGACGGGACAGCGGCTTATTTCAAACTGCTTCTCCACAGCCAGCGGCCATGGCGGCGATGGCAGCAGGGCTGGGAAGCTTGTACTAGAAGGTGCTGTGTCTTTAGTTTGTTGTTTGTTTTTTTTTCTCAAAGGCAAATTGGCAGCCATGAAGAAGCAACTCTTAAGGGTATGAGGCTGGGAAAAAAACCAAAAACCCTCCTCAGCAGAGGGGTGGAAACAAGGTCCCCTCCATACTGCCCGGAGCCCCTGCACCCACAAGAGCGTGGTGATCCCTTTCTTGCCAGCCTTCCCTGACCCATCCTTCAGGCAACCCGCACAAGGGCGGCGGTGGCCCGGGCCGAGGGCAGAGCTGCTCCCCCGGAGCAGGGCCGGGCCGCCACCGCCGGCCTCCGCGGCAGGTACGGGGCTGTGGCGGGGGGTCCCGGAGGGAAAAGGGGGGCTGCGGGAGAAGACCACACCGGCGTCCCCCCGCCTCGCACCGCAGCGGGGGCGGAGGCCGGCCGCGGCCCTGCTTCCCGGCCGGGGCGGGGCCCGGGGCGGCGATGGCGGAGGCGGAGCGGGCGCCGCTTCTGCCGCCGCTGGCGGAAAGTTCCCGGGACGGGGCCGGCGCGGAGCTGCCCCCCGCTATGGAGCGGCGGGCCGAGCCCGGGGAGGAGGCGGCGGCAGCGGCAGAGGAGGAGGAGGACGACGAGGCGTCCCCCGCCTCGCCGCCTTTCTTCCTCCTCTACCCCGGCCATGGAGGCGCGGCCGCGCCGCCCGGCGTGTGGAGACCCCCGGCGGCCCGCGGCGGGGCCGCCCTGCCCGTACTGGTGCTGAGCTACCCGGGGCCCGACGGAGGCGGTGGAGGCGCCGGCAGCCGTGAGTAGCTGCGGGGCTCCTCCCCGGGCCGGGAGCCTCCCTCCGGGCGGGGGGGAATCACCGGGGCGGCGGCTCGGGGCCTCCCGTGGCTGCCCGGGGTGTGGCGGGGCCGGGGCGGCGGCGGGAGGTGTCATGGCAGGGCTGAGGGCCGCCGTCTGCCGGGCTGCCCCCGCCTGAGGGGGCGGTGTGAAGGCAGCCGGTGGGTGAGCGGCATCCGCTACGGTACGCCCTGCGGCTCCTGGAAATGGGGTGTTCTCCCCAAAACTGAGCCGACAGGGATGGGGGTGTCATGGTGGCTCCCCTGAGAGCGGGGATGTGTGTGTGAGGGAAGGGACGGCCGAGTGGCCATCGCGTTTGTGAGCATTGCTGACCCGTCACGCTCAGCCCTACAGAGGCTTCTCTCCTTTTGGGACCCATTGGGAAGAGTTTGTGCCGCCCTTGGGAATCCAACAAGCTGTCCTTGACTTGGGATGTAGCCGGGCTGGGAATCACCCGCTCGGGCTTCCTCGTACGGCTGGCGCCGGGGCCAAACCCAAGGCGAGGGTGCTGCGTGTGCTGGCCGCTCGGCGAGGCCGACGTGCATGGCTGCGCGTGTGCTGGTGTGGGGCGCGTTGGGTGGGAAGTAGCGTTCCTCTTCCTAACGTTCTTTGTGACGTTCTTGTGGTGTCTTTGGGTGAGCTGGAGTACCGAGGAGTAGTTGTTGCGTGTGCTTTAAAAACAAACAAAAACAATGCGTATGGGTGCATATAGATCTGCCCTTTGCCATGCATCTTGAAAATGGCCACTGGCCTCATCTTCTGGGCTTGGGCCAGCGTGTGGGTGACCGAGCTGTTTGCCTTCGCTTTGTCTCCTTCTGCCTGCGTCCCAGGTGAATGTTCACTCACACATTAGCTGACTATTTTGGGGTGGGTATCTTTTTTTTTTTCTTTTATCTTCTTTTTTTTTTTTTTTCCCCTCCCTCTTGAAGCTAATGTGCTCTATTTAAGCCATTACTCAGCAGAGCTGTGACCAGTGAGGTAAGAAGTCAATTTCTGTAATGCCAAGAGGAGATGGAATGACCTAACTTTGTTTTGAGCCGTATGAAGGGCTGTCTGTGACTGCAAACTTTTGTCCACAGTCCAAAACTCCCTTCCTTCCTGATGAGTTGTCGTTTAAACTGGTAGCTGCCTGTCAAAACCTTCATTTTTACTTCTTTTTTTTTTTTTTCTAATTAGGAAATCTTCACCACTCTAGTCCTGTGATGTGCATGCAAGGGACTGAGCTATCTCTGATAGAAAAGAAGCCTTTAGGAAACATGTTTTATCTTAGCCGATGTGCTTTTGCTGTTCGAACTTTGTTGTAAGAAGGTTTCTGTGTAGGTGTGGTGAAACCAAGGTATTCAGAGGAGGACGTTTGTTCACAAGGAGTTAGTGTGAAAACATAGGTTGAGCAATGCGTTATCCCTCGTGTTAGCCTTACTCTGCAGTGGCTGTTCAGGTGAGCTTTGGGTAAAAGCCTTGTCAAACATATATTAACCTTCCCTTGTTCTTTTCAGTCTCAGAGGTAATAGCTGTCTGTGCAATATCATATGTCAAAGCCCGCTCGGTAACTGAGTGGCAGATGCACTGACAGCAGTGCCTGAAGGGCACGGGAATCATCGTCTGTTTGCATGGCGTCTTGAACTCTGTTTCTCCTGGCACAAACTCTGTAAATCAGTTTTTTCAACATCCCTCGTTTGGTTCTTTTCTTGTCCTGCCCCTCCTCCCTCGCCCCCCCAGTTCTCATATCTGAAAAAGTGGCTTTCATTTGTTCAGCATTGAGCAGCAGGAGCTGCGGGTTCTGCTGCAAAGTTTTCCTTGTTCACCAGTTGCGTTGTGAAAGCAGTAGGTAGAACTTCGCTCCGGCGCAGAAAGGATGTTGTGTGTTTAACTGCTGAACGTAATCCTGGCTACCTGTAGAGTATGTGGCCTCACAGGTGTCATCACTCCTTGCATCTCCTCTAAATGGCTGTTACTCTGCGCAGCATTGAGGTGCGGCGGCGTTAATCAGGGCCCGGGTTAATAAAGATTGTCATGTCTGTGTTGGTATCGCTGGGCAGACACACCGGTGGCCTGTGAAGGCCTGTTTCACAGGCTCTTCTCAAGTGTCACAAATTCAGGTTGCCATAACCTATAACAGCTCAGCATCAGCTGTTCTTGATCTGCTTCTCCTCGTTCTGCAATAGTACCCAAAGTGATTGTTCATGTCTGCTTCCCTTGATTCTTCACTGCTGCAGTTATTTTTAGAGTTAAGATAAACTGAGGAGTGTGAAGAAGGCTATTTTTGCATCTCTTGCGTGTATTAAAAAAAACCCAACAAGTGATATATTCTATGAATACTATTCCCTCTCTACATAGCTGTAAACTGAAAGCAGCAATTTCAGTGAAGGGTGTTTCCTGCTGGATCACGAGTTCCTCCCTTCAGTGCCTGAAGGCTGTCCTTTCCATGAGTAGTAATGAAAATAATTACTCTCTATTGACACTTAGGTGTTACAGTGGAGGTAATGACCAATATACCAAAAAGTTGATATTTCAGAATATTTTGGACATTTTTTGAAGTTGTCTTTCCTGCCCAGCCGCTCCCCCCGCCCCTTCCCAGTTACGCTGCGATCATTAAACAGTTCTCCCGAGAGAGGTCTCGCTGTGGGATTGAAGGGTACTGTGCAGCTGTTTATATTCGAAAATCTGGAAAAGTATGTTTGCTGTGTGTGAGCTAATGCCAGCCTTCGTAGCTCTGTGTTAGGGTTTTCCTGGAGAGCGGAGACATGTCTTACGAGGGCAGGGGTGCAAGCCCTGTAGTGCTGGGGACCTGAAGCCCAGCGATGAATGTAAATGAAGAATATGTGGTGTCAAAGAATGAAATCATAAGGTTGTGTCTCTGTTACAATTTTTTCTCTACAGATTTCCTCTCAGACGTTTTTTTCCCCTCTAACTAATCTTTTTCCCTCTTATCCGAGTTTTCTTATTTACGAGGTAAGAAAGATGGGATGATTCCAAATGTCAGGTGAAGGCGAGAGCTGCTAAGGGAAGGAGACTGCAAAAGCTTTTTATGCCAGCAGCCCCTGCTCTTTTTGATACAGACGATTCCAGACAGACAGAAGGAAGAAGATTTATTTAAACATGCTGAGTTGCAGTAAATCCTTGGAATACTTTTTCAATACAGTAAAAGCTACTTGATTATGCTGTCTTTAAAAAAAACAAACAAAAACCAACACAAAAAAACCCAAAAAAACAACACCCACCCAATTAAAGCAAAACAAAACCCCCCTTCTTCCTTATAAAACTAAGACAAATCGTAGATTACCCCCAAACCATTCCTTGCTCCCACTGAAAGCCTACCAGATATTATATTTCAAGCAGACTTTTCCCTCCCCTTTTTTAATTGTACCCTTAATTATGGGAGTTATTTGAATCCTTAAATAATATCTCTGTATTTCACAGTAGATAGACAAAAAACAGTTTGTCAGTTATTCCAGGAATTAAGAAATTGTGTCACTGGTTTTCGGGTTGTTAAACTTTCTTTTGCCCGCTCATGTTTGTAGCGTGCAGGGTTCAAAGTGCCACTGTTATTTGAGGTAATGTACACATCTGTGCTGGCAGAAGAGTCAGAAACAGACTTTGCGATGTAGGTGCTTTGTTACTAATTTTATCTTTTCAGATGACATTGCACATAAGAGATTGCCTGAAGAGAGGCTGTTGGAAGAGCGTGACCGTTTGCTTTGTGGAATAGCAGCTCCGTTGGCTCTAGACTGGGGCATAGCCCTGGTGCTGCGGTTCTCATCATCACACCTGGGACAGCCATTGAGAGGACGAATGGGTAGTTGGATGGCACGTTGAAGCAAGGAGTTGAAGCCAAAGTGAATGAAGGAGAGGGCATGAGGGCAAAAGTCGTGTTCGTAGGTTTGCTGGTAAGAGGTTTTCACGTGTCAAGCAAGAGCATGGGCACAAAATAGGAAGATCACTATTCTTTCACTTAGAAACATGGGAGCTGCCTTACTGGACCAGACTGTCAGGCTGCCTAGTCTGATACAGCCGCCACAAACAGGCTACAGGCTTTAGGAAAACTTGCCAGAACCTGCTCATGATGCATGCTTGTCTTAGTCTGCGATATAAAGGCTTGTGTTTCTTTATAATTCTTACCCTGTTTGCATGGAGTTACCTCTGGCACCGTAGTCTCTCTCAGACATGCCGAGCAGCTATTTTAGAGCTCAGCGGTGCATCTGAGCTGTTACCAGCGGGCTGTTTCCTTCGGCAGTAGTTCCCATTTGTATCGTATTGGTGGCTTTTTAATGGTTCTGTGGTCTCCTGCGATTTTAAATAACCAGAAGCAGTGCAGTCATCTGGAGCAATAATCTCATCTGCCAACTTTGCCATTTTGCTGTATGGTTGCTTTGCAATCTCCGCACGGCGATCGGGGAAAGTTTTCTCCTAATGACTGAAACTCTGCTTGCTCACAGGCCGGGCTTGCTGGCACTGGAAGTAAAACTCCACCCAAAGGTGCCCCACAGAGTCCAAAAGTTGTTTGGCAAATTGTTTGTGTTCTATTGCTTCGATTTTTATAATTTATTTACCTTTCGAAACTGAAAATACTTTCCAGTACAGCTGAGCTTTCAAATACTAGTGGCTGATGCAGTGTTCTCCTTTCAGGTGGTTCGTCTTAAATTTCCAACACAGTCAATTTCTAATTCTTTTATCTTGAAAACATTTTTGCAGAAATCTCTTTTGTTTCATAATGTAGCCAAAGCCTCTATCCACTTTTGCCAAAGTGTGACTAATAGGAATGTTTTGTAAGACCAGTCAAGGCTGTCGGACTTGTTTGAGATTGAGAAAGTGATTCTATGTTAATAACCTCCTCTTCACTTAGATCTGCGCTTGGTTTTCTTTTGTCCTTTGACTACTCATTGAACCCTGATGGAGGTTTATCGCTTGGCCTTGAGTTGCATGGTAGTTTGATCAAAGGCTTTATGAAAACGCAAATATTTGATACCTTTCTTTTGTTTCTTTATAAGCTGCTGTGTTGCTTTATAACTTTGAGGCATAGGATGGGGGTAGCGGAGGGTTTGTCTTGTGTTTACCCAGTGTTGATAAAAGGCTCACAGGTTGGCAAGTCATGGGATAGCTCCTGTTTTGGATTTTTGGGTTTGGGTTGTTGTTTTTTTTTGTTTTCCTTTTGAGTCGAGTGTCTATTTTCCCATGGTACTGTAGCTGACATATGGACATTATCCGCTTTTCTTATGGTTTTGCTACTTGCTTTAGCTTACCCTGAAAGCTGTATTGGGAAGGCAAGGTGTTTATTTTTATACTGTAGGTATAAATTCAGCCGTGTACTGGAACCTGGAGATTACAGTCTCCTCTGGACAGCTGAAGAGTTTTTAGGTCTTCAAACACCCATATCAAAACTCTGCAAGAAAAAAGAAATGAGCTTGAAAAACAAATTCTGAACTGATAATTGTTTTTTTTTTTAAAAAAAAAATCAAATACAACAGAATTTTTAAGCATATGCATACTTCATATCATTTTTCATAGAGGAGTAAAAGGTACAGATTTACAAAGGTAAAGTAGCTCAGTTTGTTCTAAGGTGGCAATTGTTCAAGATCTGTTTATTGTATCCAAAGCTTTGTTGTGGGCAAAACATGCTGATAAACTGAAATTAATCAAAGCTGAAAAACATTTTTTAAGTACTTTAAATACCCCTATAGAGTATTTGCAGCAGGAACATTGCATTAAGGAGCCTGAAAATACAACTGAGCTGGAAGGGGCAGACTGGCTTATTTTATTTCTTCCTGTTAAGAAGCAGCAAATGGCGTAGAAGAAAACCAGTTGAAGTTGAACAGTTACTTAATTTTTCAACAAACCTGCACTGTGATCCTGGTATGTGGGTCACTTGCCGGTGGTAAATTCGGTTGAAGACCTGCGTTGTGAAACGGGAGCTGCAGGGTTACACCTAATCCTGTTTGTATTTCTAATTGTTTCAAAACAAAAAGATTAAACTGTCTGATCATTAGATACATCGGATAATAGCTTGCACCATAGCTTATGGTACTTTGTTAATTCTAAAGGGTTTATTTTGATTATTTGCTGTTTGCTTAGACCCTTTCAGGAGGTTTGCAAGAGCGAAGTGAACGGCTGTTCTCCCGGAGCTGTTGGTATATGGCGAGTAACACTGGTTTTATGAGTGGTGCAATGTGAACGCTAAAACTAGAGGTTGTCATTGATGAAAGGATGTGTAAATAACATGAGTTAAAATGCTGTCAGCACGGTTTATGAACCCCATTCTTTCTTAGGGAGAAGGAACAATAGTAACTGTTGTCGTTTGTGAAATAATTCTTCTTTGCATCACTATAATAGTATGCTGCATGGCTCTTTGTTTGTTTTAGTCTAATGGGGGGGAAAGAGTTGCTGAGTCAAAACGTTAAGCACCAGGCAGGAAGTTTTCACTGAACGCAACTGCTTCCTCTTGCCTGTTAGAAATAATAGCTCTTAACCCTTTTTTCCACTTTTATGAGGGTTTTTTATATAATGAGTGCTTTTTTTCAAAAAGCCATATGCCTTGGCATGCTGAATTCTGTATCAAGTAATCAGTTGTTGTATTTTGCATCCTTAAGAAATAGACACGCATCCTTTAGGGTATTTCTTTAGGGAAGAAAAAGTACAGAGAATAATTAAGGTCCCATGTATTAATCATTCATATGTTCCCATCAAGGCAGTTTATTGGCAAACAGCCTTCTCCAAATTTACATGGGAGGGGACAAGGCATATGTTTCAGGTTGATGCTATGCGTCTGCTCTCTGCAAATATACTGGAGCAACACAGGAGTACAGTAAGATAAGCTAAGGGAATAAGAAGGGTGTCTTGACTGGGGACCTCTTGTCCCCTAGAGGTGGTGCTGGGTGGGCTGGGGACACGGAGGAGGTTCAGCCGGCCGGGAAGGGGCAGGGCAGCGCAGTGCTGTCATCTCATTCTTGACGGATTGAAAACCTGCTTCTCTGCCCGCTGAGAGGTAATACTTCTTCATCAGCCTCACCTGAGCAGTACCGGTTTTCGGATGAGGTTTTCAAAGTGTAAGATTCAGTCACGTCACTATATATGTCTGGTGTTCTCCCTCATTGTCCTTCCATGTGCACGTGCCCTTCAAAAAGAGCTTAATCCTCGATCCCTCACGTGCTTAGAGCCAGATCTTTTTTTCCCCCTCATTGTTTCGCTGAGAGGATAAATCCATCCTAACATTTTTTATTTTTTATTTTCTTTTTGCACGTGGGAAATTTTAGCTCAAGGGTACCCTTTGAGAAGGTTGAGCGGCAAATGAAACATAAATTGCGACTTGTACGCCTACTGTGCAAACGAAGATGCTTATTTAATTCATGTAGTGACATCCAGGCGCGTGAAAGGAATACAGATGTCTCTTTGTATTCCTCGCGCTGCTAGTCTGCGCTCCTTTGTAGTAGGGGGGCGACCGATGAGACGTCCGCGTGGTGTGTTGTGCTTGCTCACAAATTGACTTGCAGAGCCTGATGAGGAGGTGCTGCGGATGATGAGAGCCTAATTGCCGTCCCTGCATCGGCAGCGTCTCGGGAGCATCCTGGGAATTGCTCGCCCGACGCTCAGAGCAGCTGGTCACATGAGCCTGAATTTTCAGTTCAGTTCATTAGTCAGCCATTTTGGTCGACACCCTGCTTACTGCGCACAACCAATCCTATCGGCACTCGCCGCCCTGGCTTCTCTGGGAAGAAAGGGACCAGCAGTTTGATTTCAGCAAACCTGGATATCTGTCTCTACGTTCTTCCTTTGTTTTTGCTGGGGTGATCATCAGAGGAAGCCATTCTTTTTCCTCCTTCTGCTTTTTTTTCTTTTTATATTTTTTTTTTACTTTTTTTTTTCCCCTTACCTCCTGTCTTTGATGCAGAAGCCAGGTTTTCTGTGGTCGCTTAGGATCAATAGCCTCTAGCATAGCTGAAGACGACGACAGTTGGTGGAAAGGAGGGGGGAAGAGACGTGCGTGAAGGAGCAGCGCTTTTACCTTGCTTTATATATGAAAAGGCCAGAGCAGCCTGTGCGATCCTGACCATATCTGCCCTTTAATAGCAAGGTATTTCTTATTTTCTTCTTCAGAAAGCTTTTCTTTTTAGTTCTTATTTTTTTTCCCCCGTTGTTGTTGTACCAGCTGAGTCATCATGTCTGCTCTGACGCCTCAAAGCGACATGCCAACCCCCACCACAGACAAGATCACTCAGGCTGCCATGGAGACCATCTATCTTTGCAAATTCCGAGTGTCGATGGATGGAGAATGGCTCTGCTTGCGCGAGCTGGACGACATCTCGCTGACACCCGACCCAGAGCCTACCCACGAAGGTACGGTCCGGTTCCCTCCCTTGGCATCCCTGCAGTCCTCGCATTGTTCCAACCGCTGCACGAGTTGGGAGGGGGTGTCTCCGGGACGAGATGCTCGTGTCCTGCCTGGAGAACCTGGACACCGTTTGACATATTAGAAAGCCAAATTGATGCTTCAGATAGCCCTTAGAATTTGCTGCGTCTTTTGTAATCCACCCCTTAGAGACAGACTTGTACTTTATTATTATTATTATTTTTTAAGATATATCTGGAAAGATCAGGTTTGTACGTCTCGGGAAGGAAGACACTGCGACGTGTGCTCAGTGGTACATTTAACCATGATTTTACTCTTCAGACAGGGCTTATAGCTCCGTTAGTCAGCTGTCAGCTTTTACAAATGGAGCATTCTGACAAAACACGGACGTGTGTCTGTGTACGGTCAGTGGGCATTTTTTGGAAAGCCACGAGTGATTAGGCAGTTATGCGTACTGTCAGGTGCTAATAGCATCACAAGGCTTCCAGCTCGCTTCTGTTGACCGTGCTGTTGTTCATAATGGCTCAGAAGCCTGAAAAGTGGAGGAGGAACACATCTTGCTTGCTTTGTGAAAAAGGACTTGTGATCTGGGTTGATGGTGAAAACAGTTTAATACCAGGTCACGTAAAATGAGGATTGAAAGCTTTGCGAGTACTAAAAACACAAGAGGACATCCGCACATTGCTCTACCAATAAAAAAATGGGGAAGGAGGAGATGTGATGAATTTCTGCAGGAACTGTGCACAGTAGCCAATGCTCCCGTGGTCACCAACGTTGCCAGGTTCCGAGTGCCCCTTGCTGGATGCTGAGTGTCTCTTGGTCTTACAGTGAGGGGGCTCCATCTTTTCGTGCCTGACCCTTTTCTAGTAACTACTGAAAGGCAATCCTGCCAAGTAGTCTCGCTTGACCCGTTTGACGCTGGCTCATCAAGTCAGTACTGTCTTGCTGGATGAGGCAGTTTAATTTGTGGTGATGACTTGAGCTTTGAAATGAATTCACAGGTGATAATTTAATTTCTATTTGACAGCTGCTTTGAGCGGTAGCAGCCCTTGGGTTTGGATTTACTTGCCAAACACTTAGTCACCCAGTGGGATACTAGACAGAGGTTTCAAAAGCCGAGACTACCGCTCCCTCTGAAGCATGTCCCAGGGTTTCGGAGAGGTGCTGCAGGCTCAGGAAAGCAGAACCGGAGTAGTGAGTACAGGGTGAGCCAAGGGTGCAGTAATTCAGCCGTCTTCCAATTCCCGTGTTCTCGTCTGTGGCACAGGCCTGTTCAGACCTCGCTCGGTCTTACTCGTATGGTTTTGGACTCTTCAGTGCTTTGGTTTTTTTCAACAGTATGTTCTAGTGTAGGTGGATTGATTTTTATGTATCATCTCCTTCTCTTTCATAAATAGTAACTTCTCTTTTGACTTGTCATGTTTTAGTGAGTAAATGACCTTCGAAGCAATCTAGGGCTCTTCTCACAGTATAGCCCGGAAAACCTTTGTCACACGGTGAGTCAGTTTGTCAGATCCTTATTTAGATTGCACTCTTGCCTGCCTGTGTAAACAGTTCAGACACTAATACTAGACTAACGCTTCCCTAAAACTAGAAAAATAATTGTTTTTAAACCTATAATTACAGTCACTCTCTTGCAAGTACCAGAAAGAGTTAGAAAATAGTATTTGCTCATTTCCTTGCTGTATTATTTAATTCATGTGTCAAAAATGAATAGAAAAAGAGAACTGTATCATCACAACCTTTATGGAGATGTTTATACATTCATAAATTAAGGTTGCTTGTTGGGAGGCAGAAAGACTGGTTGTTCTGAGGAGTGTTTTTTGGACCCAAGTCTTATATTTTCCTGACGGTTTATCTCTGTTAAAAGTGTTGATAATAGAAAAGCTGACACAGCTGTATCCCTGGTGTTGGAACTGGTGCTACTGCATCAGCACTGCTGCTGTGCCTCAGTGGATGCGGGGTTCAGGGGGCAGGATGATCCTTACAAATCAAGACATGTAAAAAATAAAACATTGCAGTAGCAAATCCACCAGCTTGCTGAAATAAGGATTTGAAGCCTCCGGTTGCTCTTGCTCCTTTCGGAGAATTTTTTGCCTTTGGCCTCTCTTCACTCTGTGATCTGCTATGCCCCCAGCCCACCAGCAGCCATCCTGCCGCCTTCCTCCTCCTTCTCCTCCTCCTCCTCCCCGTGCAGCCGTCCTGCTGAGGATGAACAGAAGCTGCGGTCCTAGCCTTGCGTCGTCGGTGTCTGCACCCATCCTTGCGTCCTAGAACTGCCAGCCAGCCCACAGCGTCATAGCGAGAAGAGGAAGAGAGTGGTTCTGGGCAGCGAGGACGTAAGAAGAGAAGACAAAGGGTCCAGAACAGAGCAGCAGGCAGGATGGGGACGGTTTAAAGTGCGATGGGAAAATAAGATTTTAGTCTCGAGAATTTTGACTGCTGTACGCTTCTGGGGGCTGCTCTCATGTAATGCCCTGTGAGGATGTGGTTGTTAAACCACATGTGAGACTAGCGGTCCCTGGCTTCTCCTCTGCTGGGCTCCCAGATGTTTCAGCTGAGCTGTCTTACAGGCCTTACACCTTCATCCAGTTGGCTATGGTGTGAGTTGCTGCTTTGCTGTTTTTTGAAGATGTCTTTTTTTTTTCTTGTAGCTATACCAAAGGTAGGGCAAAAAAGGTAAAATCTCTGAGAAAACTGAATTGCACTAGACAAGAAGCTGCAGTACTTTTTTTTTCTTTCTTTCCAATGGTAGTAGTTTGTTAATAGTGGTTAGTTTTATTTTTTTTTATTAAGCAGATTACTTAGGAATGACAGTTTAAACATACAGAAGGAGGCTAAAGTATGTAATTCTTATCTGCTCTGGTTTGATATCCCTCACCAGAACAGTGTGTTTTAATTCCAGTGAGAGAGGAGCGTCAGAGGAAGTGTTTTAATGGTGCCGGACGTTAGAATTGGGACGTCTGGGGGAGCTAGAAGCAGATTAGCAGTGCTTTCTGATTGGGCTCCGAGGGCTCCCAAGCACAGAGGCAGAAACTGCGGCTGATGCTTATTATTCCTGAGGCCAGACCTGCTGTCAGCCCTTTGCTCTGGAGTCTCTTTGCTGTAGCTTTCTCTGGAATAATCCCACTTGAGACCAATTTTATGATAGGAGCTGAAGGGACGGGGAGGGAGCTGGTAACGTAAGGGCATAGCGGTAATCACAGCCTTACGCACTGATGTTTAAAAACAATAGTCATCCTCCCATGTGGGTGATGTTTATCTAGTAAAACCAAGCCAAATTCTGCTACTTCTGAAGCCGAAGGCAATATACTTTGGGAAGCAGATTCTGATCTGAAATGGAACACTGTGGATATGGAGTAATTCCATTCCTGCCACAGAGTTGGCGTTTTGGAGCCTAACTCTGAGCAAAACTTAAATTTAATTCCTTTTCAGAGTAGCCTGTAGCAGAAGGGTAGATGTGTTAGTAGAGTTACTGAGTTTCTTGCAACTGTATGTATTTAATATAGCATGTAACATGCATGCTCAATTTAAAAATAAAAGCAATTAATTTTCAAGTGTTTGGAACAATTCTGTGTGTATGAAAATAAGGTGATTTTGCTATATACTGTAAGTCTGCTTGGCTTAGAAAATGAGATTATTTTTTTTTTAAAAACAAAAAGGGGTTCTTAATTAGGCAGTCAGAACTTTACTATGCTATGCAAGCATCACAAAATGAAATGGGACGCTAGTGGCCATTAAGCTCGTTTGTTTGCAATATCTGTAACGAACGCTGAGGCATCTTTAGGGACTGAGGTGTGAAAAACACCTTGATTGTATTTGTTGCACGTTCAGGAGCGCGTGCGTATATGGGATCGAACACTGATCTCAACTTCTGGGAGAAGTTACGGAATGCAAAATGGCCTTGCACAGTTCTACTGGATGTTAAATTTCTACTTTGAATAATCATGAGGAGCTTCGCATTAGAGCAATGGAAATTTTAATCCTCATGGGATCAGCTTGTAATTGACAACAGGAGTACATGTGATAACTGTATGATCTGAACTTACTTGCAACTGTCAAGAATTACAGTATCCTTTTTTTTTTTAATCCTATTCTGTTTGCGCTACAATGGGGATTTGGGTGGTATGTTTATAACATGCAAAGATGAAATTATCTTTTCCATAGTATAGTTTTTGATAGCTAAGGTCAGATTTTTTTTTTCTTCTTTTTTGACCAATAAGTTCCAAGTTTTAGTTTCAGACGCATGCTTGTGTGAAATGCCCTGAGTAGAAGTTGTACAGCTCTTCTGAAAAAGCAAATGTTCTTCTTGGTGCTCAACCACCTCTTCCCCGTTCATCGATTGCACTGTTTATTGAATCATCCTTCAGATTCTACTTTTCCTCTCCATTTTCTGTTCAAGTATTTTTCCACGTTTCTTTGCACACTTCAAAATGGTTTAAGGAAGCAGAATGACCGTTTTGTTTTGCAAACTGGCAGCCTTCTTGGCAGTTAAGTTTCCATGGAGGGAGGGAGAATCTCCTTATTTTTGGTGGGGGAGCTACAGAGCCATCGGTTGTGAGGGAGTGGTGTGACAAGAGGGCTTGTCTGCCATACTGGGCTGTGCCACTGGGGGAACTGGGATCCTTATAAAGCCACGTGGGTCTGCAGAGAGCGGAGCGCATCTAGGAAGAAACCCCGGTAACTCTTACTTTGGTTTAGGTTTTCTCCAGCAGTGTGGAACAGGACAAGCAGACTGTTGGGAGAGGTGCAATTGCTCCATGGATTGTGCCTTTCCCATCACAAAACAAATCTCACTGTACTGAGAGAAGCAGGGACCTTCCGTGCGTTGACAGAAACTGCGTGAGATTGCTCTCTTGTTAGAAAAGTACCTCTTAAAATACGCGCGGTGGCAGAAACCCCTAAACAGCTGAGAAGTTTGAAGGAGCTGGAGATCAGATTTACTAGAACACATGTGAAGTCTATAATACGCAAGAGAAATGAATTGCAGTGTGTTAATGGTCATAATCTTCTGAATAGCAGTTAGGTCATGGAATCCAGATAGCACGTACTGAAAAGTAACATCATAAAGACGGTCATCTCCCCAGGGACGAGAAGACATCCTGCTTACTGTAGTTACACTGAATCCCATCACCAGCCAGGAAGAAAGGGAAATGACTGAGAGAAGGTGGACACTTGACCCCGAACCAAAGGGGAGGGCAGATTACGTTTTCAAAAGCTCCCTGGGACAATCAGGACGATGTGCCAGCCCTCCCGTTGATACAAAGCAGTTCAGAGGAGGAGAGGGAGCAAGTGCCCTGTACGGCTAGGGCGAGACCTATGTCAGGGCTGCTCTAATTTTGTTTTAAATTTTAAACTTTTGTAAATATTTTCAATGCTGTAATTAAGAAATTACAATCGAGAGTTTTCTTTGATCTTTTAAGCTTGTTCAGGCTAAGTGAAGTCAGATCTGGGAAATGTGGGGCAGGTTTATTTCCCTCGGAGATCGTGAATCAAAAGTGTTGCAGAGAAACCTCTTAAGTGTCAGCCGAGGCGAGATGGGAAGTGAAAGATGGGGAAACGAAGAACAGCAGGTTTGGTTTTTTTTCTTTTCTTTGTGCAAACTATCAAGTGCCAAAATGCAATCAGAAATTTTCCATTGCAGTTACTGAAGTATTTCCCTCTGGAAAGACGCTGATTGTGGAGAAACACTCCATGTAACTCCACACAGGAGTGCAATATAGAGAAATGCCTGATGGTAATCACGTGGAGACAGGAATAAAACTTAGGGTGGGATTCCACCATTAACGTATGTGATGTACATTTGCTCTTTACTTGTGCGGTATGTGTAACGGAGAGCAGGCTTGCAGTTCCCAAGTCCCGTGGACATTTTTTTTCTTCCTTAGTATCTCCTCCCAGTTTGCTGCAGACCTGTGACTCTGCTGTATCTGTTAGCGCGATGCAAGCCGTAGCTTATGGCAAAATATCCCTGGCGTAGGAAAAATGGTGGTGTCGCTCTGTGACCCTGGTGCTGCAAGTGAGGCGTAGCATGTGTTAAAACAAGAGTGATGACAATGGCCTTTTAAAAAAAAATAATAAAAATAAATCTTGTTACAATTTTACACTAAAAATACTGCAATTGATTGTCACAATTTATAATGAAAGCACAAGCTGTTGGTGCTGTAACGTGAGGAAAAGCAGCTCTGGGCAGTTGGGCGCTGGATGAGGATGCGGTACCGGAGAGAACAAAGAAGGTGGGTGCGGGATAGCAGTGCGGGGACCCAGTTGGTGCGCATGATGCGGTCGGAGGGAATAGATAAAACCGTTATCTGCAGGGAGCAGATAGTGCCAAGGTCAGCAGCGTCAGCAAAGTGCAGCTGCAGGCGACAGAGGAGAGCGGGGGCTTCCGAGGCAGCAGCGGTGCCAAAGCACTCGCTGCTCCCCTGTGTCTTGGTGCAGCGGTACCCGCATGGGGGAACGCTTGTGTGAAGCGTTTTTAGTATCCATTCTTCGCCCTCCCCGGTTTGAAAACAGCTTTCCCAGACAGAAGTTGCAGGGTGCATGAATGGACTTATTTTTTCTTCTTTATGCAAGGCTCTCTCTCTATACATATATATTTAGACATGGGATTTTTATGTAGTGGGTTTTAAAAACCAGTTTTTCTTAAGCAACTTATTAAGTTCTGCGTAGATTGTTCCTGGCAGATTAGGCTGCAGGCTGTCTGGTCGCTTCCTCAATTTTTGGATTGCAAAGTGTCTGAACGTGATGGTGCAGCTGTCTTTGCTCGTCCCTTTTCTTTGTTGACGCTTCCTGATCTGCCTGTTTTGCAAATCTAATTTTAAAAAAATGCATTACATACCTCCGATGATATTAGCAGCATCTACTTAATTTTCTTTCTTGACCGGTTTAATTATTTCTTATTAAATGTATTATTTATCATTCCTAAGGCAACATATATGAGATAATGCAATTTAAATATAATAATGGGATTATAAGTTTCCGTTTCATGATAAAAGTAGTATTTGTCTATACAATGAAGGAGAATGTGCTAACCTTAAAGACTAAAAATGGCGTGAATGCAATTCATCATGCATACTCAGTATTTCTCAGTAAGCTCTTCCAACTTTCCCTCGCGCTGTGGGATGCTTTGGCCCAAAAAAGAACAGCAAGCAGTTAAAGCAGCAGGCTGAATGTTAAAATCAGGCAAATAATCCTATAATTAACCTTCTGAAGAGCACGTGTGTCAGCATTTCTTCTGTTAGCATCCCCCTCTCTAACACGGGCAGTACTTTTTCTCTTTGGGGCGTAATGAGGTGTAGCTGTCAGAGAAACTCTCCGTTGAGGTTATACGGGTGGTTGCTCCAGAATTTCACTTACTAAGACTTGAAGCGAATGTGAGCAGCGCTGCCGTAACTCCCGGCACTTGTCTTTCCTTTCTGGAGGAAAAAAGAAGAGTTCCTGGAGTGCTTAGAATATTAGGGCTTAGATAAAAGCGACATGTTGAGTAAAAAATGGGGATTGGGAGAAAGCCACCCTTGTCGCTTGGCATTTCTGTCTGCGGTTTGCTTTGGTTCGATTGGGTTCACTTGATGATCGTCCTGATTTCTGCCTTTGTTGCTCAGTCCTGACTGACTCGTCAGCCCTTCGCTAGGTCTTATTTTAAACGTGTCGGCTGTTTTTTCCGTTCTCCTCAGAACTTGTTTCAGTCGTGGCAGATGACCAGGCGGGAGCAGAGGGGATTTAACACTAGTGCCTTGGCTGAATGCAGCCTAGTTGTCTTCCCTGGCACTGGCCTCCAGCTGCTGATGTGTTCACTGCTTATCTCGAGTGCTGTTGTGGGCAAGCTTAAAAAATACCCCTTCTCCTGATCACTAAACAGAATGTGGGGACATGAGCCTTGTCACGGTTTTGTTTGTTTATAACTCTTCAAAGGAGTTCGTATTCTGTAAGTGTCCGTTCAAAATGGAGGAGATTTGTGCCGAGCCTTTCGTAGCAGCCGAAGCAGCATGACCCACGTTGCAGCGTCGCTGCCGACCTTCTGTATCGGGCTCCGTTCTCACTTCCCAAAATTGGTGCTGGTTTTGGGGTTGTTTTTTTTATTATTATTTTTATTTTACTGATTTCTCAGCTTCTCCTTACGCATTTGCTAAGAAGTCCTGTAACTAAAAAACCCAATAAATGACACAACCAAAACCAAAACAAACCCAAACAACCAGATCCTGACCTATTTAGTCTGTCTTCGGAGGAACTAGATTCTCATGTCATGCTTGGAAACTATAAAAAGCGTGTATGGATTCATTGCTTTGTTCTGTGCATCTTTCTTTAGACGTGGAAAAATGCTATCGCTATATAAGAAGTTTGGCGCATTCCATCCTCCCAGTTGCGCTCACATGGTATTTGGTAATAAAAGTAAAGAGGGAGTGGACAGAAGACTGGTGGCCTGGGAAGCTGTGTGTGCTGGGGAACCTGGAGTTCTACTGCTAGGCTTACTGCCAGTCCTGGGAGCCTACTTGCAGGCGGTTATCCCGGTGTAGGCTAAGGTGCCGTGTTTGAGGTGATAATGTTCATTGCGCATGATTTCTTAGTGAACACATTCTGTATCAGCACTGGGAAGGGAATATGTAGGGTTTTGTGCAGCTCCGGACTATGGGAACTTTCAGCGTTTATTAAAGTACATGTTTGGTGCTTGTTTAGGTTTATTTAAAATATCACAGGGTTACTTCTGCTGTATATTTGGGAACTTTTGTTGGCTTCTGCTTGGGAGACACCTGCTCAAAAACCCCATAACATGGATCGGATGCTGGTTTTATCCCCGTCCTGCCTGCAGTGTGAGAAGCCACAATCTCAACTTCCCCTTGACATATTCAGCTTTTGCATGGAGCGTGTTTTCTCGGCACTGTACAGCAGTGCGGCAGCTCACCGCTTACCCGCGTTGCCTTTGGACTTGAACCTTTTCACCACCGGGCTGGGGGCTGCCAGGTGGCGTAGGGGCACTGTATGGCCCCGCACAGCTGGATGGGAGTCGGAGGGGTACGGTGGTAGTTTAGAATATTCATAAAGGTTTCTACTCCTAACCTTATAGGCTGATAATTACCTATACATATGTAATAATTACATATACATATGTACATAAAATACATATACACATATAAAAAAATACACAAACCAATGACGCATTCTTTCTGTTTAATAGCAGCGTGACATAGTTTTTATGCTGGTACGTTCTCCCAGGGTTTATTTTTAAAAGCTTTTATTTGCGTGGGAAAGTGTATCCGCTGGCAATATCCCTTATTCCTGCACGAGTTGTTCCAAGTATCAGTGTAACTGTTAGATATTGCATATGTTGGTGAGACTGAAAATTAACATATAAGCAAACTTAGGAAGATAAAATTAGGAGGGAAAGTTTTTGTTTGTTTTCTTACTGTATGTAATCATTCACTGTTCTTTAACTGCCACCTCTTTTTAAGCATTCTTATTAGCAGGAACAAAGTCATAACACTGAGAAGCTGCTTCTTCATGTACATTAGTATCCCTGCTCATTAATATGGTTTTGTATTATTATTTTTTTAAATTGTTAGCAAAGGATAAAATGGTAAACCTTGTTTGACATGGGATTTGAAAGACACTGTGGTTGGTAGTAAGAGCATCTAAGCTGGCTCTGCTCCATGGCAGCTGAAGTCACTGGGGCTGTAAGGGGTTTCTTGCCCCAGTGCTAAACTGGGTAAAGTGGCCCAAACCGAATCCCGTGCTGCTGCTGGACTGTCACTTGTAGTCAAACCTGTTGAGAGCACTGCCGATGTGTCAGCGAAACAGGGGAGGCGTAACTTCAAAAAAACCTTACTGTTAAAATAACGGATGGGATTTTCATGATGAGTATTAGTGGTAATAAGTACTCCAGTTCCTTTGTAAAGAACTTGCTTGTGTGTTTATTCCAGTGGGATATTCAATTCCATAATACTAATCTTCCTGGGAATCTAGCTGGAATGAGGTAATCGTTTTATGAAGACTTAAAAGTCTTGGTCGTCCTGTTTGCTAAACTTGGTACGCACCAGGTACAGGCTTTAATATTTTTCCATAATAACCAAAAGTATTCAGTTTGTCTTAGACGTACCATGATAAGGAGCACAGACACTAGCAAGTTGCAGATCTTTGTGACTTACTTATTGGTGTATGTCTTGAGGTTTTTTCCCCCACTGTTGTTTGATGGAAATTCCAGACAAGTGAGGAAAACGGTACAGTGTAAAAGAAGAACTGAAATGTATGCAAGCTGCAGTTAGATGCATGAAGAAATGAAGGCAAATATGAAAGAAAGTGCTAATTAAATGTGTGCTTTTGCCACTAAATCTGTACAAATCCCATAGTGCCTGTGTGCCAACATAAATTCATGCAATTCTTGCGAGCGTGTCTCGCTAGAAAGAGGATAGGATTATTGCCCATAGGGGTATAATAGAAGAAGATACTTGTGACTCCACTGGACGTTTGTCTGTAAGCTTTACATGAATCACTTGTGTAAGGGTTAAAAAAAAAACCAAAAAGCCTTAATCCTTTACAGTGAAGTGGGTAGAATGGTGCAGGGAGAGCCAGCACAGCCAGGGGAGGTTTCCCGCACTGTTCTGTGGAATGTAGCCCAGATGTTGTGGGAGGTGGGGTACTGGACTGCTGGGACTGTGCTGACCTAATGCAGGTAAGCGATCTTCTATGGGGATTTAAAAAAAAAAAAAAACAAACAAACAAACAAAAAAACCCCCAAAAAAAACCCCAAACAAAAAAACCCAAAAACCCCTAAAAAAACAAATTCAAAGTGATGAGAAAGCAAAACCTGTTCTTCTGTGTATAAGCCTCGCTACATGTTGTTAACAGCTGTCATAGCAGGTTGGAGATCTTGGGTGTTTTTTGGATATGGAGCTGAGTGAAGAAAGAGGCTTAGAGGAGTAGAGAGCTTAAATAATTGGAGGCCACGTGGTGCGTGTAGGGAGGAGCTTTGAAGTGGCAAAATCCAAGTGAGAAAGATCAGGTGAAGCCCAGCACTTTTCTCTGTCCCCGTTACCAAGCTAATCGTACATATTTTTTTGGTTATGAGATGTTCTTTACTGTTTATACTTCAGATTAACGAAAAAACCCAAACCCTCAGTATTAGACAACAGGCCGTTCAGTGATCATGTCTGGCTTCAGTCTCAGTGTGCAGGTAGGGATTCGGGGATAGTCAGAATCTGGTTCTGATCTTTGCACATGGTGGAAACTGCTATTAAATCAATCGTTGCATATGCAGCTAGGTTCTCATCTGATTCATTTTCAGACATGATAGAAATAGAGCTAGAAAATACAAGCTATATTAGCTTCTTAATGTAGTGTTGTTGTTACACAAAGCATTTTCTACAAATACGGAATTTCTCAATCACAGTAACATCTGTGTTTTAAGTCCTTAAAAAGGGAAGGGGTGAAAGTGACCCATGAGTCACGGAGTCCAGTTTGTAGCACTCCAAGGTAAGGGTGCAGTAGGGTCCAGGAAAGCATGAGACTTGTCAGTCCGCCTCTGGGCTGTGAGCTACAGAAAGTCTCCTGAACCTACAGAAAGCTCTAAAAAGCTCTAAAAACCCCAAAACCAGACGTGTGGTACACGGGGGAGCATCCCCAGGGCTTCGTTCTGGCAATAGCAGGGAATTTCTCAAGCCATACTCCCCGTTGCTCCTAGGAAGCGGAGGTCGGTGAACCTGATTGTGTCCTTCGTCACCCCTGACATGGAGAGGAGCAATGCCTGCTGAATCGCACGCAGCTGATCCCTTCAGCCTGGGGACGCGGGCAGGACCCAAGGAGTGGTGGTGATGTTTACCCGCAGGGAAGAAGAAAACTGATCGCTAAAAATCAGCTCCGTGAATAAACCAGTTTCAAAGGCCGAGACTGTTGGTCAGTGGTATTGCAGTGTAGGAAGCTTTCGGGGATCAGTTGAATTGTTAGTCGTGCTGGTATTTAGACTATTTATTTTTTTTTTTCTTTAAATACTGTGCCTGTGCTGTTGGTTAGCCAGCGCTGGCTCCTGCGGCGGGAGGAGGCTGCTGAGAGCTTTTCCGTGGGAGGGAGGAGGTCCCAGTAGTGTGTGTACTTTGCTCAGGACTTTGGCACCGTTGGCCTGTAAAGGGGAATCCAGCCTTTCTCGTGCTTCGGACATTCAACCGATTGCTAATTAGTGCTGGGGAGAGTGGGCACGTAAGTCGGGAGCTGAAAATCCCGCAGGGTTCAGACCTTCCGCGGCTTCGTCTGCCTTTGTTTTCTGGGGCTGAAACCAGGGAATCGGTGGGCGTGCTGAAAGGCGTTTTCGTCATCCTGCCTGCTCCTCTCCAGGACACCGAACCTCCTCGCCATGCCTGTCAGCCCGCTGCAGGCTCCCAGCAAGGAGCTGGAGGGGTTTTCCTCATCGAGGCCTTAGTGCGTCATCATCGGAATGATGATCTAAAACCCACGCCGCGTGTCCAGGCTCAGTTGGATCACCTCTGCAAGACTTTTCATTTGGAACGACGGTCATAGCCGAGCTAAAGCTCTGTTTAACCTTATTTACAATGTCCTCAGCGTGTCCTTTTCCTGAAGTGTGCTTGCTTTTCACGTGTGGCTCTATTTCCCTGTCGGGGGTTTCTTTGGGGGCTGGGTAGGAGGAAACTGAAGCAAATGCTGACGTTGCATAAATATCTGAAGTTCAGCGCTTTGATTTTAGAAACAAAATAATGCTTTTCTTGCTTTTCTTTCTAGGATGTGCTTTACAAAAACGTTGCTTGTCTTAACGCAGAAAGAAGCAAAGCTTCTAAAGCTTTACTGAAACCTACCTTAATTTGATTCTCAAGGAAAAAAATGCTTTGCTGTATTGCTTTGTACAGACTAATAAACCCCTTTGACTTGCAAATCTCTTCCCACTATGAATTGTCTTGTATTATGCAAATCTCCCTTTCAGTTATCCTTTTCTTATACCTTGATTTTGAATCTTTCCTTGAGATCGTGGCTTGCATGACATTTTCTTTCTTTTCCCTTTCTTTTTGCTGTTTGCAAAGACTCTTGGGAGGATTTGACAGATGTGGTGGAGCAATTGCGTGATGATACTGAAGGTGCGTGCCACACCAACATCTTTCAGCTATTATTTCCACTCGTGATTGGCTTTTGACTTCTTATTTTGAGCCTGAGTGCAATATACAGTTTTCCTTTGCAGTGCCAGTAGCTGGGGCTTTCTGAACGTGCTTGTCTGGTTGAACCAGGTTCACAGCCAGAACGTGCTGTACGGGTTGCACGCTGCGCGGATGTTTGGTTTCTGCTGTTAGCCTGTTAAAGGAAATGTCTTTGAGCACTGGCGTGTATGTATTGCTCTTGCAATTGCATTAATTTACATTTAAAATGCATATTGTGAAGGCTTTTCTTTTAAATTTCATCAACCCCTTCATGGGTTCCACGTGATCGATTTTGGTTTCTAAATTCTTACTGATCTCTTTTTTGAAAATATGTGCATACAGTGTTGCTTAAAATTGCTTTAAAATTTTAGGGTATTTATACTTAAAGTGGAGGTAGAAAAAGTGAATCAACAAGGGGCCAGTTTACTTAAATTAAATGCATTCTGAGGCAGTTATTTTCCTGAGCCTGATATAAACGCAACTTAAAAGGTTGCAGCAATATATGGAAGCTAAATTTTAAAAACTATTTCAGAAATCACCCCGAAGCTTCAGATTTTCTGAAGTATTTCTATTTATCAACTCAAGACTCTGCAAAAGCGACTCTAAAACTTGTATTGCAAATTTTGATTACAACTTGTGAAGTACTGAAAGAGAAATTATTTTTTTGTGATGCTTGTTACTTGATTCTTAAAAATGGTGTAAGTGTGAAATAGTGCAATTCCTAATTCGGCAGTGCACTCAAGTAAATTGGTAATTTGGTGACTAAATGCAACTGTTCATGCTTGGGATGAAAGTGTTTGCAGCACAAAAGGCTAATATACCTTCTGGAGGCAAGGGAATAAGAAGGGAATTTTCCTTTTGTGGCTGAGAAGTTTGAACTGCTCATCGTCAGGAAGAATACAAGTTTCAGTGTAGAAGGATGGTTCGCGGTATTTACCTATACAGGCCAAATGCTTTTAAAACGCCAATCTCAAATTCGAAGCTAAAGCTAGGGTTCTTGGTATCTAGAAGATTTATGAGCCATACGTCCTGATATAAGGTCAGCAGATGCATTTCAGCTCTTTTTGTCAATTTGCACATGGACTTTTTTCGGAGGTGTTGCGGATTGCAGATCCCATTGTAGCTGTTTACTTACCAGTGTTTGTTTTATTCAGTTTTGGTCTAATTCTCACTGGCATGATGTTAACCAAAAGCTGCGTTTGTTTCTTTATAGCACAGTTCAGCAGTTTAAACATGAAACTTGGTAAAGCAAAATGGTGAAATTAAGTGAAACACATTTACGTCATGGACTCAGGGTTATAAATAGAGGGTAAAGTATGAGCAACACCGTGAAGGATACATCTGTCTTAAAATATGTAGCTATGATTATTACTAAAATAAGAGATGATAGTTAAGGATGGTGAAGTAATGCAGCTAGGTTTGGGACTCACTTGGGAAAAACCTTCCGGTGCAAATTGTTTTAAGCATGTTTCCGGCAGCAGGAAAAAGCAAAATCAACCATGACATAGCAAAATTTACTTCTATTTATATTTGCAAACTCGGATGGTTTAAATCTTGCTAAAGCGGGTGTGTTGTGCATTAAAAATTAGTTTTGATGCATTAACTACACCGATGTCTCGCTGGTCATCTTCCATGGATGGTGCCTTTCCTAACTGTTGTGCTTGGTTATGTGCCTGGGCTTCTGCCTGGTGGCCTTGGGAACGCAGCAGGCTCCTCATCTGCCGTGGGAGATGTTCCCTCTCCTGGCTCAACAGCTAATTGTGCTTCCCCAGCAGCTCCAGCCGAGGGCACATCTAAAGTAGTCTTACCCATTTTTTTTTTCCATTAAACATCGTACAGATTTTTTGCATTGATTTTTGTCGGGGTGGGATGCATTTGAAATGTCTCTTGTCTGTTTGCGCTTGTGTCTCTGTTTCCCATCGCCACTGCCCCATTCTGGTTTTTTGAAACTCTTCTAATGCCTGGTGTGTGCGGGAAAGTGTCCTCCTCAGCCATCCACCGGAGACTGATGGATGCTTGACGTGGAGTGTGCTCTCCCCCTCAAAAGTCAACGTTAAGGACATAATAGCAAGAACAAATGAAGCAACCTTTTAAACTCTCTGTGAAAATATTTCCTCTCATAGGAAATCACATTTCATTTAGGTAGGGTGGTGTTAGTCCAGCTGCTTTCCACTTCATCCACAGTCCCTCAGAGTAGACAGGTTGAATTTTGACTCTAGAAGCAAAAAATTAGTAGAATAAAACATCTTTCTGTAGAAACAGACGTGCCTCTGCTTTTCACTTGTGAATAGTCATGGCATTTTTATTTTCATCACTGCTTACCTTTTTGTAAGGGTGTTTGCAGGACATGCAGAATGTCTATCGCCTCTTCCTTGCCATGGTGGCCAAGGGCTTGCATTGCTGGAAGGCAGAGGAGGCCTTTGCGTGGAAGGGAATGTCAGGAAAGCTTCAACTGGAATACAGGACTCTTAAAAAATAGATAATGATGTCGAACTCCAGTTTAAATGATGAAAGTCCTTAATTTATCTGGGGATTTGCTTTCCACATTGACTTGAAATTATACATGTGTTCATGGTTTCGTAGTCTGAGCAGCTGGAACTAATGCCTTTCCTAATGTCAATTTGCTTAACTGAAACTCAGCGCGCTGTAGATAGCCGGCTGGTTTGTTTTGAAAGCAAGTGTTCCACCAGTAACATTATCTCAGTTGATCTGAGTACAGGATGGACTGCTTGCAAGATGCCGTTTCTCTTCTGTACACGGAAGCAGCCTTTCGAAATTTCAGATTGCTCTAAGTTTGGATTCTTGATTTGGTATGGATTTGCTACATGGAGAACCTAGCTGAAATACTAATTAATTGGCATCAATTTGAGCAGATTTGTTCAGATCTACAGTGTTTCATGACTACCTGCATTTGGTCAGAGTTCCAGCTTGATAAAATCAAGACTAAAAAAATCAAACTAAAAGTTTGTTCTTAATTCTTTTAGTGTAATAACATCTATTGTCACCAGGTGAGAAGTACTTAGACTGCAGTCGCAGCTTAACCTTTTGAGATCCAGTATTGCCTTGACTTTTTCATTGACTTCTAGGTTCCTGAGTACCTATTTTAACATTTAAACAAATTACAGGGTCCCTGAGATGCTTGGATGCTTTTGAAAATGTCGTCTTTGTGGAAGCTTCTCAGGAACCCTTTGCTTTTCATGCTGTTAGCGTGTGAATGATCGTGGCACAGTTTTAGCTTTTTAGAAACCTGGAAGTTTAGCATTTTAAGGAAACAGAGGAGCTGATTATTTTACCCTGTCATTCTAGTGGGATGTAAGTCTTGTTCAGTCATGGCCACTGACATCCTGTGTGCCAGGTTGCAGGTTAGAAAACACATCTATTCTATAGAAGCTACAATATTTAAATAGCAGAGTGTCTTGAGAATTTAAGATTACTCCAGTTGAAATCCAAACCACAGTGGAAGGCAAAGTTTAAGGGCCAAGAATTTTTTTTTTAAGGTTTATGACAGGGCACGTATAGTAAAACACAGGGAGAGTTTTTGCAGTTAGCAGCGAAAGTTGGAGAAGATACTGACTCAAACAGAGACTCTCAGTTGCACATCAGGGTCAGACTGTCCAAGCAGAAAGTGTCTGGCTTGACTTAAACCCAGCCGGGTAGTCTTATTGTGTAAAAGTCATCTTTGCTTGCTTACCCTGCTCTTACAGGCTCAATTTAAAAGGTGTTGCAGCCCACATAACAATGGTATAAATTACTTAGGATTTAATTTTTGGCATAAATCTTTGGGATTTTATCCAGTTCCGTGCTATATAGCAGTTAATCGTTTTGCAAGATGGGAATCTTAGGCTGCATTTGCAGAGCACCATCGTTCACAACAGGCTAATGAAGCAGCAATCTTTAGTTAATGTGATAAAAATGTTTTTCAGTTCTTAAGACTGTGACTGCACATTTTAGTCTGAAATGAAAGCCTTGCTTTCTCTTTTTTCCTAAGTGCTTTCGTCAGCTCAGATGTTCATTAGCCCTTAAAAGTGTTGAAAGAATCTAATTGCCTTGAACATGCTTCATACACCCCTCTATTCTTGTTTGTTTGTGGTTTGGTTTTTTTTTTAATTAGGGTAGTATTGACCTCCCAGTTAAAACACAGCAGTCACAGACCTCTCGGGCTCGGGGAAAACCACACGCCTTGCCTCAAAAAGCATACGGTACCCTTGACCCCAGCATAGGTCTGTGCGAGGCAGCAGCTCTCGATACTTTTAAGAAATGTGCGTGGTTCCCTGTGAATATATGAGGGAGTAGGACCCTGATTCTAAGCAGTGTCCTTGGACTCTGCCGTAATTCCGATTAGCTAATAACCGTAGCCCAAGTAACGTTTTCCATGCACGCCTGTGCATAGGAGTTTCTCTTCAAAGCCTGGCCGGGCAAATAATCGTGTGCAACCCAGAGTTGAAAATGTATTTAAATTACTAAAAAAAAGCCTATTTGTTTCTTTTACCACAGCACCATACTCCTTGAAGGGTGTGTTTAAAAATTGCCTTAGGTAACTCAAGCCTACTGGAGATTTCTGCGGGTTGACCTGTCTTGGTCAGAAGCGTGGATGTACTGTGGGTGGAGTTGTGCCACCAGAAGTACTGAGGGAGTGGGTTGATGGGTTTTTTGCCAGATAAGCTTGCTCTGAGCGGATTTTGAATCATGGTACTGAGGCGAAGCACAATTTTGTGACAGTAGTTGTCAGCAGTAGAAGTGCTGTAGTGATGCTCATATACTCTTGAAGGGCAACCGGGATGGATGCTGTCGGAGGTGGTGTTCATTAGTCTTATGCAGAAGTACGCCGAAGAAAATACATAGCAGATATTTTTAATTGCATGTACAAAAACTAGTTTTTGCAATCACCTGTGATATGTCCAACTTTTTTTTCCTTTGAGTCTGCATTCCTAGTAATGATGACTGTTAGCTATGTTGCAAATAATAAAATGGATTGCAAGTCACAAAACGGGTAATCTGCTCAACGTACATGCCGGATCTATCAGCTTAAAATAGTACTAGTTCAGCAATAAAAATCACCCACTAAATGAAATCTTTCTACAGTCCAATGCTGCTATGAGAATTGCATTCCTGAACGAGTAGTTCGAAGTTTCCTAAACTATGAAAATAAATTGAGAATGCCTAATCTCAGCCTTTTTAAGATGTGAGCCAAGACAGTCAGTGCTTGAGGAGTTAGTAAAACAGAACTCCCGGGGGCTTTTGATCACTTAGTCCCTCAGCAGTAGAAGATTGGGTGGAGACCCGGGAACAACTGGACTTGTTTGCCACTTCTCTGAACAAGGCGGCATTTGTCCATGGCAGCAGATGTGGCCTGGAGCATGACTCGACCGGTGGCTGCTGATGGATGGCAATTCCAGCTGGCATTGCTTAGTGCCCCTTTGACGAGGGGGACTCGAGTATCGCTGGTGCGACTGCCGCGGCGCTAGGTCTGAGGATTTCTCTGAGCCATCAGCAGCATCCCTGATAAAAGCAGCCTGTCCTCTGGCAGACAAGCCACCCGAAACTAAGCAGCGATGAGGGGACCTCAGCAGCCTGGGTGCCGGCTAGCCTTGGAGCCGTGGGAACCTGGCCACGGCATGCTTCAGAGGTGGATTCAGCAAATCCGCCTTTGTTCCCAGGTTTCGCAAGTGCTCTCTTTGGTTTCCCTTTGATAATTTCTCAGGTTCTTTGATTGAGGATGTTTCTGTCTCCACTTCAGTAGTTGATTTTCGTCTCCTAACCCTGAGGTGCCTTTCAGTGTCTCCTCTTCTGTGGCATAAGGAGTCTCAATCGCGCAGTAGCCGTTGCTCCTCTTCTTGTCTGGTTTGGATTCAGCCATAGGTTACTGAAATCAAACATTACTCCTGTCGGCTACATGCTGCTGGGCCTGCAGTGCTTGTAAACCCACAGGAGATACCCAAGATTGCAAGTGGGAACGATGTGATTTTTAATGTTTCGGTGGTTTTGCTCCTTGCCCAAACTTCTGCAAGACTTCACTTAGGGATGGGATCCACTGAGGATGAGGGCTGCATCTTCCCCTCCTTCAGCATGAGACATGTTTTAAGGAGAGACAGAGGAACCTATCTCAGCTGTCTGTGTGTTGAAGTGAGGGAGCCTTCCAACAGTCAAAAAGAGCCTGAGAACCCCTTGATGGTGGTGAGCATTGCTGGGTGGGTCTGGGCGGCGGTACTCCACAGAGCCTGCAGAACAGCCGTTCTTCCACTGCTTAGGTTTCTAGATATTTTTCTGGCTTCTTTCATCCAACTTAGCTACGTGCTCCCCTGCAATTTAAATAGAAATAGATCTCCTTTTGTTCCAACTGAAGTTTTTTTGTCTCTGATACTTGATTGTTAAATGCAAGCATCCTTTGTCAGTATAGCAGATAAAACGTGTAGCCTGTGCTTAGACGTCCTCCGGTCACGTTTCTGCTGCTAGATGTAGTAAATTCACTCGTGAAGGTGGCAAGTTGGTTCAAGAGTCTGTGGCTGTCTACAGCAGCCCTAGAATAAATGTGCCTTACACAGATGAAACTGCTTGAGCCAAACAACTTCAGCTCAGAAACGGGGTGTGAGATCGCAGGCGGAACAGATACAAACAGAAAACCTGCAACCGATGAATGTAATTTTCATAGCAAGAATTTCTCTCTGCTGCTGTGTATCTCCAGACCTAAAGCATAAGTGCACTTTATTCGTTGTGGTCGTAGGACAACTTCACTCTAGTTATGGGGCATTAAATGAGATTGTTTCTTGAGGCGTTGGAAATGCAGTGATGGTGTTTAGGAAGAGAGGCACTCGGTGAAAGCGTAGGTGTTGGCATGGGCATGTTACACAGGTCAGGGAGAGGAGGCCGGTGGGCAGGGTGGAGTTTGAAAAATGGGCATTGGTATTTGTTTCTTGCTACTGGCAGGTATAAAGGTCTGAATATTAATAATATGGTAGAGGAAGAATATAGTCTTGGAAGATCTGTGTGTGGTGGGACTTAGAGCGAGCTGTCAGAGGAGTCATGAAGATCAGCTCCTTATTGTCAGTGGTGAAAAACAGTAGTGTTGAAAAAATGGAGAGAGAGAGGTGGGAATTGACTCCGTGTTACATCTAAGGTTTTTAAAAAAAAAAAAAAAAATCATGAGAAGGAAAGCGGCAAGGTGGGGTAGAGGGGCACATAAATGGATGAAGTGTGAGAGGATTCGTGGTTATCTTTAGATGTAAGAACAAATCACAAGTGGCGGATTTGTGGTTATCGTCAGATGGAAGAACGAATCACAAGTGGAGAATTCTTACATGTTTGTAATTGCTGGATGTAGCTGGGGATTTGAGTTGGAGCAAGTGGCGGCCGTAGCATTCAGTAAAGTGTTGTCAAGGTGTAGGGCACAATGTTAACAGATGTCTTCAAACTTATCTTTCTTGAAAAATTAAAGCTTTTGAAGTTACTTGAGGTATTGAGGCACCCTTAATGTGGTATATCACCTGTTCCCATGTCGTTGTGGCTTCAGTCATAAAACATTAGTTAATTTTGATTATTCTCAACAAAAGGCCTGAAAAGAGCGCCTCACATGAAACTAACTGCCCTTAAAAATGTTTTCAAAGCTGAGGGACGAAAAGAGAGAGATATGGGATATCTTACTGTATTAAATATAGCTTTTGTTACTCAACAGTGTTTTTCTT
The DNA here is from genome assembly GCA_008921705.1 of Burhinus oedicnemus. Lineage (NCBI taxonomy): Eukaryota > Metazoa > Chordata > Aves > Charadriiformes > Burhinidae > Burhinus > Burhinus oedicnemus. Next base: position 161,952 of record VFFE01006658.1, on the reverse strand, counting down.
CCTTGTTTTAACAGATCCCAATTATCTCATGGCTAATGAACGCATGAACCTGATGAACATGGCGAAACTGAGTATCAAGGGGTTGATCGAATCGGCGCTTAATCTGGGCAGGACGCTGGACTCCGACTATGCACCTCTTCAGCAGTTCTTCGTTGTGATGGAACATTGCCTTAAACACGGCTTGAAAGGTAACCTTGAGTGAGAGGAGTCCTCCCGGGCTGCTTGTCATAGCGTAGGAGACAGAAAGGGCGATCTTGTTTTAAAAATCCAGTTTTGTAATCTACAGTAGACTAATGAGAGGCTGAGCAGGGTCACTGCAGTGATCACAGTCGACTAGACAGGCTGCGGGAAGGCAAGAAATCTGCTGAAGGTATAGCACTGCAGGAGAAAAGTTGACCGTTGCTGCCGGTGCTTGCCATTTTTAAACAGCTTTTCAGACGACTTGACTATAGCTAAATGGTTAGTGATAAAATTAGTTCCTCAGTGAACTCGTGACTCTGTTTTCTGCACTTCCTCATGCTTTAGGGGTGCAACGGTCCTCTTGCTGGAAGAGGAACTGCAACACGGAGGTCCTTTCTCGATAGTTCTATCAAAACTGAGGCTTTTGGCTTTGTGCAGCTGATGTCTTGTAAGCTGCTTTCTAAAACACCAAGCGGAGCCTATATTTAGCGATATAATATGGAGTCACAACTAAAATTGCCAAGTATCAGACTATTTTTCTTGATGTGCCACCCTTGCATGATAGTAGCTTGAGGTGAAAAGGAGAGGATATGAAATGCCCTCTCAGCACCCGTACGCACACCCTGCGGTGCTTCTTCAGTAGTCGTGTTCAGCATTACGTGCAGAAGAAGGGATTGCTTTGCTGGTTAAGGTAACGTGGCGCGAGGGAGAAACGTTTGTATTCTTCGGCTTATTTGTTTATCACTTCGCCCGTGTCCCTGCTGCTGGTCATAAGTTTCAAGTTAAGAGTTGTTGATCTTCTCACTGCTGCTGTGAAGTAGCAGTAAGAACTATGGAAGAAGAAAATTAATTTCCAGCTTTAGTACCTCGGGGACACTAGAAATCTCTTCTGAAGGAGGAAAGGATGCACAGAGAAGCCCCTGGCAGCTATGGAGAAGAAGCGGATTCAAAGCCGTGTGGTCCTTTTCCTTGTAATGGCATGGTCAGTGAGAGAAAGTTACCGTGCGCACGTCACGTGTAACTTAGGGGCAGTGACAGCATCCTAATAGAAATTTTGACCTCTAGAAGTGAATCTAAGTCGCTGATTTTCACCGGATGTTGTTGTTGTGGCATATTGGGGACATACGGAATATTTTCTGGCATGTCTCAATCTCCTAGTGCCTTATTTGAATGATACCAGTAATTGTCACACTTGAGTGTAAAAAGTCATCTTTTGTACTTGCCCAGCAGCAGTCCCAGAAGAATCTTTCTGCCAGTTTTTGTGTACTGTTCATTCACTTCTGATCATGTTTGAGAATGTATTTAGTCAGCACAGGCCTAACAGGCTCATTTTATATTTTTCTCTTTTCTAGCCAAAAAGACTTTCCTTGGGCAAAATAAGTCATTTTGGGGACCTCTAGAACTAGTAGAAAAACTTGTTCCTGAAGCTGCAGAAATTACAGCAAGTGTTAAGGATCTCCCAGGGCTGAAGTAAGTACAGTCTTTTACTGCACAAGTACCTAATGTGTTTTTGATTGTAAGAAGGATCCCGGAGAAGGAAGGGCAAACAAAACATTCAGGAATACATCTGCCACCTTCTGCTGATAATAAAAATGGATCATTACTCTTTTTTTCTTCTTAGTCAAGGAACTGCAGAAGGAGAGGGTAGGATATATTTTTTTCCGTGTTAAGCGCGTGGGGCATTATGGACAACAGTACCTTTATTGCTAGCACTAAACGAGTGATGGTGTGTCTCAGGAATGGGAACAGCCTTTATGGACTCTCTTTCTGAAGTCAGACTGAAGAGGAAGGGAATTGGAAGGAAGGTGGTCACAGATTAAATAGTTTTGAGGCTGATAGACAGACGTAATTTTTCTTTTAAATAAATTCAGGCAAACCTGTAAAGTTTGTGTAAAAGGGAGGCTCAGTCACAAAGTTGGAGAACTTACTAGTTTATGTTGAAGAGGAGAGGAAAAAACCACTTTAAGCATGTATTGCTTTTAAAAATTTCATAGTCATTTCAGACATCGCATTCAGGTTTGATTATTCCGTGCTGAAAAGAAACTGTAAGAGGCTTTCCACCTGAGGAACAGAAAAAAGGTATAAGGAAGCCCTTGTATGAGTAGCAGGACTAAGGATGAAATCTTCTTTGCTGAAAGAAGTAGTAAATATACTCTAACAGTTTCTTTCAGGGTAGTATTTAGCGATGTACATATGGATGTGCAAGTGCTTTTACTAGAGATCTGTGCAGGATTCCTGCTGTGACAGCTTCCAGAACCAGTGTGGAGTGCCACCAGTGTTGTGCCAGAGCTCGTTACCTTTTCCTCTTGTAAAAGAATATTGAAACATTAAATAAATTGAAATAAAGAACAGTTTTAGAATAAGTTTCTAAGCCTCAGCTTTGCGTTCGTACTAACCCTTGGGAAATGTCATGGCATGTATTACTGAGGTCAAGAGCAGGGAGTAATGAAGATGACCATCAACGGGCAGTTGCTGCGTATACTAGTTAAGGTTAGGCAATAAAGTGCCCACGTGCTGTTTGGTGTAAGACAGCTAACTGACTGCCGGAGTGGAAAAGAAATTTCCTTCTAATCGGAATATTGCTCAACACGGGGGATTTACACCTTCCTTCGGAGCATCTGGTACTGGCTCCTGGCCAGCACGCCAGGGTAGATGAGCCAGAGCTGTGATGCAGCGTATCAGTCATCGTATTTCTAAAGCTGCGAGCTTCAGATTGCCAGGAGAAACAGAGGGGGAAGGACACTGCATCCTGTGAGTGTGTTAATGAGCAAAATAGTTGAAGAGAACAGTACTGAATTTGTTTTCAGTTGTCTTTGTGGATTCTCACCCAACTTAACACCTACCTGAAGGAGTGGTGCTTGGGCATCTGTGCTGAACTGAAGTGTACACGTGTTGTTCTGACTTGCCCCACGCAAAACTGATTTTGAATTAGAAGGTGACGTCTTGAAGCAGCTGATTGCTGCCTATGCAGCCAGTAGGGGTAAAGTCAGGGAAATATTTTTAGTATAACAACAAATACATAATTACTTATCAGAGAAGCAGTGATTGATTGGATAAAGTTGTCTGTAACTATTTGCACTTAAATGTTTTGTATTTTGCTGTTTTCATCGTGCTAGCTCTATCTTTGAGATGCAGAAACTTTAGGTAGAAAAGGATTATTACAGCAGTTTGTGAATGTGCATTGCAGTATGTCTGTAACTGATTTGGTTTTGGCCTTTGTAGGACACCTGTGGGTAGAGGAAGAGCTTGGCTTCGCCTGGCTCTAATGCAGAAGAAACTTTCAGAATACATGAAAGCCTTGATTAACAGGAAGGATCTTCTCAGGTGAGTGCTGAGCTCGCTCTTGGATTAGGTTAGGTTCACTTCTGCCCTTTTTTAAGATCTTTACAATATTTTACATCCCAAATGGGGAAGTATGTGTGTACTTTTTTTTGAGAAATGGGAATATTTGTGAAATGCAGAGCTTCCTCTGAGGGATTAAAAATGCTTAGTATTCTTTCTTAATTCAAAAGCTGTTATTTCTTCACTTTGTCTCAAATATCCATTAGAATAAACACAAATTGGGGTTCCAAGGAGATGATTTGGGTGAAATATTTGTACAGAGGGGGTACAGTATCCTCTGCAAAATCTTGGCCCTGGATGTATTTCTGACCTTGTCACTTCAATACCATCCATCTGACTTGAAACAAGTCAAAACTTCTCTTTACCTCTGCTTCCTGCTCATAAAACAGTAATAATTTTGTAGCTTAATTGAAAGTCCATGAATTTGAACTACTATGTCTGTGTAAGTAGGATTTAATAAATATGTTGGTGTTTCTTTACTAAAACAAGCAGGTTTTTGTTGGCTGTCCGCATAAATCCATAGCCAACTTGGGGTTAGAAAGAAGAACTTGCTATTGGCACTGGAAAATGCGGCGGTGGCTTGTGTTAATAAAAGGATGTAATAGAGTAGTAGAAGTATGCTGCTTATGAAACTCTGATATTAAGCCCCAGTCTTAAATCTTCAGTGTGCTGTACTGTTCCTCAAGAACCGTGCTTACTTTCCATCACTTTTCAACAGCTGAGGGACCAGGTCTCCTGCTTGTTGGGTCTTTGCCTCCCCTAAAGACTTACTGCACTAAGAGAGAGCTGTTCAGTCAGAGCAGGAGTACGTGGATAGTGCGTAGGAGTACGTCTCTGGGGGGACCGTGTGCCGCTGCCTGGGATTTTGTTAAGGCTGAGCTTGCCTTATATTGGCGTATGGAATAGCAGGGATCCCATGCCGGTTGACATCATTTTAGTTGACTTGTAAAGATGCAACACTTGTCTTCTCTTGCCGTGCATCCTGCAGTGAGTTTTATGAGCCGAATGCACTGATGATGGAAGAAGAAGGCGCGATCATTGCTGGCCTCCTAGTGGGTTTGAATGTCATCGATGCAAACTTCTGCATGAAAGGAGAAGACCTGGACTCACAGGTACCGAGTATTCAGTTAATGTTTCTTATGCTCATTTTAATCGGAAGAGTTTTCCGTTGTAGAGGACTTCATTCAACTGAGATACAAGTTTGTTTCTATATGTAATAGAAGACTGATACAAGCTTGCTACTATGATTGTGGTCTTTGGTTCACTGGCGGCGCTGAGATCAGAGACTCAGGATCTCCATGTGGGTCTCTGTGGAGTGAAATGCAGTAAATGAAAAAGGAGGCGAAAACGGGGAAGGACATAGCCAAAATGAGGGGAGAAATCGGCAGAACTGTTAATTCAGTCACGCTGTGTGATGAGATCATTGTAGCTGTTAAATAAAAGAAAATGAGCCTGTATGCACTTATGTTCCAGCTTGCAGAAGCAGTGTATATACAGATAAGGTGATGGTAACGTTTTGTCCTTATGTCCTAAGACTTGCTTGCCAAATTGCTGCTTATCCTAGTATATTTATGCTAAAATATGCCATGTTTTCATTAATTTTTGATAGATTACTGGCATAATGAATCCTTGCTATAATACAACATGTACTGATGTTCTAACTGAATGGCTCTAAACTTTCATAACTATGGGCACTGTTTAGTCTTCAAAAAAGTGTTTAATTTAAAATGCAAATTTTCCTAGGTTGGAGTTATCGATTTCTCAATGTATTTGAAAGATGGGAACAGCACAAAAGGCAGTGAAGGGTAAGTACATGCACAATTGTCCTGCTTCTTATCTCTTGGTAACTTGTATTCCAGCATTCCAGGTTGCCCTGCAAGCTGTTACATTTTTAGTTAAAAAGCTACTTAGACTGAATTGCTCTTCTATGATGAACCATAACATATAAATAAGATACTGGAAATATTGGGAGGGTGCAGGGGGAAAAGGAGAGTCTCCCAGAAATTCTGTGTGTTCTTCCTTCTCTGGCAATTGAAGATAAAATATTTTTCAAGTGACCCTTTGCTGAGTTAGGTCTGCCAATTTTTAAAACGTTTTCGGTAAGCAGCTTAGTAGCCTCCTCCAGTTGTACGGCTAGCAGGATAGTAGTTGATTTTTGGCACCATAGCATCCTTAGAAAAAAAATTCTCCAATTGGGAAAGACTAAAACTGTAATAATAGCCTAAAGTGGTTGTGCCAGCATACACAAACGGAGCTGTGCAACATTCGGAGCAAGAAGCTGAAAACAACAGTGTGGGCACGCTGACGTACGGGTCAGGTGTTGCGGTTTGCTGAGGTTCTTCAAGAGTACTTCTTCCTTCTAAGGAGGTCCTGCTAGTTTGAATTCAGGTATATCTTTAATCATTGTCCCGCAGGATCGGGTGTTTTAATTGCATTTATTTTAACTGCATTTTCATTTTTAGAACATTCTTTAGTTAAGATTTCCTGCTGGAAGTACATGCAAAGCATGCATTTGTTGACAGATTTCCTTGGATGGATTTTAGTGAGATGACTCTTGTCCAGTATAAATGTAGTACAAAACCAGGATTTTCCTTTGAAATGCTGCTGTACTCTTTGAAATCTTGTCTGCTTTCTGGTTTGCGTGTCACAAAAGGCCTGAATGTCATCCAGGTGCATGCAGCAGTTGCAGCTTCTGAGAAGTCAGGGGACAGTGAGTGATTATAAAGGCGTAGGCTGTAACTCGCCTTTGCTGTTTCATGTGCATCACGTAGACTCCTCAAGACCTGGGGCATTGGTACGCTGGGTGTGCGGGCTGTATCACCACATTTCCTCTGAGACCTTTAATGCTGCCTCTTAGTGCTTTGAATCCAAATGGCTGAGCTGAATGATGCTTCTTTTTTCCAGAGATGGTCAGATAACTGCTATTTTGGACCAGAAGAACTATGTCGAAGAACTCAATAGACATTTAAGGTAAGATGTGACTTATTTATTCTTTATTATACAGTATAGTAAAATAGAAAACTGATTTTTCAAAAGAAGAGATTACTGTAGGTTGTTTTTTTTTCCCTCTTCAACAGTGCTACAGTAAACAACTTACAGGCCAAGGTGGATGCCTTAGAAAAATCCAACACTAAACTGACAGAGGAGGTAAGTGTAATAGAAAATCATCTGAGGTTTTGGCCTTTTGGAATCAGGGATTAAAAAGGTACGGGAGGAGTTATTTTCAGATTTCTGGAGTACGTAATGATGAGTGTTTAACGATGGAACTGGGATAACTGACCTGCCAAGGATTTACACTGGCTATTGCTACTAAGCATGAGGTGGAAAAACAACCAAATGTTTATGTTAAAAAACAAAAACTGTTGAATACACTTTATCCCTCTGAAGTCTTAGTGCTTTCTGATTTTTGGAAAACATCCTAAGATGTTTTCACAATAAATTGTGTGGTGGATATGGTTTCAAATGCCGTACAGCTGATGTAGGTTATGAGATGGCCAGAGGTGACATATTTTTAAACATCTGTTTATTTTGACAGGTGCCAAAGTTTGCTACAGTGTAAAGATAGTAAGATAACTTTTTCTCTAGATGTCACAATTTGCAAGAAAAAAGGAAAAATTACCATTATAGACAAAACATTGTTCAGTCTAAGCATGAAAAATGGTTGGTACACGCGTCCTAGGTGTAACCTGTGTTTTAAAATTGGTCTTGCAGTTCATTAACAATGGCATAAAAGTAATAAAATCTTTTGGGGTCAGTTCCCTGACAAATGGGTGACAGCAGGTCTCATCCTAATGGTTTTACAGTATCTCTGTCCACATGTCACTTAGCAGAATGACTTTGATGGGGATGTCTCAGTGCTCTTCAAGTACAAAGATGAAATAGAAATTCCTTTTTGCTTGTTCGCCCTCATTAAAGCGGGTCTATGTGTCTGGTTATTGAATGTTTACTCCAATGGATATATTCCAAATGATTAGAAGCTTTAGCGATGGAAATTAGTTTATCCACTCTTGCAATTAAGGAGTAAGAAATGTTTGTTGCAATTAGAATTTTTATTTTACAAAGGTGGCCTGCAGTAGAGGCTGCCTTTCTCAGTGCTACTATAATAAGTGGCTTTTGATTTACTACCTGCAGAGTATGAGTGCCGTGCCCACTAGGCATGGTACCCATGAGATTAATTGCAATGTTGACTGAAGTATTTTTTGATTTTTTAAAAATAATTTACTTGCTTGTGTCTTAGTGAAGTCTGCATGCAGTTCAAAGTAAGAATTTAAGTGACACTTAAATTCACGCTGTGCCGTGCAGGGCTATTTGCAGGATGTAGATAATGAACTGCGTCACATGTCACATCAATTTGTGTATTTGGCTTGAGCTGTACCAAAGACTCACGCTTTTATCAGGGTAATTTCTATTTGGGTTTGTCACTTAATGACATTGCTGATCTCTTGGAATGTCACTGAGCTTTTATTGCATGCAAGGCTTGCATAAGTTAGGATTTACAAAGCCAGGAGTTTCCTGACGTTATTTTGGCCTTTGACCACACACCGCAAAGTAATCTGTTCGTCTGCCGTGGTGTCTTCAGTGGGAATTCCTCTGAGGCAGATGTCCTGTCTCGTAAGGGTGGTGTGTGCTACTGATTCTCCATTTCCAGCCAAATCTTCCTCCTCTGAGGTTCTCATCATGCTCCTCTTGCCCAAATGCTTGACCATCTTATATCTCACACGCTCTGCCTGGCGGTGTGCCCAAACTACGGAAGTTTTAGCAAACCCATGCAAGTATTTTTTTCTCTGGCAATATATTTCACTTGCTAGAAGTCAACAAAACTTTGCTGCTGTGCGCTCACATTTTTCCTTTTTGTTCTCTTTGGCAAGGGAAGGGGAATGGAGCGAGGATTTCTGTAGAGTTGCGCTAACCACGTTACGCAGAGTCTAGCAGGTAGAGACCTGAAGAGGTCAATAACTTTAATGAAAGACAGGAATCAAAATAGGTTGGGAAGTTTGTTTTAGCTGATAGTGGAAATCCATCACACTGGTGCTAGTTGATGCTTTTTCAAATAGTCTTTCTCTGTGGTAGAGGCACAGTTGTCTTTTACCACTCCAAATATTTTTTTTTCACTTTGAGTGTAAAATTGAGTACAGAAAATATGTCTAGAGAGGGAAAAAAAAAAAAGGTCAAGTATGTTTTTGATATGTTACTGTTGCTCTATTTTGTTCACAGCTTGCGGTTGCAAACAACAGGATTATTACGCTGCAAGAAGAGATGGAACGGGTTAAAGAAGAAAGTTCTTATATCTTAGAGTCCAATCGTAAGGTTGGTGTGTGTGAAAGATTACTGAACCTTTTGGGCAGTCCCAGCCCAAATTCGACCGAGGAGTGAGTGTTCGGGAGAGACTTTATTTCCTTACGTAGTTCTCATAAAAGCTGCGGTAGAGAAGAGAGACTCCAGGTGGGTCCTCCGCAGAGGTAACAGATGGACCCGGGTAAATCCTGCCTGGGGTAGCTGATGAAACCGTGAGCGTGCGCAGAGCCGAGAGCTAGCACAGCATGTTCCTGGCTTGCTGAGTGGCGGTGTCAGGAGGGACAGGAGGAAGGACGATTTACTGAGGGGGTGGCAAAAAAATTTGGATGTAGTTGTTCTGTGTTTTTGGCCCGAAACGCTACCCTTTTTGGAAGTCAAGGGGCAGGTTCTATAATCTCCTTTTGTTGATTTATTGAAAGTGCTGGTAACTATGGCAGAATCTGGTTTTAGGTTTAAAACCTGTAAGATCTTTTTCTGAGGTTTTGTAACCATACTTAGTATAGTGTGAAAGTTCTGAAAACGGACAGTCTGTGAGTTTAATTCATATCCATTGAAGTGCATTGAGGACTTGGGGAAACAGGGAGATAGGGTCGTTCCACGTGGAAGCTGCATGCTGCATTAACTGAATGGAGCTCTGAGTTTTGATAGTTGCAGAATTTGTTTTCAAAGTGGTGGGAAAAGCAAATAATTGGCAAACATGAGGGTTAGTAATATATGTTGACAAGTTAATTGGGTGTCTTCATTAACTTAGGTCACTAAAGACAGAACTGCTGATGGACATGCACTGACTGAGGCACGAAAACAGTTAAAGGAGGAGACTCAGCTGCGGCTGGTAAGGACTGTCTGAGCTTGGAGCTCACTACAAATGGCTTTTTCATGTAATAACTCCACGTCAGACAATCACTTTTGAAAATGTTTGGCCAGGGGATTTTTTTCATTCCTGCCTGTTTCTGCCTGATCCACGCCAGTCTTGTCAGAACCGATGTTAGTTTTGTGGCTCTATTGATCAGTTTGAGGTCTGTTTCTCAAAATGAGCAGTGCACTTGTATTTCTAGGTCTGATGTATCCCCCTTGCAGATGAGAATATTGCCACTATCTGAACTGTTATTCAATATAGTGTGTTCAGCTGGTGGGGAGAAAAATGCCTGAGCAGAACACTTTTAGGAAGTAAGATGTCTGCCAGCTTTTCACTAGTCCTCCCCCCCATCAGCCAGATGGACCTGTATTGTACGTTCTGACTCATTGCTAGCAATGCTGTTTACATTGCTTTAATATTGGACTGAAAATGTGGATTTGTTGTCCTTAATTGTCTTTGGTGGGTCGGATCTGTAACTGTGATGCTGCGGCAATGCAGCACGCTTCTAGGTCGCGCCTGCATTGGCAGGAGCACCAGTTAAGGGTGCTGGTGGTGAGGAAAGCTGGCTGGTAATGCTGGCTGATCCGTATGTTCCAGGATGTGGAGAAAGAGCTGGAGGTGCAGATCGGGATGCGACAGGAGATGGAGCTAGCCATGAAGATGCTGGAGAAAGACGTTTGCGAGAAGCAAGATGCACTGGTGGCGCTCAGACAGCAACTGGATGATCTCAGGGCCCTAAAGCATGAACTGTCTTTCAAGCTGCAGGTAGGGAAATAATTACATCAAATGCAGTGAATTCCAGATAAAAGTGATAGCTCTTGTTCTTTTTTCCCCTATCTGTTTAAAAGGTGCTAGGTGTGGCAGGGTTACAGGCTGTGTAGCATACTTCCGTCTTGCTGCAAGAAAGCTGTAGTACGTGAGCAACTGAATGTGGTGGGGGTTAAAGGAAAAAGCAGTTTCTTCTGAAGAAAGACGCGCGATGATCCGGAAATGTGTGTGTTTGCCTGGGGAAGCATCTTCTGTGTTTCTGTGGTGTAAAAACCGAGCCATGGTAGCTTCTGCTCCAGTACAATCCTAGTATTTGAAGGTGTGTGGTGTAATTACGTACATTAATGTGCCATGACAAAAGCAGGCTCTTAAGACGGAGAGCGACACAAAAAGCTGGGAAAGAAATTCTACAATAAACTTTAGAACACGAAGGAGTTGCCTCTGCTCTCCTTGAACCAATCATTCTGTGCAAAACAGCTGAATTACATTAGCAGGTGCTGCATTAATATGTATTGTACAGTAATCTTCATTGATTATGGTATTACCCTTCTGTGGGGTCCAGATGTAGCCCGCTTCTGTATGGCAAGATGTTTGTCCTTGCAATATTGACCTGGCATTTGCTTTCTGAGCACCTTCTCCTGCCTCTTTGGCTTCTGCCCCTTTCATTTTATGTGCCACATGATTTATCATGGCTTATTTTGGTTTTACTGCTACTTACAAATCCAATGATGCTACTTTTTCCAGAGTTCAGACATGGGAGTGAAACAGAAGAGTGAATTAAACAGCCGTTTGGAAGAGAAAACAAATCAGATGGCTGCCACCATCAAACAGCTTGAACAAAGGTAAAAAATGAAGCTCTTAAAATTATAAATTCATGTGTGTATCCTAGTAGTAGTGTCTTGCTGACCCTGAACGGACCAGGCCAGAGCCCGAGCGCTCTGCTTAGCTGCTGCTCAACTGAGCTACGTGAGGAGAGCTATAATTTTTGGGACACTGTTAGAAGTGTTTTGCATGCCCAGGAGGGCTTCCATGAGGAAAGAATATACTACTAAACCAGTAATTGACATGGCAGCTTTGTTTATATACATCAGCTGCACAGTATGTTATCTAGTCATTGCGAGGCAATTACTGTCTCTGACAGCACTGATAAAAAATGTCAATCTGAACTTAGAGACGTGCTTGACTGTTAATGACAGTATTACAGTGGGAGCGGGAAGGATGAGCGCGCAGCAGAGGCCAGGCTCAGAGATGCGTGGTTATTCCACATCTCTCTGGTACTGTTTTTTAAAAAAAATAGCCCCAGTTGAACCATTCTCTTGATGAACAGCCTTGTACTTTCCGAGGGAGGTGAGCTTCAAAAAAAATCCTCACATGAAAGTAAACGGAGGAAGATGAGAGGGCAGCCTGGCTGTCGCTAGAAGCTGATAATGTTCATTTGGACTGGGCCAAGTCCCATCCTAATGGCCGTCTTGCTCTCATGTTGCTAATCCTCATGAAATTAGGAGGGCCTTGGCCTCGAAGTCAGGTTGATTTGAGAAGGAGCACAGTGCTCCTTTTTCCCTTTTGTCTTGTTCTCGAAGCCAGGCTTTGTGGGGGTTTAGCCAAAAGTTCGGAACTTAAGTCTCTGCGAATTGCCGTGACAGTCGTGCTAGCCCTGAGAAAATCAGAGGAAAGCATAGCTCTCAGCAGCATGTCTGGGACTGATTTAATGAGTAGATCAATGCACTAAATTTAGCGTTCTCTTTTACGGTTTATATTCTGAATGATTCTTTATCAAAAAAGGTCATTTTGTTTGTAGAAAATTTGTATTATAAAATGTGTTCTGATATCTACTCAGCTAATTGATTTGCTCTTTTTCTCTTGCTGTTCTTGTTTTTCCGTTTTTTTCATCATCCTCATTCTGACTTACTTACACAGTGAAAAGGATTTGGTGAAACAGGCAAAAACCTTAAATAGTGCAGCAAACAAACTGATCCAGAAGCATCATTAGACATTTTTATGTCTGGTCACCTCACAGCTGTGACATCAGAACTCATTTATGAGGGGAGAACTTGAGAATTGCTAAAAGCAACTGTTAAAAATGTTAATTGTCACCTAAAGTTGATTTGGAATTTGCTGAATTTTTAAAATCAGTGAGTTTTTCTTCAGAGATTTAGAGTCGGGTATAAAAATCCCTAACTTTGCCATTTAAACTGTGTTTAAGTACCGATGAGTTGGCCAATAAACACACCAGAAAAGCATAAGGAATGGCAGATACGTGGCTCTGTACCTCCCGGTGATGCATACCGTATACAGCAGCACAAGTCTTCGACATTTATGGATACTAGGTGCGTTGGTCAAGCCAGTATCAGATTGGCCAGCTCTGGAAAGTCAACTAGTTTTCTGTGTTACCCTTTTTGTGAAGTAGACGAAAAAAATGCATCCCTGGAAGTTGTTGAAAGTAGTTGTGTGCGTACCCCAAGCCGTTACCCATTCACTTGCGTTCTGTGGGTTCAGCCCCGAGTCCAAGACAGAGGGGCGCGACTCGATAGCTCGTCACCGTGAAGACCAGCCCTCTTGTAACCGAGACCGCTTGCAACGATTTTGCCTTAGTGACTTGGTGGGAGGCTGGGGACTTACGACTTACCCTTATTCCTTTAAACTTCATGTGTCCAGAATTAGTAGCTAGGTGTCTTAGAGTTACATGATAGAGTGGTAAGTTCAGTGGAAACCTCCTTATCTTTGCATTGCCTTCTACCTCTGCCATGAATCCCTCTAGACATGCGTTGCGGTTCTTACCGACCGAAGGAAGCTGAGGAGAGGTGTTTTGGCAGGTCTCTCCTCTTCCTAGAAAGGGAAGTTACACGTTTTACAAAAAAAAATTCTGATCTTTATACTCTAGTGTTTAAAAGAAACAAAAACAAAACAAAAAAAAAAAGAAGAAGAAAGGAACAAAATGTGCAGTGGTGGGGAGTGGAAATGGTAATTTGGTACTTGACCATTCCTTGTCTGAGTAGTTAGTGGTTTAAAAGGAAGAGTTGCCTTTTATTATTACACTTCTTTCATTTGCTTCTGAGTTTCTGTTGCTCAATACAAATGGAATTTGCTAATGAAAGAACAGCTAAAGCTTGGAAACAGCTCTGAATAAGAAAAATAATTGCCAGTTTTACACCCCGGTGCAAAACTTCAGGTAACTGTAGCTTGGGCTATTTTACACTAATATCCTCTTCCCTGTGGCCGCACCAGTTGACCGTGCTGGCCCGTCACAGGCTTTAGGTTATAACTGCTCCTAGAGATTTATTTTTTCTCTTTCAAGAAGATCACGTTTGGGGGGTTTCTGTGTGGAGTAAGGTGTTTTTTTTCGCTCTGGTGAGATGCCTGTAGGAATTCTTTGGTGCCAGTTCTCCCTTTGTGCTCTTCGGGGCAGTGGGTGGCAAATGTGACTGAAACACAGCTGGGGACAGAGCAGCTATTGATTCTCACTGGGCATGTTTCAAAATTAAGGAGGCTCAGCCCGGTCCTCCTGTGCGCAGGCGTGTACCACCGCTTGGCTTGTTCAGCGGAGTCCCGCACGCGAGCAGACCTGGAGACCCGTTTGAAACCTCTGCGCGATGCCCAAGTCGCATGCTTGAGAGTATAAACTTAACCTTCAGTAACCTCTTACTAGAAACTCGTTTTAACTACCTGGAGAAAAATAAAATAACAATAAAATGGCAGAAGCTTTCATCAAGGTATCCAAATAACTAGTTAGAACAGTTAACTCCCCTGCCCAGATTTCTTGTGTAGAAATAGGGGTTGGGTTGGTTTTGTTTGCTGTCACAGTAACACTAAAATAAGACAGAACTAAGAATCTGGCCATTTCTGATGTCAGGCCCGAAGCCAAAGTGCTTTGGTGTACTAATGCCTGGCCCATGTGTCAGTCCGTGGAAGAGACCAGGAAAATGCACTAATTCTCAATACAGTAGCTAACCTATGTTGCAAGTTCCAGTTACATGTGTAAAGCTGAAATGTAACGTACATTAAAATCAAATTTGACTTAAAATTCTGTGTACTTGAGGTTTGCTTTGAATCTGGATAAAAGTGATGTTTTATGTTTTTCATCTAATGGCTGTAAACTGTAGTAATAGAATAAAAACTATTGAAAATCAGAGCTTCTGCCTGGTTCACCTGCATTTTGCTTTTCTTTAAAATATTTTTCCTCCTTTCCATTGTTTTTACCATTTCTTGTTTTGGCTTTACCTTTTCACTGGGTTTTTTATTTGTTGCTTAAACTCGGTCTTCCTCCCCACCATGGCTTTTGTTTTTTATCACAAGTTCATGTGGCTCAAATCCAGATTGCGACAGGCGGAGAAGGACCGTCAGTTGGCCCAGCAGGACAACCGTCTCTTCAAGCAGGAGTTTGGGGACAAAATCAACAGCCTCCAGCTAGAAGTGGAAGAGCTCTGCAGGCAGCGGTGAAGAGATCCTTTTCTAATCTTATTTTCCGGGCTGTGCTCACTGTGTCGGGTAGAAAGCAGGCAGGGGCGATGGCAAAAGGACGTAGGGGTTGGAGGCGGAGAGAGACAAGTGGCATTTGAGATGCCAGGGAGGCGTTACGTCTGGGGAGGTGAAATGCTTTGCGAGATGGCAAATCTTTTAACATGCCTGTTGTTAAAGTTACAACTAGAAAAATCGGATTGGAGGAAAATGCACGAGAGCTACGTGGTCAGCGGAAAGCACCAGCAAAAGTACAAATCTTAGGTGGCGGTGGAATATCAGAAGCAGGTTGCAGAACATCTCATGGGTGGAAATGAAATGTCAGGGTGTTTTACTGGACACGGAAATGTCCATGGCAGCTTTCTGCACTGTGGTTAGATTTGTTGGGCATCTGCCAATAACCATCTCTTTTGAAAACCTACAGCGCTAGAGATGCAGGACAGAGGTGGCCACAAGCTGCAAAACCTGTTTGGGACGCTGGGTAGTTCCTCAGTCTGCACTGAGGTCTGGTGGCAGGTTAGCCTGCTCTAGGGAACGAGAGGGAGCTGGATGTGCGCTTCCAAGCGTGGTCAGGTCTCCGGCAACGTAGACCTCTCCGACATCCAGTGTTGCATCAGACTTTCCACTGTAATTGCATAATTTGAAATCCAAAGCTGACAGTAAAAGCAAACCCTGAAGAGTTTGGAGCATAGGATGTCAGTCCTGGTTGTCAGTCTGACAAACAGTGCTGTGATTTTTTTTTATTTTATTTTATTTTTATTATTTTCCCCCACCCCCCCAGCTGAGACTGGTCTCAATTTTGCCGGGAGGCAACCAAAAAGTTGGAAACCAAATGTAGAGAATTTGAACTTGGCGAGAGCTATCATATTTTCCCCTGCAGTGTCATCAGTTTACCAGTGTCAGGAAAACAGAGAAATCTTCTTACTTTGAAATAGAAGAGCATCTCCCCTTCTGCAGCCATGACGCATCTTCTGTTTGCTGCAAGGTCACTAGAGTGAATTGTGTGGAAGCGTTGCTGGATGTGGCTTTTTATTTTGTCCTCTCCTCCCCTCCTGGCACAGCTTCTTGTTTCCTTTTTTTAAAAAGTTACAGAGGGTATCCGCAAAGCCAGGAAATGGCTTCTATCAGAAATTCATATGAGGTCCTTGGTGCGCATGGGTGAGCTTAGCTGTGTTCTTGGGTATAAATGGGGAATGCGTCTCTTCTGCATACCCACCGTACACTGTGTCAGTTGAACTTACTTAACGTAGCTACCTGGGGAGGACAGTTGCAAATTGGTCTATTTTTGCATCAGTTGGACTCTTTCTCATTCCTTCCTCGCTCAAGCTGAATCAAGATGACATTATGAAAACGACACTTTACTGGGAGGCTGTACGGCTTTATTTAACTGGGTTTCTAAAGCAGCGAGTTGTTGGAGAGTGCTGTGGTGGGTGGTCTTGCTTGAATTATATTCCTTTAAGAGGAAATGGGGCTTTTTGTGGTGGTGGTGTTTTTAAATCACGGTATAAAAAAGAATTCCCTCAGTTGGTTTGATTTTTAAATGTCAACAGAGGTGAGGATTCATTTCTGGATCTAAGTCTCCACCAGCTTTACTCACTTCAGTCAGGCTAGGTAATTAATGAGGCTGTAGTAATAGCGAGTTCTTTAAAAAACTGTTGGAGCAGTAGGGAGGCTAACGAGGGTCATAATGGATAAATTTGCTTTTAATAACGATGAGGATTCTGAATGTTTTATACTACAAGTCTTTTACCAGCAGATACACAGTTTCTAGGCTTTGATTTTGGTGAAGGGGTTGCTCCCTAGGACAGCTACCATGTTTTACTTGTCCTGATTTCAGAAAATGGAGTTTCTGGCACTTCGGTCCCGGCTCCCGGAGCTTTGTTGCTGTTGGGGGCAGGCAGGCTGCAGTTGTGGAGGCGTTGAGCTTTCTGGTGCCCTGGAATGAAGGGTCTGCAATCCACAGCTAGATTCAGTCGTGCTGCTCTTCAGCCTGCTTTGGGCTGCGTCAGGGACCTCACATGGGCTTGTTCATCTGTCCTTGACCCGCTGATGAGTTTTCCTCCTGAATGTGAATGTGCTGCACTCAGCCGTGTCTTTGTTCCCTGCGGCTGGATGTACCGCAGCACGCGCCGCGTGGGACTGACACGGAAGCCTCGGCTGCGGTACCAGTGCAGATCTGTGGCCCGACCGCTTAGCGGTCTTGAAGGAGCATCTGCCATCCCTTCATTACAGGTTAGGCTAGACCAGGGAGTTGATTGCGGTCTGTAAAAGAGCATAAGTATCCTGTTTTCAGCCCGCTGGGCTCGCCTCTCCTATTCCCGCCCGTGGACTGACCTGCTCATGTGCTGTTGCTCAACCAAGGGCAGTAGCGGAGCAGGTTCTCCTCCCGGGGAGGAGCCCTCGGCCTGAGCCCTCGGTTGCTCCACGAGGACCAAGGTGTACTTCCAGGGGAGGTGTCAGAAGAACTGGCACAGCTCTTTGGGAGGGACAGTCCATCCATCCTGTGTGGATGGCTTTGGGAAGTGGTCAGAGACGCTGGCTCTGCTTTCAGAGCCTGCCCTGGAGTGGTTGGTGTGCTGAAGAATGTCTTTGGAATAGCACCCTGATCAACAGTGCTGTAATAGATGAATAACTAAGCATTTTTAAGGACTTGCAGACGCAGTCAACAGGTTTGTTTCCTGCAAAGTTGTGCTAGAATTAGGTAAAGAACTTACAGATTTTTCCATCCTGACATATTATGGCTTAACACGCTGCGAGACAACTTGTCATTCAAAGAGGCAGTTTGCAGCTCCTGAGTTGGGGTTCGGTTGCTTTAGTGTAAAGAGAGGGTTAAATAGTTCGTTTGCTCTCGATGCCGAGTGTTACAAAACCGTAGCCTTTATTCACAGTTCCACCTCGGTATTCTAGGAGCCACCTTGAACTAGAACTGAAGCGGGAAAGAGACAGATGGTCACACAGTCACCAACGCAGCCAAGAAAACAAAAAAGGCACAAAGAATTGGCTAAGACAGGTAATAAGACTTTTATTCTTCTCGGTTTGTGTTTGAAATACAGTTTCGTTTTGCTCATTCGCTTTTCCTGAGCTTTATTAGGCAATAAATATGTATTGGTGATGTGCCGCAACAAAATGAGCTTTGGAACATTTTTTACACACACTAAATAGGCAGTTTATTGGCTTGAGCCTCACAAAAATATTGCAAGCGTTTCATTTCATTGTAGAACACCGATTTCCTCTTCCGTGCTGGGTACCTGACAAAATCTTGACAATGACTGTGATTTTCCTTCACTAGTTGAATAAAAGCAAGTGTAATACAGCAGGAGAGACGCTGTAGACATTACGTCTTAGGAAAAGCAAACTTCCTCGGTTTTATTTCTTGCATCGCAATAAGGGATATTCTCCTGAAAGAGGTAAACAGTAAAACTTGGAGGGCAAAATTATTTTTTGAGGGCATCCCAAGTCATTTTCAGTGTTCTTTTAGTGCTGCACATCAGTGAATTGAGTGTTTTTGAAAGCCGAGTGTAGTGTTCATCTTGAGAATAAAACTCATAGTCCCCAAGTGAAACTCCAATTTTAGCAGTAGATTTGCCTTTGAAAGTGAAGATCTGCTCTGTTGCTTTTTCTGTAAAACGAAACAGCCTCTTCTGCTGGGAATTGGCAGTAAAACAGTTGTTTTGGAGAACAAAACTTGAAACTACGACAACTGTGAAGGTGATAGAGGTCGTTTCTGCAGTTCCCATGTGTGTTGCTGCATGTGAGAGTAGCCTTCACTGGGCTGCCCTGGGCTGCTTGAACCATTCTGGTTTTTCTTTTTTTAACCAATATTACACGTAATTTCAGTGAAGTTGTTCACGCATCATGATTCATTTATCAAAAAATGATGTTTGCTGCAGCAGAACAGCTATAATTCAGTAAAAGGAATCGGGAACTAAGTGCGGTGCAGTTGGCCAGTAAAAATGAAAACAAGAAAGCCCAAAACTGGGTAGTCTGATGTTTAAAGCGAAGGTTGGTTAGCGCTTTGGAAGGCAGAAGAGCTGTTTTTGTTTGCTGCGTAGCTGACAGCCTGTCACTGGGTTAGAGACTGCCTGGGGTTACCCTCCTTTATGCAGTAGGCGAGCTCCCGCTAGGAATGAATGGGCCAACGCGCAAAAAAAGCAATTTCAGAATGGCCTTTATTTCTTTTTTTTTTCTTTTTTTTTTTTTTTTTTTCCCCCACAAGACTTGTAGGTGGCCCTTGATCCGGTGGAAGTCTGCATTTGCAGAAATGGTTGAGCTCTGCTGCGATGGCAGTCACAAGGTGCCGGCAGCGCACGCGTGGGTGACTCTGCCGGCGCTGACCACGCGGGCGGGCGGCTGGTTTGGACAGTTGTGTCTCAGTGTGGTGTTAGGTAGATACGTGGCTGAGGCTGAGAGGAGGGGAGGATTTGTTTCCTTTCCTGGTTGAGAGGATTTGTCTCGCTGATTGGTCTTTAAAAGCCTATTCAGCCCATCTACCTTTTCCACCTCTGCCATTAAAATGAAAAATGGTGACTGTGAAGTTACTTTTACCTTCTAGTAAAAGGAGACCATGGGACACGTTTAAGAATACGTCTCTAAAATAAAGTCAACTTCTTGTTCCCAGCAAAAGGAAAGCAGGTCGAGCTGCTCCTAGGGTGGATTGGCGTTTGTGTGCTTTCACGTGGCCAGACACACCTCTGTGCCGAGGAGGGGCAGATCAGTATTCCCAAAGTATCCCTGTAAAGTCTCCCTTTGCAGTGTGGCAGGGGTGAAACTGGAGTCTTCGTATAGTTTGACTGATGGCTAAATATTTCCTTTTGGCAGGATGGGAAGCCTAAAATCCAGGAAGAAAACGCTAAGCTGAAACCGCCACTAAGAGAGGAGAACAGTGTCCTGCCACACAAGTATGGAAGAAAAGAAATCTTATTTTTGTCTTCTCCTTTTCTAAGCCCTGCTTCCCCTTCTCTGATTTCTTTGCTGATGGGAAGTTTGGAATAGTGCGACTTCCCGTTCGAAGAAAGATTTGTCAACCTAATGCCCTTTGCTGAGGTCTCTTCGCTGCTTTTTCACAACTCTCAAAGGGAAGAAGGAAGTTCTGCTCCTTGCCGTCAGTGTTTCTGGATCTGAAAAGCTCTCGCTCTCTCCCACTTAACTTTGAATTTGTTTCTATATAAATCTGCTGTTTACTAATTTTTCTGAGTTAATGAAACTTCATAAGCCAAATGCTGTAAAGACCTGGACCTTTGGTACTCGTGTCCAAAGAAGGTATCTCTGTTGGTGAGGGAAAGCAGAAGGTTGGTGGATCAGTGGCATTTGGAGCTAATAACCAGTGGCTTCCGGACAGGAATAGAAGCTGTTGGAGAAGGAGAACT
Source organism: Burhinus oedicnemus (assembly GCA_008921705.1). NCBI lineage: Eukaryota > Metazoa > Chordata > Aves > Charadriiformes > Burhinidae > Burhinus > Burhinus oedicnemus. The sequence goes on along the minus strand of VFFE01006658.1, from coordinate 141,690 downwards.
TGAAATAATGTTTCAAGGAGATGGTTGTGTAAAAACGTAGTTCAGGTAGCATGTTTCTAAACAGTATTAAAGAGGAGGATTCTTGCTGTAGGATTTGTTTAGTATTTGAAAGCTAAGTTTCAGATTTGGTTTTAAATGTGAAAAGATGTTTTAAAAGGCAGAGGGCACAGCTGCGTAATGAGGACTTTGCTCGGAGATGGTAACGGCCTATTTGAAGTACTCTGAATGTCAGTGAAATACCCAGTGCTCTGATACCGATACAAAGTTAATCAGAATAAGTATTGTCTTAAAAATAGCATAAGCTCAATTCAAATCTGCTTTACCAGATACTAAAAACCTTCCAGGCCTTAGATGCTTTTCACCCCCGTTTCACCTTGCGTGTTTAAGCAGCCGGAGCGTCAGGCTGCCCCTGTGTCTGGAAGGCTTCAAAACACGTTATCGCTGCCTGTCCACAGACATGGTAGGGCATCGAGCGTTCTGCAGTAATATGTTCAAAGCTAGTTTTAAACTGTGTTTATATCATCTAAACAGTCTTTTCTATGTCCGTCCTCCCTTTCCTCTGCTCTTCTGAAGGAGCTTCGCAAGTTTTTCTCCCACTTGGCTGGGAGCGCTGCATGTCCGAACAGCACCAGGCACATCTGCCTCTGGGCTTCGCTGGCTGACAAAGCTTAGGAACGCCCCATCTCTCAGGCGAGCGGACTCGGCAGCGTGGTTTTGAAGCAACAAAACCAAAAACGTATATGGGCAGGGTTTTAAAAACAGGATGAGGGAATTCTCTGATAGTCCAGATGCTTTTCTTAAGTGATGAGGTGACTGAAGTGCCAGCTCCAAGTGACGATGTTCTCTTGTAGGTCGCCAAGCAGCACGCAGGATGAGCAGGTTGGTGATTCTTTTTCCTTGCGTTGAAATACTGAAGGGCAAAGGTACTGAGGGAGCTCCTGGGACGCTGCGGCATCTTCCCTGCCCAAATCCCTTGAAGTTTGTCCTTCAGGTTTTGCCTTGGTGAGGATTTGTCTGTAGAGTCCGCAGCAGCAATCATTCCCTAGTGGAAAAGTGCTGCTTATCTCATTAGAAAGGCTTTTAGTTGGCAGTGCTGCGCCTGCGTGAGCTCATTTTGCCTCCTCAGCACAGCCGTGCTGTTTTTTAAACAAATATTAACCCCTTTGATTAGTCCTTTGCCCCATGCCTTTCCTGGGTTGGTGCCTCTGAAGAGAACAACGAAATATCATACAGTGTTTGTGAAAACGGTGGTGTTTAACCTCCTTGGTGATGTTTAACCTCCTTGGTGGTGTTTAACCTCCTTGGTGGTGTTTAACCTCCGTGGTCTGGGCTAGGGCTTTGCCAGTTGTTCCGTAGGCTAGAGGGAAGAGGTGTTTTGGTCAGTTGGTTTGTTGGGTTTTTTTCCCATGTATGTCAAATTGACCAGATTCCATCCTTTCTTCCCCGGGTGCCTGGCAAAGCAGGGCTAGACCCCTAACTGTCAATGGGATGCTGCGACATTGGCACTGTGTCCCGGCTGTGGGGAATTTCTGCATCTGTCAGCTCTTTTTCACAGTGAAAAAGATGTTTAGTTCCCACCTTGTTGCTGGGCCAGCAGCCTTGATCTCAGCCTGAAAACCGAGCTTGCGTGGTCCTTGGTTCACGCAGCCCTGCTCTGTTTGCTCATCTGCCCTGTGCTGTAGCCGGTGCAACTGCAGATCATCCTGCGAATGCTCGGTGGCCCTGTGTGGCTGCACGGTGTGCTGTGGGCAGAGAGGAGTTAAAAACACAAGCGTGGGGAATCTTCCTCCCCGTTGTAAGATGCGGATCAGCCGCAGAGCTCTACTATAGGTGCCATGTAAAGCAGAATGTCTTGGTTTTCACTTGGCGTTTAGGAACAGCTGTCAGGACCTGGAAAAGCCGAGATCTGCCAGCTCTGCCAGGAAGAAAGCACCCGAAGCAAAAAAAAGGTAATTCCCAAGGCTTGTATTGTCACCTCTGTCATCTGGTGAATGTGCATTTCCTCTGCTTTTCCTTTTCCAATAGCAGAGCTTTCCTACTGGTGGCTTGGCACAAAGAAACGAGCCCTTTTCTGAAGTTCACTTTATCCTTAAGCTTGTTAAACCGCGGTCGCTTGAGAGTTCCCCACTCTGCTCTGTGTTCAGTGGCTTGTTTTTCCTGCCTCTGAGCAGCTTCTTCCCTTTTTAGCTGAGTGATTTTTTTTTTTCTGGGATCAATCAGAAGCGAGAATAGGAGGTGTTGACACTTGTTATTTCTCCACTTAGGGCACCTTGCCTTTTTCTCTTATTCTTTTTTGGGGCTAAGCCCCTCTTGCTTTCCTCACTGCTTTACAGTCTGAATCTAGAGAGGTAACAAGAAGGTTATCAAAAAGGGTGCTCAGTGGGGGCGCTGCCTTCGTCTGGATACTTCCTTCCACTCATGCTGAGGAGCAGAAGCAGTTTGCAAGGAAACAAGTCGAGGCGCTGATACAACTGCTGGCAGTGCAGCAGGCGTCCCGGTCACACCGGTGCGAGTACTGTAGGGGGCAGCTGGAGGCGTTGGGTTGTGTTTTGCCCTAGTGGATTTGCCAAGACCTGAACCAAAAGGCTGTTGCAGAGCAGGAAGGAGCGCTCTCAGCAGTGCTGGCACACGGCATGCGGGACTCTGACCTCCACCCCTGGGTTAAGATGAACCAGTACCTTGGTTCCAAATAGGTCTTTGGAAATTCTGGGGGGAGAATGGGGAGCACAGCGAGGTTACCTGACCAAGAAGCTCTCAGGCTCACATGGAGGGGCCGGGTCTGGCCGAGTGACTGGCCATGAGTTGCTGCTGTTCAGGGCAGGGGCTCCCCGCTGCAGCTGGGTTTGCAGCGCTGCCTGGCACAGAGGCAGGGCTGGCAATTAGGGATTTTGCCAGAGTAAACAGCTGCTCCCGAGCCAGCCTGCTCCGCAGCGCCTGCGAAGATGGCGTTCCTCGGCGTGGTCAGAAGCCAGCCCTCTCCTCCGCAGAGCTGCAGGACCATGATGCTTAGAAGAGGCAGTTGGAGGGGACCCAATTGCCCCCCCAGTCACCCCGGGAACCTCTCCTGTTAAACACATGGGAACTCTGTGTAGGATTTCTAATCTTTCCCATTCCCTTGTGTTTGAGAAAACACGTGAGTTGAAAGCAAAGCAAATGCCACAGCTTCGTATCTGTCCTTGATACGTTTCCAAAGGCATGTGCACATTTAAATACTGATCTCAGGCAAGACTTGTTCTGGTGTATTTATAGGGCTCTAAAATATACACGTGCACTTCTTGTGACAAAATGCTCCAGCAGACTGAGTCAGTTAGAACTTGGATGGTTCATTATGGGTAGCTCTTACCGGCTTTCCTGCAAGCCTTCACCTAGTCCCACTTGACCTAAGGAGCTTTGCCGTAAACTGGTCCTGAGCACAGGAGCAAAATTCTGGTCCTCAGATGGGAGAAGAGCAGAGTTTCAGAGTGTCTTTCTCTAGCCCAGAGGAAGATTTGGTTTGAGGGAATGATAGTGAGAGAAAACATAAGTTTCTTTGTGTTGCTTTTGTCTTGAGCATCTCCTTAATTTTCCTGTCCTCCTCCTGCATTCCAGAACATCTGCAAGAACTGTGGCGGCATCTTCTGTGAAGCCTGTTCAGCGAATGAGCTGCCCCTCCCGTCGAGCATTAACCCCGAGCGCGTCTGCAATCCCTGTCACAAGCAGCTCATCCAGCAGTATTCGACCAGTCCCTTGTAGGGGCCGCGTTGCAGCGAGAGGTGACCAAAAAACGGTTGTAGCTGACGATGGTTTCTGGAGTTGGTAAGGGGAATGTGAAGACACTTGCCTGTGGTGTTTGGAGGTCAGAGGGGAAGCAGCTTCATGGTGGTCACAGTCTCTCGCAGCTAAAAGCAGGCAGAGCCTTCCCTGTCCAACAACCTGCCTGCTCTCGGAGCTGAGCTTGTGCTGGGGAGAAGGGCTCTGGCAGTGTCCCGAGCTGTGCCCAAGGGCCTCAGGGCGCAGCCACAACAGAGCGCCCTCGCCCCAAAACGAGCTCTGTGTGCGCGTGTGTCTGCGTGTGCGAGTCGGGAACGGTCTCGTCCTCAAACGTGTGGTGTGCAGGCATGCTGCTGCTGCTAAGCAAAGGCTCGCTGAAAGCAGAACGGGAGCATTTTTAAACCTCACTTCTGGCTGCACTTGAAATACCATGTCCCTCTCCCGGTTGCCTTTGACAATCTGGCTCAACCGCGCTACGTCAGCGCCCGGCGTAAGGCGGCCAGGTAGGAGCCAGTAAACACTCTCTGGCTTCGTTTCTTTGGCTCAGCCCTCTGGCCGTGGGCTCCCTATGCAAATTCTATGGAAAAATCAAACAAAGCTGTGAAAGTTCTCCTTCGGTGTTTCAGGGGCTCGGGGGGGTAAGGGGCGCGCACGATGCGAGAACTGACGACCTGCACTGATCTGGCATGGAAGTGCCTTGAGGCATCTCGGACCTTCCTCTCGGAGACCCTCACTGTGACTTTGTGACTACACCGTGGTGGTCGAAGCGAAGGGTGTCACTGTCCCCTCCTGCTGTGGGAACTGGAGGAATTGGATTCCCCGGCATTTAGACACCAAATCCTCGTGATGACACAGGAGGTTTAGGGCCACTTCGATCCACCTCTCCCCCTTGTGCACATGAAAAAATAGTTGTAAAAACCCCAGAACTTCCCTTTTTTGTTGTTAGATCAAAATGAAGGTGAGATGAAATGGAAATGCTTTTCACCTGCCAGAAATTCTAATTTGAAAAACAGTGTAAAGAGGTTCCACACTTCATGCTACACCATTCTTTCTTGCTGTTACCTCAAGGAATTTTGTGTTACCCCAAAAAGCGGTGGTGGCTTCCTGATGAAGCACGTAGCACGTCACGGTTGTGTCGGGTCTGGTTTGTACTGGAAGCCTACTTCAGTCTTTAAGACCACAGAATGTTCTGTAGTGCATAGAAAACTGGTGTATTTATATGTGACAAATGCGTTTCGTTTTGTACAAATTTTATTAGGGGTTAGTGGTTTAATCGCTCAGAGGGGATTTTCTATTCATTAGACTGGCTGGAAGCGCATTAAAAAGCGTGTCACAGCTGAGGTCATTTACATGGTTGGTGCTAGTTTGTACCAGGAATTTTCCTCTTTAGTTTCCTCTAGGCCTCAGCGTGTTCAGCCACCCAAGTTTGCCGACTCCTCTTAGTGCCCTTCAGAGCCAGAGCACTTCACAGGGGGCAACTGCAAATAGATTTTATTTTTCTGCTCTTTCCCCCCCCCCCGTGGTAGTTACCAGGTAGATCTCCTTGCTGCTGTCCCAGCAGGCAGATCCGTAGCTGTCAACAGTGTTGAAATAACAAAGCGCCTCGAATGCAAGCGCGGGCACACTGCTCTGCAGGGGCGAGGCACCAGAAACGAATAGAGATGCTGAATTTAGCGTGAACAGTTTTGTGTACAAACTGTACACATTGGTGAGATGTCCAAGTCCTGCATGCAAACCCAGCGGGACTCATCCCCCGAGGAGAAAGTGAGACCCAAGCCCTTCCCACGGTAGGGGATCAAACTGGAAACTGGGCACTTACTGGAAATAATACAAATGCTGCTATGGCCAGCATTTTGCAGCGCTGGAGCAAGAGCTTATTTGTACTGTCCCGGCAGGAGCGGCTGCCGCTCTCCTTGCTGGAAGCGCAGGCTGTGACTGTTGTTCACAGGGAAAAGCAGGGCAGCTCTCGGGCGAGTCCTCTGCAGTGACATGGGATCTCTACGGACGCGCAGGGAGGCGGCTGGAAACCCTTCAGCAATGCAGCTCTGCGGCTGTGACGGAAACTGGCATTTGGAAAGGTCAGAGCGCGACGCTGCGCTGCTCGCTGCCAGCTCTCTGCGTCAGCACCTGCCTCTCCTGGTGTCTTGGGCTCCCGGGAATGTCTCTGCCTGGAAGTAGGGGATGTTGCGCTTCGTGATGCTGCAAACATTCAAGGCCCGTTTGCTCAGGTACCGCTTGGAAAGTGGCAGTGGGCTGGCACCTGGGCGTTCGGATTGGGGGAGCGGAGGGTGGGTTTTTTCCGATGTTAATTTTGTTCCACACAATAATAAAAACTTGACAACCTGTCCCTGATCCCGAGTGGTCTTTCCTTTCCATGGTGCTTTGGGTATGCCTACGAAAGGATTTCAAAACGAGTAACGGATAACAGGTGCTTACGCAGCTTGAGACCAGGGTGGCAGGAGGGATGAGGTGTTGGCGCCTGCTGAGGTGTGTGTGAGAATGTTCACGCGCTCTGGTTTTGTTAATTGTGAATACTGGTGCTTTATTAATGCTTTGAACACCATTATGCAGTCGGAGACTAGAAACGCTCCACGCTGCCGTTCTTCCAGTAAAGCTGCTTTGCTTTTGCAACAGACCATCTTTCCCAAGTCTGTCAACACAATTTATTACATGCTTTTACACAATGCTAAACTCAATTTTATACAGGTCATCCTCGTTATTGAGCAGCGACACTCTTACTCGATCTTTACGCTGATACCCACGGAATGTGTTCGCTTTGGCCTAAAAAGAAAGAGGGAAAGAAACATTACTACCTCGCTGCAGCTTATTCCTTTCCTTTTTTCACATGCACCACTGCATTTTATTCCCAATTATTGTCTCCAATAACAGAATAGTAGAATTAGGCAATAGTAAAAGATGTCACCAGAGAAGGGGAGATGACACAAACGCCTACACCAGGTGAGACGTTTTCAGGTGGGGCTGCAGCACCCATCCACATGGGCTTGGGGGTGTTAGTCCCCGTGCTGCGGCCACAAACTGTTCCGGATGTTCCTGTTCCCTTGACTCTGCCGCGAGGCCTAGACTGGAAACCCAGAGCTGCGGGGCAGCGGGGGCCACCTGCTCTCCCTGCTGCAGCGGCGGGGGCCAGGACCTCAGCGAGCAGAGACCCCCACTTTCCGACGGGAATTCAGGGAGGTGTTACAAGTTGGCCAGGGTTGTCCATAAATGTGACAGGAACCTCCTTTCCTGGTACAAACACGCTGCCTTGCAGCTGTAGCGCTGGGAAACCCTTCTTGTGCAGCGGGGGCGCTGCCCTGCGCTTTCAGGAAGGAGCGTAACCTGATGGGCTGACGGCAGCGAGAACTGCCACACCGCACTGCGCCTGGATCTGCACAAGTGCCGCCTTCCTCATGCTCACCCCCCACATGGCCTGCAATTTTTCCCTTGCAAAGGGCAAGGAGAAAAACACAGTTTCTGGGGGGGTGGGACAGGACCCAAAACCAAACACCCCTCCAAAAAACCAAAACCTGTCCTGGCACAGGAGAACTCCCCCTGCCTTGTTAACATTGTGAAATACATTAAAACCTGTTTGCATTGAAAAGAGGTTGACTACTGCCCATCGCCATGAGAGTGGATGGATAAAAAAAACACCTAACCTGAAGACCGTTACACAGACGAAGTCCGTTGCGTGTAATGGTAAGCAATATCCATTCCCCCCCTCCCCAAAATACCAGTTACTGTCCACCCACAGCCCTGGAAAATATTTAGCCAAGTCTCCTCTTCCATGCCAGGGAACACAACCCCGTCCACACCTTTAATCCCTCACACTAGCGCAGTTCTAAGGGGAGGAAGAAAACAAAAACCCAAGCTCTCTGGCACACTGCAGCAGGCCTCAGCTGGCAAAGGGCAAGCGCCGGCGGGGCCGGGCAGTGCCTGGGCAGCGCAGCACCCTCTGCCCGCTCTGGCTGTGAGCGAGGAAGGAGCTGCTGCTTCATCCCCACTATCCCTTCCCCACAGGAGTGCTATCCTGTGGACTCTGGATTCGCAGGCCCGAGTGTCCAGGCTCAGTGCCTCACCTCAGATGAGCCCCCCTGCCCCCCTTCAGCTGCTCCAAATCTTAGCATTTAAGCGAGCTGACATCCCAAGTATCAGCAATAGTAAGCCTGAAGCATACGTTGCTAAAAACGGAACAGGAACAGCAGAGAAGGATGCACTTACCAAATGGGAGACCGTGCCACTGTCGCTAGCAGTCTTGTTTTGCCTTTGGATGTTTATTCAGGAATAATTCAATGGCACTGCAGTCTGGGGAACAATTTGAGAGAGGCAGTCAGGGTGCAGTGACTTCCATGTGTTACTTTTCCTTTTTAGTTGTGGTGGTTTTTTTTTTTGTGTAAAGCCAATGCCACATTACAGGCTAATTTGGAAACCTACACTTAAGAGGATCCTTTTGCACAGGCTGTTAAGAGCAGCCTGGCAAGCTGTGCCAAACTACCCGAGGAGCTGAGCCGTGGGGTTGTAAGACCCCCCCCTCCTCTGTACTTACGCAGCTGTGACCCCTCCTTAGCCATCGCAGCGACTGCGTCCTCTTGGCTCTCAAAATGCACATCCGCTTCTCCCGTGGCGTCTCCGTGGGAGTTGTATTCTACCATGATCCTCGTGGGCTTCAGTGGCGCAAAAAACTAAAAAGGAGAAAAAATACCCCCCGAGTTCGGTGAGAAAGAACCAACAGCAACGCACCCTGTTACCAAGGAACTTGGTATTTTTTACTCCTAAAACCTGTCCAGCTACGGGAGGGGTCTGAGCTCGAGTAGCAGGACACCCTCCCTTCTCCGTCTGGGTGAAGCTGAGGCACACCCAAGTCACCCGTCCCACGCTGCGCAGGCTCCCACCCCCTGTAAGCTCCTGGCAAAGTAATTCTTGACAGGAACAAAAATCCTCAGACAGCACACATGTTCTGTACGCGTCAAAGTCATTAAGTGCGGGTACATTCGCTCTGTGATGCTGTATACTATTAAAATGAAGCAAAATTGGTATTACGAAGATTCTGAAATTCATTTTTGTACAATCGGCTACTCTGAAATCTGACACTAGCCAAGATTAGAAATGGCTACTCAAGTCCAAGTGAAAGACAGCCCAGCAAGCTCTAATCCGTTCTTATTTATGGAGGCGAGCGTACCACTGCTGTGCCACGGCTGCCCTGGGGAGCCTGTAACCCTCAGCAAGCTCAACTTTCCAAACACATTCAGCTTGAAACCATGCAGCACTGAGGCCTAACGCAGACACAAATAAATAAAGATTTGAAGTCACTTCATCTGTAACAATTAATCAAGGGTTTGCACTGGTAATTTCATTGATAGTTTTACTGTTACTCACATTTATTATGTCTAGGGCACTAGCCTGGGTAGGAAACCCCCTCACGTGGACAAAGTGCAGTGATGATGAGGCGTTCCCAGATTCTAAAACGGACCCGGAGCTTTCTGTTCCTTCCCTGCACAATTCTGTGGAATGGAGGAAAACAACATAATTCACGCTTGCAATTATCACCTCCCTCGTGAAAGCTGTAAACATGCGAGGTCACGTTCACAGCACTGAGAGTAAAATGAAGGGGCCTCAAAGAACACGCACGACAGGGAGGGACTCACTATTTTCTCTTTCAGCATCGGAGCCTCCCGTGTCGCTCAATCCCCTTTCTTCAAAAACAGATTCGTGTTCTTTTCTCACTCTGGGGTAGGTCACCACCTGCTTGTCGTAAGGCACGTGCCTTTGCATTTGATGCTTTCTACTTACGTACACTTCTATGTATCTAGAATTCAAAGGAAAAGATTACATGGCACACCTTGCGCCTCTGCAAAGAACTCAAGGTTTTGCAAAAGTACCATCGCTTCAGGACGTTCTCCTGGCTCAGCTCTGCTCACGTACTAGGTGTGAGAGCCACGGTATGGCAAGCAATGGTTTTGAAGCATGAATTCATTTAAATTGCAGAGTTACTTTTATGAAAGCCCTTCTCAACTTGCAGTGACAGCCACGCTCCTGTACAAACCCAGATATTGTGAGACAGATTACCAATTTAGTCTGGACCTAGCCTTTAGTTTACAGCCTTATACATCAATTGCTTACAAGCCAAAATTCTGTTTTGTTGCAGAAATACAGACTTCTTTCCTCTTAAAAATGTTTTCTAGGTCTTCAAGTAGTATGCATCCCTTTTGCACAGCCCTGTACTTGAGGCTCTTTTCCCCTCACTGCATCCCTGCAAACTGCACTATTCCCGGCTCTACAAACCCCAAATTAAAAATCAACACCCAACCCCAAAACAGGTTACTGAAACCGGCAGACACCCGAGATGCACAGGGTCATATCAAAGACTTCAGTGGAGCTGTAAGATTTTATGAAGATTTTAAAATATGGCTATGAAATTGACAGGGTAAAACGTAACAGGGGGTGTATGAAAGTCGTGGGTATAACACACCAATATGCGATGCAACATGAAGGGACTCTAGCAAGAGCCTGCTTCCACCACAGCAAGAAAAAAAAGACGACAACAAACCCATATTTAGAGATTTAGTCAAAGTACAACATTAAAACACCTTGTATTTCTATCTGCCCGCCCCAGAACCCTGTAATTCAGAGCTGCCTGGGCTCATCTTTCAGGGAGCGAGTGACACTGCCAGCTGGGCCTCACACAAATTTAACTATTAGCATTCAATTAGGCAATTTCCACAGCACTGAAGGAGTAACGAGATGAAGAAGCTACAGTAAGGTAAGTAACCCCAGGTACAGAGCTCACAGCTCGGCCCCGTGTACCCACTCTCAGTACTGTGCACAGCTGAAGGCCATGTCTGGATAAAACCGACAGCCCAGGAAGAATGAACAGGAGCAAGTTTGACAGCAGTTCTGGAAACTACTCAGTTTCTTGGCTAATCGCACAGAAACAGAGGTGTATGAGCTCGGGTAGGTGAGTCACATCAGCTCTTGCTCGATGGGGATGAAGCAAAAATTAATGGCAGATTGAGAATTAATTAATCTCTATTGGAGGGTAGGGAAGTGTGTCAGTTAATTCAATTATTGGGCACACCTACAGAGCAGCTGTTTTCTTTTAGTATGGGTGGGGGAAAAACACAAGGAAATGCAGACTGGCAACAGGAAATAAGGAATTAGAAGAAAGGAAGTAGGTGCTGTGTAGGAGAAGGTGTAAGGTTTGGAGAGGTCTTTTGTTAGCTGCTCTTCAGTAAAGGGAAATTATTGAGTTATTAAAGAAAAATAAGAAATTTTAGCAGGTTAAAAGCAATCTTAGGTTGTTTTTTTTTTTTTCCTAAGCACAGCTCAGGATTCTGGGAAAAAGTAATATATGCTTCTGCTTGAGAAAGAGGCTCTTGTGAGAAAAGTATGTGGCACAGGGGTCGGTGTTCTGGAATAAAATGGTTAAATGTGGATTCTCGAGGAAGGAGGAAACCCAGGTAGATGCAGTCACCAAAGAGGTAAATGACTGTACGGTATCAGCCAGCGGTCAATGTCGGGAAGGGATTCAAGCCAGAGGTGAGTGGTAAACTGTGCTTTGCATAACGTATTCACCAAGTGGAGACACTGACTGCAGCTGGTACTGGGCTGAGGGGAAGGGTGAGGGTTGCTAAAACTGTAGAAAGCACCAAGGAATCCAGGGGAAATTTGGGAGGAGCAAATGTCTGTGGGAGGCACAGGATCCTGATGCACTTGTGACTGGGCAGGTGGAGTCTATTTAGTGTTCACAGCTCCTAATGCCATTACCCCATTTCTGTTGGGATGAGAATGCCTTCAGGAATACTTAAAAAAAACCTGAGACTTTCTCTGAGAAGCCCCAAATTCCCCCAAGATATGAGCGCGGTACGTGCCTCTGCAGCGTGCAAAAGGCTTCATGTTCCCTTCTCCAGTTTTGTTAAGGTTCTAAAGAAAACATCACCAGAGAAGGCAATGCTTGGGTCCCAGAGTATTTCAGAGGGTGCTATTAAAAAAGACATGTTTTAAGCCACGGCAACAGTCTGACGCTACTATAAGAAAGACTTAGCTATGATTTCTACTGAAACTTGAATCTGAAGTCCAAGTTCTAGGGTTTAAGGGTGATAAAGGCAGAAACTTCTTTAATTATGAGTATGGGATAGCCTAAGATTGGTGGTTTCACCTGGTAAGAAGCAAGCTGTAAGTCACACAGCATGCTTCATAACCATGTTCTTCTACCCTTGTGAACCCTGAAGTACCTACCTATTTCCCATATATTCCCGATGTCGTAATAGGGCTTTAGCTGCCATTTCAGGAGCTGCAAACTGCACAAACGCTTCTCCTGTTCTTCTTTCTCCGCGGTAAACGAAAGCTATGTCGGTAATTCTCAAACCTATGGAAGGGTGGGAACAAAAAGGCAGTCATATTGTCAGGAACTTGGGCCATAGCTCAGAGACATCTTTTTCCTTCTTCTTCTGGTTTTTGACAAGCTAATCAGGCAGTTGAATAGTTCTGAAACAACTGCTCTTGCTGGCCTGCATACTTTGTTTAAAAACTTTTTTTAAACTCAAATTTACTGGATTTGTTTAAGTTAGTTTTCACAGAAGGCTTAATTGCCAATAATGAATCAACTTGAGGCTTCAAGTAACTATGAAAACAACAAGTGAATCCATGTTCTAGGCAGCAATGAAGTCAGAATACAAGTGTTCTTCACATTTTCTCTTACAATGGTAGCTCTTTCTTATCTCTTCAAAACCCAGCTCAAATTCACTGAACTTCAATTTTTATTCTGTGTATCTTCTTGGGGAGCCTGTAATGCACTAAATAGCTGTATCTGACATGATACAGAGTGTACACTAGGCTGAGCTCCTACGCTTAATTTTTCAGGAATACCTTTTTGCCTTTTTACTTTCTCCAAGGGTCTCCTCAGACTCCAAAAAAAACCCAAAACAAAACCAGAAAAACCTTGCTCCACAATGCTGCCGTAGCCATCTCATTGCAATAACTCTGCTACTAGATGCCTTCAAACATATTGAACTACTGGTTATCAATCGAAAACTTATTTTGGTGGCCTTTGCTTTTGGCATGATGGTGGTTGTTATAAATCCTAGTGCTATAGGACTCTGTGCATGCCTACCTGGAGTGGAAGAAGTTGGGGCAAGAACTGGTTTTAGTTTAGTCTACACCTTAAACTTTATGTAAGGAAATGACAATTAATTGTGCAAAACCTAGAAAGGCTTCTTTCCTAATGAATGCAGGCAGCAACCACCTGGATTGCTCTAGTACTGAGTGTGGGACATGAGTGTGCACATGCACTGTGCAATACTACCTCAGCTGGGAACTGCTGCAGTTAATTTTCACAACCATTAACAAGCCAGTAATAAAAAATAAAATTGCTGTTAACAGTTTTAAGTGTTATACGTGATCTGTCATGATTATACATCTGTGAATACCCATGCTGCATTCAATTTAACTGTCATACAGGCATTTTCCCCCCCCTTGAAACTTTGCCAAATTATGCACTGGTAGCAATGCAATCGCAGATAATAGGATGTAGGTTCCTCCTCTTTCTTTCCCCCACCGCTGTAAGAGCGCTGCAAGCACTGATCCTAGGTTAGACCTGCAGAAAGTCCGAGGTGCAAGAAAGCCTTGAAGCCAAAAGCTTGTTCCGAAAGCTTTAGTTACTTGTAGATGCAGGGGGACAGCAACTCCTTACACTGTTTCAGGTGTTCAAGGCTGCATGTGCGTTGGCTTTTTTTTTTTCCCCACGTAGAGGAACAACAGCCTAGTGAAGCATCAACTTGGAGAAGTAAACACTTCATAACCAAAAATCACAAACTAGGCCGAGTTACCTGAGAAAAAATCTGCAATATCATCCTCAGTGGAGGTGAACGGAAGGCCTCTGAGTAGTACAACTCCATCATTTATGGCTTGCGACTCATCCCGCAGACTTCGTAGTAAGCCCTCTACGTCACTATCGTGTACTTCAAAAACTGCAAGGAATACAGGTACAAAATAAGCTTTCCCTCATGGTACTCAGAAGGCAGCATGCTGCAGGCATTTCTTCAAGGCAGCTTTTTCCCCCCCGCAGAACTTCACATTTCTTCCCCCACCCCATAGTCTCTGGTCCTGCAAGGGTGCCCCTCGGTACACAAACCACCTTGCTTTTCCTGTCCAGCCTCGAAAGTTTTGGCTTAATGGTGCCTTGTTGGCTAACCTGCTGCTCTGTTCCACATCCTGTGCTTCTCCGCACCAGCCCACTTTACTGTTCAAAGTGTTCTTATTCACTTTATCGTGAGTTCTCTCCCACTGTAACTTCTGTCATTTCAAACCCACCTTTCACATAGCGTGGGCCCATATACCTCAGGTGCTTTTCCAAGGCTCTCTGGACATCCGCTTTCGACTCTAGCTCGATCAAGGCATCCCCCCTGCGTCTCCCATCCCTGTTTAAGAGGAAGTGTATGCCGTTCTCACCATTTCGAATTCTACAGCCTAGAAATCAAGGAACACACGACACAGAAACATACGCAACTGCATCAAACGTGGAGGTCTTTTGATTGCAGTGCAAAATACTGTCTTGAAAGAAAGGATAGGAAACTCCTATTTCTAACCCTAAATCTAACACACAATGCTTATCACAGGTAAGAAACTAATTTGACATCCACTGGCTTCCACATCTGTATAACTGGATAAAACACACTCACATTCTGTTGGTAAGCTTAATTGTTTCTGAGTTACTTGAAATCAAAACCGAATAGTCTTTTGGTCTGTATAGCTATACACTGCCTGCTCTGTGTTCCTTTCCCTGTGGCTGTCAAACTGACGTTTAGTTTAGTTTGGCTGGTTGTTAAACCATTTAAAAACTTAGATCTGACAATCTCATCTACTTAGGAAGGATGCATTGTAATATTACAGTACACAGGGATCAGCCCTGTTAAGATATGCACAATTCTATTAATTAGGATCAGAAAGCAACACTGAAGTTCAAACTGGTAAGTAAAAACCACACCAGTTTGTTTAAAAGCAGGCAGTTGGGGGGGGGGGGGAAGCCAACCATAATGGTCTTAATCCTTGGACTAGATGATCTTAAAGGTCCTTCCCAACCTAAATGATTCTATGATTAAAAGGGACCACTTTGAATTGGACTGCCTTGACTGTGGAGACATGGACTAAGAAGGGAAAGACTTGCTCAATTATATATAAAATACCGTCAGGATGAGTTTCTGGTTGTTGTCCAGCAGTCTGGAAGTTATTTGTTTTATATGTGTAAATCATGAATAACTTGGCAGCAATATGAAGAACTTGTCTTTCTCTGGCTAATGATCTTCAAACTTTCTGTTAACTAATCATTAACTACTGGGTGCAATAACACTACGCAGAACAGTTACGCGGGAGAATTAATGCCCATACTATCAAAAAAAGTAAGCACGTCTTCCTCGGTGCACGAGAAGGGGAATCCTTGCGCCCTGATGAGGAAGACATTGTCACTTTCTGCCTTGGGTGAGTCGGGTTCCTGCTCGGAGAGGTGACCTTCCTGGGACGGTGCATCTGTAACCTGCTATCAGAAAGAAAGAAGAAAAAAAGAAATAAAAGACAAAAAGGCAAATGGAGAAGAGGAAGCATGCAGCTTTCAGCAGTGGTACCCAGCTGCGTTCAGCTCGCTGGCTAGCAGCCCCGTAACTGGGACCAGTGCGGGGAAGGACAGGGAGGAGCGAGGGCCCCTCTCCACAGCCGCCTCCCGCCGGTGGGGTTAAGGGCCCCGCCGCCCCTCTCGCACCCGTCCTCCCGCCCCGCTGATGGCGCCCCCCTTAGCCCCGCCGTCCCCAGGCGACGAGGGACGGCCCGACTGCCCCGCTCCGTGCCGGGCGGGGGTCCCCTCCGTCTGCCCGGGCCGCGCGGCGCCGCCATTTTAGGCCCCGTGGCGGCGGGCCCCTACCTGGCTGTAGGTGCGGAGGGCAGCGCAGAGCGGAGCGGGAACCCGCGGCGCGCCCGGCCCCGGCCCGAGCGCGGCGGCGCTGAGGAGGCTGCGGGCGGGCGGCGGGCGCAGCCAGAGCGGCGGGCGGCGGCCCAGCAGCAAAGCGGCCAGGCCGCGGCGTGCTGCGGCGGCGGCCATGAGAGACGGCGGGGCGGGAGGGGGGGCTCGGGCGCTCCGCCTCCCCTTCCCAGGAGGCGCCGGCGGAGCGGGCCGCCCCCTCGCCCCGGGAAGCGGCTCCTGGGGGTGAGGGGATGGGGTGGCCGCGGCCTGGCGTCCGCCCGGCTGGATGGTGGTTACTCACCGCGGCGGCTCGGAGAGCTCCGGGCGCGGACGGAGGCGGCGGAGGGCTGTCCCCGGCCAGCGGGCGGGCGGCGGGGTCGGCTCCGTGCCGCTGGGCCCAGCCGGGGGTCTCCGGGCGCTGCCAGAACAGCGTGTGAGCTGGCACAGTGGGGGAGAGAGTCGGGCTGAGGGATTCGCGACGAGTTATTGCTGGCTTATGCCCGTTTAGAGTCTCTACGGCCGCTAACATCCTCATTTTTAACAAAACAGGAAGGCAAAAAACCCCACAGTATATTAGCAATGTAAAGTTTTAAGTCAGGCTTAAGCACGACAACCTTTTTACGGCCCTTCCCTGTTAGAAGAGAGCTGATTTTCTCCCCCTCGCTGCCGTCCTCTCTTGGAGTCAATACTGGTGAACCTGTTGGTGAGGAACGTAACGCCTTTCGGATGGTCCGGAAAAGCGGTCCTGCTGTTACTGCAGCATCTATAAGGGATAAAGGGAAAAGAGCCGGCACCGGCTTCTTG
This sequence comes from Burhinus oedicnemus, assembly GCA_008921705.1. NCBI lineage: Eukaryota > Metazoa > Chordata > Aves > Charadriiformes > Burhinidae > Burhinus > Burhinus oedicnemus. The sequence goes on along the minus strand of VFFE01006658.1, from coordinate 125,192 downwards.
TAAGTGCACACATGGGGAATGTAGGTCATGCTGAATCCAGGAGAAATATTTTTAGGATGAAGCAAAAAGGGCAGGAAGAGAAAAGCCGAAAAAAACCCCAACAGTGGAGGGAGCCAAGGGAGAGTGTGGAGGCTCGGATCCAGGGTGTGTAGGCAGGTCTCTGAGCGGTTGTTCGGAAAGGGGATGTGGCAGGCCGTCCTGGCACGTGGACTTCAGCATCAGGGAGATGGTGACAGCCGCAACAGGGAAGACTGTCCTCTTCTGTCCGGCATCCTGTAGTTCTAGTCTTGGGATCGTCAAGTAAGAGTTGTCACCTCAAGCCATTGCAAACTGTCCCTCAAAATATGGTCTTGGGTTTTTCAACGGAACTCTTTCAGCTTGTAGTACTGCCAACCTGTTAATTTCTCTGAAGCCTTGAGGGTTTCTTATCACTGTTTTGAAAATGTTAAGCTATTTTAGGTCATCTCATTGTTGCCAGCTTTTGCTTTTATAAACTATTTCTTGTAACAAACTTTCATATGACAGACTATTACCTTGATAATGGCACAGTCTCTTGACAATAGCACTCTCAGTCTCTCTTGAATTTCCAAGGTAAATCACGTATTATACACATTTTCAAAGGAATGTTGACCTCGGTGCTCAAGTGGTTCACATTCCAGTTTTTCATAGTCTGCGTGTTGGCTTTCTCTTCAAAACCTTCTTTAAATAAGCAAGATGATTCTATGGGAGCAAAAAATTAAGATAACTACAGGAATTCCTCTTGAACGCTTATCTTTATTTAGATTGGCTTTCATGCTTTAAGTTTAATTGAATAAGCAAATGCCTGAATCTTATGGACCAAGGGAATGTTACGTGCATTCCTTTCTTGTGAACCTAGTGCAAGAAAGAGTCTCTTTAAAGGATGCCCATCTTCCACTCGTTTTTCCTTCAATATATTTGTTTCCCAAGTACAGTAAAAAATATCCCACTGCTGTTTGGCTCCTATCTTGTCAGTGTGTGCAAATTACCTTTAGAGGGCACCATTTTGTTGGGCAGCTGTTGGCACTGAAGTTTTCCAGCAATCTCAGAGCTTCTTCAGCAAATGTGAGGGATCAAAGCCTCTGCGCCTATGATCAGGAAAAAAAAATCATCCTAGGACAATGGAATTTGCGTTTATTCACTCGACAGAACTGGTGTTGAGTGAAGTCTACTTATGATAGGAAATCTGTTACCGTAAGTAAAAATAACAAGACTTGGACGATGCCCCTCCATACTGCTGTCAACCAAGAAGTTAAATTTATCTACTTTGGAAGGTGCCTTTTTCAATACCTAATGTTAAACAGGTTATTGTTACGACTAATTAATACCAGCTATTCTTTAATTTGATTGGAGGAAAAATAAAAATCTGAGTTGAGACTAAAACAAACGCTTATCTTACATTGGGAAACATTACTTGTCACTCTGCGTAATCTGTCATCAAGAAAAACTGACCCTATATTCTGCTGTGGTACAAAATTACTCATTTAGCTATAAGATACTCGAGCAGTGGGGCTTCCACCATTTTCTATGAAAGATGAGCCTGTTACACAATGGCTCATCGTCAACTATCCCGGCATTCAGCAGGAGGTAGCGTGCTTAGCCTGAGCGAGCCCACCAACTCTGGAAAACAGAAAGGAGAGCATATTTGGCATGGAGAAATTTTAGTAGCATGAATCCCCCCCTGTAGACGGTGTCCACACCATAAATACTGTTGAGATTTGTGGAGCAGGTCCTGCACAAATAGTTTATTTCTGAGGTATTATTATGAAAATGTATGGATATTGTAGCAGGAATGACACATATCTGAGCACCATAACAGCGCTGAAGGCAACAGAGGGCCAAATTTATTGTTCTCTCTACAGTCCAGCAATAACAAGGCTGATGAGTTGTACTGTCCCAGCTCCGGAATTATGGAGACTCTCGGGACCACTGTATAATAACCTCATAGTTCCTGTAATTTCTTCATGCATTGCATTTTTTGTAGAGAATAATTACATGTACATACCACAGGTTCGATCTGATCTTTATAATTAAATGCTTCACTACATTTTCGTCATTAGTCTTCTAGGTATTTTTTGTTCACGAATCAAATCCCTTACCTTAATGCACAAACAAGCATCCAGTTAAAAAACTGATGGATGCTATCGGCTTGATCTACAATGTGGGGACAATGTGTACAGAGCTTAATATTTACATACTGCATTATTTTCATTTCAAAACAAAATTTGGTTTCCTTTGTTTGTGTTCCTGATAACATACATACTAAGTTTTGTGGTCTGAATTTTTGGACTTTCTTCAGCTGGAATGTTCTGTGTTTACAGAGCTGCGCTGCAAAAGCTGGAAACTTCAGTTCAGGACCGAAGCACTTTGTCAGCTTGAGGGCCCTTTCAGAGTAATTCTTTAAGCTCTACGGTATAATGGATAAACCAAAATGACAGTCGCGAGGCCATGGGTGCATTCACTCTGCCTTTCCCGGAGCAACTGAGCTGTTCGACCCTTATGTAAGGCTGCGGCATGCTGCCGGTCCCTTGTGTTGGCAGCGTCTGAAGCGAGCACTTCATCTGACCCTTAGCCATCCCGAATAGACCGATATTAATGTGAGACGTCAAATGTACACATTGCGTAACCGTTTCTCCTGACAGCCGCCCAGGCCGAGTATTTCCTACTGACTGCTGCAGTAACAGACATTTAATTTTAACTTGCCACTAAAATAAAACATTCTGTGGGTAGAAGGAAGTGTACGGGTGGGAACAGAGAACGGAGGTTATTCATGTCCCAACGTGAATGTGCCAGAAAGATCAGCAATATTTTTTTTGAGTTTGATTTAAGTTGCCAATTTAGTCTGACAGCCTCTGTTAAAAAGTGCCCCGAGACCCGTTTCATGCCTGCTTTTACTAATACAGCCAAAAGGAAAATCGCAAACGTCATGAAATGCTTTTTAATTACACCTTCGCTGCCCAGTAAAATGCTTGATTTCAAAAGTGTCCTAAAAACAGCAGTGTAATTTTAATTTACTCAGAAATGCACTGACCTGGCATTCTGAGTTGGTCTGAAGGACAGAGGCAGCAGAGTAGAAAATGCAGTTTCAGCATTTAAAAACACGAGAGAAGCAGACAACTGTCAATGTTGCCACGTAAGGCGTTATAGCTGGCACCCTTTACGTGCCGTACGGAAACTTAATGCTGTGTGGGATTGTAGCATGTTTCGATGTACTGAATTTGCCCGATAACGCATCTGAAAGTCATCGGGTTTTCCTGTGGCCTACCTGCACCAGAGTGGGCTTTGTGGGGTTGCCAGGGCTCGCAGAATCCCCCTGCGGCAGGAGGGAATTCCTGGGGGTCGTGCTGCCTGTCCTCTCCCCTCTCCGAAATCCAGCTGGCTTCTTAGTCACCTAAACGCAGGCAGATTTTCACATGAAATTACACCCTGGGACTGTAATTTCTGCCATAAAGAGGTGGCACTTGGATGTGGCTAAGCCTACAGTGGAATATGTGGTCCTTGTTTGATATGCATATACTATTTTATTTTGAAGCGTTTTGGCTGCTGCTGTCTCTGTTTGTCTCCCCTGGAACATATAAACTGACGGAGACAAACCTCAAAATTAAGAGCGTTATTCCTGGTTTGGGGATGGGAGGTAGGGATTCCCACAGCGCAGTCCGCAGACCCCAAAACCACAGCCTGCAGCTGTCATCTGGTGTCGAATGAGCTGCCGGACATCTTTCGCAATGCGCTGCGTGCCCTCGGTTTGCGCTTCACGGGACAGCCCTCGCGCCTGTATGCATCCTTGCCAGCAAGGATGTGATTGCGCTTATTTGAAAACTTAAGCTGAAATGATGCTCTGACTATAGCGTACGTGAAATTTCCACGCGTCGGAGGACATGGAGTCTTTAACCACGCTCACACAAGGTGAAGGTGGCTCAGGGCAGAGGTCGGGTGAAGTACTTGCCGAGGATTTGTAAGAAAAACTGGATTTTTTTTTTTTTTACCTCAGTAATTTGCAGCTGTCCGTATCTTCGCTTCTGAGATGTGTCCTTTCTTAGCCGACTGCTCGCCCTAGGCAGTTGAGTTAAAAAATGCTCCCAAATCAGACTTTTTTGTGGAGATATTAGAAGCCTATTTTGACACATTTCTTTAAAAAAAGAGTCAGGCAGTTGAGTGAGGAGGGTGGAAATGCCAGTTAAGATCTCCCTGTTTTTTTTATGCCCCTGGTGGTTATCTGTGAGTTGGGTACCTGAACCCCTTTGTCGTGCACCTGAAGAATGAGGACAGACAGCCTAAGGAAGCCTGGATGGCATAAATCATTAAATTGTAAAGCGTTTTGTGTCCTTGGCGTGACACGCTAAAGCGAAGCGGACCGCTCTGTTCCTGTACCCTGCGGGCTTGCTCCACGGGAGGCAGTTTGGGGTGAAAAAGGGATGAATACTGGTGGGCCGCACTATCGCTCAGGCACTTTTCATGGTTCCCCTGTGACGTTTCCTCAGGGATTTCACTACCAGGACTACCTGAAGGCTGTCATTTATGTGCCCATGAAGTACGGCCCAGTGTCAGCTGGGACACCTCGGCCTGGAGCGTTTTTTTTTCACCCAAGGAGGCCGGACCCTGCTCTCTGTCCCCTTCGGGTCACCCAGGGCCGGGGGAAACGCTTCCAGGGAGCCCCTGGGGCCGAGGCCGCCCCCGCCGGGCGCCTGGGGGCAGAGGGGGATATTTGGATGGACAGGGGGATGCCTGTCTCAAGGGTGTCTGAGGGACCCGGGGCAGGGGGGGACACACGGGGACAGCCGAGGGGCAGAGCCGTGCCCGGGGTCAGGCGACCGCCGGCCGCGGCGCTGAGGGGAGGTCGGCTGAGGTGGGGGGTGCCCGGGCCGCGGGGAGCGCTGGGGGCGATGGCGGCCGGGCGGGCCGCGGGTGGCGGCGGCGGGAGGCGGCGGGCCGTGTCCCCGCCCCGCGGCGCTCTCCCCGCACACGCCCGCCCTGCGCCGCCGCTGCCATTGGGAGCCGAGCAGCGCCGAGCCGAGCCGAGCCCAGGCAGCCGCCGGTCCCTCTCCCGCCGCCATCGCCATGAGCTTCTTGTTGTGAGTAACCGCGGTGGGCTCAGGGCGGCGTGTGGGGAGGAGGCTGCCCCTGCTCCGGCCGTCTCTCCTGCCTGAGGAGGGAGAAGGGTCCCTTCCTCCTCCTCTCCCCCGTCCCGCCGGACAGGGCAGCCCGCTGAGGGGAGGCGGCCGCCACCCTTCCCCGGCGCCCTGAGGGAGCGGGGCGGCCGCTCGCCGCCGGCATGGCGCTGCTCTTCCCTCTCCTCAGCCTCTTCTCTCCGGCGGCGGACGACCAGCGCCCTGCCCGCTCTCTCCCTTTGTGCCCCGCTCCCCCGGGGGGCCCCGGCCGCGCTAACGGCTGTAACGGCCGCCCCCCTCAGCGGCGGGAGCCGTTAACGGCTGCTGGGGGCCCGGCCGGCGGCTCCGAGGGCGTTTGGAGGGCGGCTGTTCGCCGTGGGAGCGGGGTTTCCACCTTCCTTATCGGCCGGGCGGCTCCAGCAGCGGGGAAATAGCTGAATTTAGAAAGCAGCCAGGCGGGGCGAATAAATCCGGTAACATTGGGGGGGGTGTGGGATGTCGGGGAGACCTTGGCGGTGGGTGCCGCGTTGCAAGCCCAGAAGGGGCATCGCTGGAAGGGCGAGAGCAGCCGTGGGGGAAAGCCACCGATCTCCTGGAGTCTCCCTTTTTTAATAAGGTTTTTAAATTTCTTTTTAATTTTTTTTCCACTCGTAGCAAGCGCGATAGGCGCAGGAGTTGCTGCCCGTAGCGTTCTCCGCGGCAGAGGAGTTAAAACTGGATGGCGTTGGCGCAGGTTGGGTGAGCAGCAGCAGCGTTTAAAAGTTAATTCCAGGTTCAGGTCAGGGTTGCGCAGATGAGCGAGGGTGATCTGGGACAAACACAGCGAGCGAGGGATGGCTGGCGGGATGCGGCTCGCTAATGAGAAGGCAATTGTTTACTGCGGCATAAAAAAGCTCCCTTAGGAATCGGTGGCAATTTAGGTGCGTGCAAAACCTTACATTTTGCAATTTTGCTTCGTAGACAACAACTGAATGAACTTTGGTCCCTCCCCTTGGGAACAAAGACGAGGTACTCCTGACAATTAACATAAACCGGTTCAGTGACCTATTAATTAAAGTGAAGATGTGCTCTAGGGAAAGAAGGGAAATCCAGGCAGCTGAAAAAGGCGCCCTCGCAGAGCCAAGCTCCATTAAGGCCTTCGCCCCGCTGAGTGTTCTTGCACGTTCAGAGTTACGTGCGAGCAGTTAGTGGGACCGTTGCCATAATATCTGAGAGTTGCTAAAGGCTTACATTGATAACCAACAGATGTATACGTAGCCTGCTTTTAGAGAAGATACTTTATCTCGGGAACTGGAGTGTTCTAGTAAGTTGTGTTCTCAAGGAGACAAGTAACACCGACGCTGGCTTCCTTCTAAATCTCTCCGTTGGCATTTATCTTTTAACTCTGCCGTACCAAACCAGCTTGCCCGTCGTTGCGCTTGTGCTGTCCTACCCCCAGAGAGATTTTGAAAGACACCTATCAGCTGCGGGGTGGAAGCTGCAAATGGGAGGTGGGCACAAATGTCTGTCCATGGATTCAGGCGCGGTGCTCCTAATGAGAAGCCCAGCTGTCCCCCTCCTTCATAATTCTCAGCTGCTGCAACAGAGAAGGGGGGACAGGATTTCGAGTACGGTGGTGTCCTGGGAGTCTGGTTTGCAAATTAGAGAGCCTCCCGCTCCGTGGCATTTGGCTAACTGGTAACGGAAAAGCGTGAAACCCTCCACCCTCTGTCACGGGCAATAATGAGATGCTTGTTTCTTTTTCCAGACCCTTCTGAAACCTAGGAAAGCAAACCTTTACCCCCACCTCCATTGTTTCAAGCGGTGCTGCTGGATGAAATACAGAAATGGAGACTGAAGTTATTGCACGGCAAAGCTAGAAGTGTTGGCAAAGCTGTCTCAGCTGTTGTTGGCAGAGTGTTGTAGACAGCACCTAATTTGCTCATCTGCAGTCTAGAAATGGGTTTTAAAAAAGTAATTTTAAAATATGCCTGGTAGGCCTCAAGGCGACCAGGGAAGCTTGCTTTCTTACTGGCAGGTAGTTAGGTGGTTGGTTTTTTTTTTTTTAAAGTATCCAGAAAGTTAGCATCACCTTTTGTCAAGCTTGAATTTCATGTTAACTTGATAGAGTTATTCAAAGGTAGTGGTTGGACATCTTTACATTTTTACAGATTTATTAGTACAAACTTGTATTTTGAGCTGTGCAACCCCCCCCCCCAGCCCCATTTTCAGAGTACTTTTAGCATAGTTTTTCATAGTGATTTTTCACCGAGTTTCCTCGGCATGGATGTAGCAAAGTTGATTGTTTGTCTGTGCTGTTTTCTCTACATCAGTGATACTGTTGTCTTTTTGCGAACTGACTCACAATTTTGAAATCACAATAAAGATGTGGCAGATGAAGATTGTCCTTGTGCGCTTAGACTAGAGACGCTTTCTAAATTACAGTGAACCTGTCACGCAGGTTTATCGTCAGTAAGTTGGCTGTAGTTTGTCAGTTTGACACTCAAGTAGGATATCAAAAGCCGTGTTCTGCTTGCAGACTTTCTTGTTGTCAAATAACAGGGTGATTGTGCTTGGATAACACAGGGTGCTTGGGGCCCCCCTCACGGGCCCGTTGCATGGTCCTTGACCGCTGACAAATCCATTGCTATTCTTCGCTGTTGCTAGGGCCAGTGACATATAAAGCTACACGGGGGGGGTGAAAAATCAAGGGAAACCATTGTCTTCTCTCGTTCTGGGTAACATTATAAAAAGGCTGTCTTGTGAGACGAGTCACTGAATTAACACAACTTGGTTTTGACAGCAGTTGTTATTTTCAGCACCGCTATTTTCTCTTCCTGATCTGTTTCTTCCTTTCTGAAAAAACTTTATAAACCTCTCCAATAGTTGAATAGGTTATCCTGAATCTTTAAAAAAAAAAAAAAATTAAAAAAATGGGAATTAGACTACAAAGTATCTTCAGTTCCAAAAAAATTCAGCTTGATAAGTTCTCTCTAAAAGGAAATTACAGCATGGTTGCAGGTGCTTTAGCTTACATCTCCAAGGAAAAAAATTAAAGATAGTTCTGGTAGGCGTGCCATATGGTAACATGCTTGTGTTATCCTACGCTGGCAAAACTTACGTAAAAAAGAAACTAGATGAAAACCATTTAATTTTAAAAGGAAAAGATTCAGTTTTATTATTGAAGTTGTGAAATTGTCTTCTCTTAAAAAAAAAAAGCCATCTATGTATTAGTAAATCCCTCTCAGAAAATTTCAGCATAGAGTATATTTTAAAATGAGATTAAGTAGTTGTAACTGATGAGACTATGAAAGACGAGGAGCTGATGGAAACAGCAAGTAAGGGTGAGGACGAGTAGCTGTTGCTTGGGACGCATATGTTTATGAATCTGCAAAGTTAACTTCTGAACCAAATTGGGGGAAAGATGTGCTCTTCTTTCTCTGTCTTGTTACACAGCACGGCAGAGCCTAGCAGCTGCTTCTGATGGAGCATGTGGCTTAATTTTTTTTTTTTTTTAAATTTAATTAAAATCATAGTTTGTGTGTATATGTATGTGCGGAAGGTGCAGTGGGACATTATTTTTTTTTCCTTACATCTCTTGCAGAGAAATACCAAAATCGAAGCTGGTGTGTTTGTTTCCAGATTAACAAGCGTTGTGACCTTCCTGATTTCCCAGTCTGCTCCTGCTCTTGAGGAACATCATCGCTATTTGTTGTTTCCCCTTCCTCAGCTTTCTTAGATGCTGAGTTGCTTACCAAATGAAAGCCGTTCCTAAAGTGGGCAGTGGTTTTCGCCTTACTCTAGCTGAAGAGCAATCGAGCGCTTCCTGAGTGCTCCTTCTGTAGTTATAGGTTGGAGATGTGGTATTTATCTCCTCCTTATCAAGGACTCCCACAGAAGCCTGTTAGGCACTTCTAAACTGGAATTTTTGTCATTGAAAATCAATGTGTAGGCATTTACAAACTTAGAAATGGGAAATATATGCTTGTCGACTTTCAGATGTTTTTCTCCCTGTATCTTAAAGTACTGGTTTTCTTCAGTTTTAGCTTGGTTAGTGCAATACTGCTATGCAGGCTGTGTTCCTAGAGCAGAGATTAGGGTAGAGGCTCTTGACACATGAATGTATTTCTTTACTGCAGAATCTGTTGTTTAACCAGTACCATTAGTGATGCATTCAGTTTCTTTTTTTTGAAGAGTACTGGGAATGAAGAGTCCCTTGAGTTTGCCTACGAGTAAATTGGAGAGAGAACAGCAAAGTTATTGCCAACTTTTTATTTTATTTTATTTATTTTTTTTTTAAGTCTTAGTAATTTTCAGTTTTGTGGAAAGCAAAAGGATTCCTTAGAAGTAGAGTTTATATGGAGTTAGCTCTGACAATGAACTTTACAGAAAGTAAAACTTTTTTTTTTTTTTTTCCTTCAGCTGCTTACAGCTTTCATTGGTAGCGTTAGGTTAACGGTTGGACTCAATGATCTCGAGGGTCATTTCCAACCTAAATGATTCTGTGATTCATTGAGTTATTGGCTGTACGAATATATGCTTATACCTGAAATTTGTGTTTAATGTTGTTGAAGCACATCAGTTCACTTGTAGCGTTAACTCGATGTTTAATTCCTGTTTTGGAATGCCTGCTGTCAAAAGATTTGCCCCTCGGCTGGCAGCTGGTCTCTCACTTTAAAGGAAGGGAGCACCGAGGAACAGAAAGCTTCCAGAAACCATGGCAATGAAGGTGTTTGTATTGCCCCTTGTGCTGCCTGTGATACAATTCATTTTACAGTTCTTGGGCTGTCTTGAAAAAGGCCTTTTAACGTGCTTGTCGCTCTGCTTCCCTCCTTGTTTAGCTTCCCCCAAGACCCCCAAACAGTTTGTTAGGTTGCAGTTTGCTCATCGGGTTCAGCTCACTGAGGCACTTCGCATCCTTCTGTTGAGCTCGTTGAAGAAGGTGAACCAGCAGAAAACTTAATTCCTTTTTGGTGGGGCTTTGCTAATTTAGTTACTTGGTGTCATTGTATAGTGATGTCGGAATAATGGAAGCAGCAGGAATGTCTGGATATGGCAAAAGACAGGGAGGAGGCTTCTTCCTTTTTCTGTGCAAACTGGCAATCGAATAAGCTTAGCTGTGTCACCAACCCAGGCCTTCAAACTTCGGATGGCTTTGTGTGTGCGTTACTACCTGTTTAGGTAGTTGAGTTCTTGCCGTTCCCCTGTCAGACACTTCCTTCTGGACGAGTTTGATGAAGTGTCTGCTTGTCATGGTAAACTAGCGTCCACTTTCAAGAAGCAGCTGATCAAATTTGCGTACGACGAAATGGAAATAAATTGTAGCCAGCAATGCGTAAGTGCTGCCGCCCTGTCAGTAAGGTTGGAGGTAGAGGGCTGTGGAGCCGAGTTTACGCTGCTGCCTGGTTTTTATTTCAGAAAGAACGAGTCTGCCTCGGGATAACAGAGCTGTGCAGACCAGTTCAGGCTCTAAGGTGTCTGAGCTGGGAATTGCATTTGAAAAAAATATTTGCCGTTAATATTCTGCTTTGGGAAACATGTAATTGACGAAGCGAGCGATTGGCACTTTTAAATGTTCTTAGATGCTTCCTTTTCAGTATAGAAGCATTAGTTTGGAAAGGGAAAAAAAAAAACCCAAAACATACGAAGAAAGGCATTGTTCAGGGTGAAAGTTGTGTTTACTACATCTCAGTGATGTCCTGTCTTAATTGCTTCCTAATTGTTTGCTTTTATGCCACAATTGTTTTCCCTTGTTTGTCCTTCTCTCTTTGTGTTTGCAATGTAAGTGAACCTATGCAATTAGCTATTTACATTTGTCAGACGAGAATAGTGGTGGAACAAGGATCGCTTTCAGGGGATTTGTGCACACATAAAGTTGCTTGGTTTTTAATCTTGAAAAGGTGCCAAAAGCATTTGATAATTTTCTGTCAAGTCTTTGGATTTAGGACCTCTTCATGGCAACAGGCAACCAGGGGGTCACAGTTACATCTTACGCTGTACGCGTCCTGCGGGATATATAGTCTTTTGTTTATCTTGTTTGAAAAAGGATAAAATATTAGAAGCATTTGTCCACCAAGGGGTGGCTTAAGAGTCGCAAGTGTGGTATTACGTTTTCGTGCCCAGGGATGACAGAATAAAGCTGCTTGTTTTTCTTAAAGAAGTAAATAGCTGCATTTAATTACGCCACTTTAAGTCTTCCATAATAAGCAGTAAGAAAGATATTGCTGCCAAAGCTATCAATAAGCCTTTGACCCACAAATCAACCTAAACCGCAGGATATGCTTTGCGATGCTTTTAGCGTTTGTAAACTAAGCCACTTCCTATTAGAGTTGAGCTACAATGAACTTGCTGTTTAGTTTTTTTTTTTTTTTGTAAGTACACAGAGAGGGAGATTGTGAGTTATATATTCAAATGATGTAGAATCTGTTTGCAGCTATAACGGAATATAACTTAATTGCTTTCCACAGACTTTGTAAAATTTTTTTAGCCTGTGAATGTAATGAGGTGGGATTCTCAGGATCCAGTGCTTTGCTTTGTCATCTCTGTGTGTGTTGCTTTTTTAAACATGACATCTCCTTCCCTTTCACTTTCATAGCACTTCTGTGGCACTAGTGTAATGTTGGCTGTCAGTATTGCAACTTCACCTGCTGCATGATGCGTGAACGTTCCTGAAGAGAGGTTGCGATGGACATACTTGGGCTGGTGTGAAGGACCATGCTATGCTGTAAGAAGGTCAACATAGGTGAATGACACTGAAAGCGTTTGGGAGGAAAAACTGCAGAAGTCCTTTTTGGAGTCTCTACGAGACAACTAAAAGCAAGACAATGATCTTTCTTTGACTTTTCTTTGAGCTCTCTTCCAGGGGAAAACATCTGTTTCATTTACCTCTTCTGGAAGGAAACACACTGAATTTTAAAATTGAGCAGGGTGCTATAAATTTCCCTCCAGAGTTGCAGTACATTTTAGGTTATCTAAAACCATGTGTGTGCAGCTTTTCTGGATCAGTTTAAAGCAGATCATAAATAAGTAACCACAAAGTCGGTTTTATAATTTTTCAAATAATTTCCTAGAGCCAGCATGGTGGTTAGTCTGCACGTGGATCTATCAGATCCTTTCCGGGGGCACTGTTGCCTGGGTCAATATTTTGGGGAAGGGCTTTGAAAGAAGGGAATGAAAGCTGGGAGTTGGTTGTCTGGAGAGGCATGTATCCATGTATGATTCTTTGATAAAAAGTTTGAAATGATTTTTTAGTTAGCTTAGTTAGGTGTATGTCTTCCAGGACCCGATACCCAGTTTTGTGCAGTATAGTAAAATCTGTTGTGCATCTCAGACGTGTTCTGCTTAATTCACATCTTTGCTTCCTGTTTCAAATGTATAGCCTGAGTGAGCAGACAGTACGTTCCTGCGTCTGAGACTGTGTTAATAAAAAGACAGTCCCCCACTGTGAATTCATGAAGGTAACAGTATTTTTTTCCTAGCAAATATATTTTGAAACTTTTAAAAGCAGTACTTGGAAGTGAATTCATTCACTCTTCTCTTTTTCTGGTTTTCTTCAGGAGAAGGCTAAGGATAAGGTGCGTCTGCTCTGATACAGCTTGCAAATGTCAATGGTTTTCCTTCCTTTGTTCTGTCTTTTCCCATTCATCTTGAAAGCCAATGGCGACCTTGGCTTCTTGTCCTAACTTTCCTTCTGTGTTTTTTTTTTTTTTTTTTTCTTTTTTTTTTTTGTGAAGACACTTCTGTCTTGTTCACCCTCTTCTCTCTTCCTTCTCCAGTTCACAGCTGTTCCTTGGCAGGGATCCATTCCTTTTGTTGTTCTTATATACCTCTTGTGATCCTACCCATATTTCAGTTGAGTTTTATTTGAAGTTTGCTTCTTTTCCACATACTTGAGTTTTTTGGGGGTTGTCTGTCGTTGCACTTCATCTTTAAATTTGGTATCTTACTGCCAGAGTTCATGGCTTGTGTCCTAGAGATGTGCGCACCCCTGACGTACAAAGTCTTAATCCCTTCCTCCCTGATGAAGAACATCTTGCAGATAAGAACTCATAATGCTTGGATTTCTTGTCTTTATCACAAGTCCAATTCCTTTATGACAAAGAGAATAAATGAGCTTAAGTAAGCTTTGGTAAATTCCTCTTTTGCTAAAAATTGAGACATCTGATAATTGATACAGAAAAAATTTTAACCCAAATAATGATTGGGTGGGTTTCCTATGTTGACCTTAATAAAATAACCCGTATTTTGTTTTGCTAGCAGATATTTTAATTGTGTTTTTACCAACTTCAGTAGCACAGTCCTCGTTTTGCTTGAATGGAGTAATTGTTCTAGGGACTTGCTGAGTGTTCTAGATTCAGGAATCAAAATGGCATTACTATATCTTTTACGTGTTGTACTTTGTGGCAACAAAATACCGTCTTTTCTAATGCTGCAGTATAACTTTAACAAAAAATCAAATGTCTCTAATGTCCTATGACTAACTTAACGTGGTTGACAGCTCTTAAAATTTCTTGCTGCAGTGTGAGTGCAAAAGAGGAAAAAATCTGTATATTTGAATTCACCATGGAACAGTTAAATGGACTGTGGACTCAGCTGTCAAATGCATGAGCTTAAATAATTTCAAAAGGAATGTTCTCCTCTGTATGTAGGAGCTGTTATTCCTCCTCAGATGCTTCAGACAGGTGGACTTTCCTGATATGATACTTCGCAAGATATAAGCAAATTTTACTGAAGATAGTTATACACAGCACATAACAAGATTGTATTAAATATGGGGGGTGTATAAGAAATACTTGGTGATGAGATAATGCAGTGTATTTTTAGAAAGCTGTCAGATTATTCATTGCTGCCTCCTGTCCGTTTCTTCTTCCTGTTGTTTCCTGTGTTATTTCTTGCCTCTAATGATTGTTCTGTTATTTCCTGAATTCAGACCCCATTTTACCTGTTACTCAAAGTGTAAGTGTAGTCTTTGGTATATGCTTTGAGGTTTCCTCTTGGAAAGTTGCCGAGTATTTCTCATTTGCCGTGTACGTATCATCAGCCTGTTTTGCATGGGGGTTACAATAAGACAGCCTTCTATGAAGTCCTAAAGTGACTCCCCCCCATTAAAATTTGGTTAAGTTTCTGCTTGTTTAACTTTGCCTTTTTCCTAAACACAGTAACAGATTGTTCTTTTTATTGCGTTTAAAAGGATTGAAGACTGTCTTAAACTGTTTAGCTAGGGTTTTTTCTTTCTTTTTTTTTTTTTTTTTTTAAAAATGCCCT
>VFFE01006658.1:26059-110803 GCA_008921705.1 Burhinus oedicnemus | reverse complement strand
TTTTTTTTTTTTTTTTTTTTTTTTTTTTTTTTTTTTAAGTGTGATGTACAATACTTAAAAAAATAGTGTTTGAAACTAAGCTGTTTCCTTCATTTTGCTTCTGAAAGGACCCCGTGCCTTCTGTGGAAAGTTGTGTTTTGTAGCTGTTACCTTGGGGTTTATTTATTTATTTTTAAATCTGGATTTCTTGTTAAGCTGCTAAGCTCAAGGACCTGGGGCTTTTGGGGGAAAAAAATGCTGGAGAGCTCTGCAGGGAAGTGGCTGCCATGGGCAGCTTTGCAGTGCTCAGCGCCTGCCTCTCCTGGAGAGAGGCCTTTGGCCCGGACAGGAGCTGCTGGGTTTGCACGGAAATGTCTGGAAGCCTGATTGTTACTTTGGCAGAATCGAGTACTTATTCCTGAAGATGCTCCACACAGCTTTCCTGACGACAGTGCTGCAGAAGGAGCGTGCTGAAATCTGGAAGAAGTAACTCTGCTCCGAGTCCTTGGGTGATAAAACATGGCACCGGTCTTTTGTAGCCCTGGCAACTGGCTGTGGCTTGGGCAGGCGATAGGTGAGTTAATCACACAAAGACATTCCTTATAAAGTGGAGGCCTCTTGGTTACCAAGTGCAGTGTTAGCTTTGCGAAGAATCGTTTCTTAGGCGCCCTTACTTTCACCGTTTTCGACTGGTATTTCTGATTTCAGTGACTCAGTCAGGGTGTAGTAGACAATTTAGGTTGTTCTTACATCTCATGCTAGCTACACTGGGAAACTTCAGCTGTGTGCCATTCACCTAAGTATTTTCAGTTACTGTTTCCTACAATAGAGCGTATAAACAATATGCCACATGTATTCTGTTTCTATAGGAATGACCATTCATCTATTGACATTTTTCGAGTCAGTGCAACTGATGCTTCCTTAAAAAAAAACAAACAACCAAAGCAAAACAAAAACCCTAGGCCTGGAATTGCTTTCTGACCACTACCTTACCTTTTGGGAGAGCAGCTATGTTGTGTAAGGAGTTGGCAGCTCTTAACTCTTTCCCAGACAGGCTGCTTCGATTTGCTTAGCGATCTTGGCAGTCTGTGTTTCCCTCCATTTGAAGAGAATTATACTTTTCACAGCTCAGTGTTTCTGAAGGTTATTTTTGTTAGATGGGAGTGCTCTTCAGAAGCATGTTGCTTTTATTGGTGTTCAGAATAACACAGTGACTGCGTCTGAAGAATTTACACAGAGGGACATTTTTCAAGGTGAGGGCTATCGGCTTGTGCACTTAGGAGTCTCTACTGACCCGTGTGCTTGCAGGCTTTTAACGCACAGGCTATGTTGAACAGCCTTCAAATACCTCTTAATGTTGAGTTGTAACCCAGTATTGTACTGTCCCTGAGCACGTACGTCTGTCTTCTGAATTTGAGTTGACTGGACTAATGGCACTGTGTCTCATTTCAAACCATTAGCCCGCTCTGTTCAAGGGGTCTCCAGTCATCTTCATGGGAAGTAATATCGAGGAGAACAGCATTTGCAAAATTGGCTATTGCTCTTGAATAGCTGGACTCTGGGGTTTCTCATCCTGCCCCGGAGCCTGGCAGAAGCGATTGTTTCTCTGGTCCATTGCACCTGTAACCTCTAAGCATGGACTGAAGCTTCCTTGGCTGTCTTTCTCTGTCCTAAGTTGGTGGTTACTTTATTTATCGTTAGACCTGCTGCATGGCGGTACGTCAAAGGAACGCAGGGTTGGGGAATGCTTGCTTTCTGAATTCTTACACTGGATTTGTTACCAGCAAATTGAAGTAAACTGACTGAGACTGGCTTATTTTAATGAGTGGGAATTTGACTGGAAAATAATTGTCTTTTTGGTATTGTAAGAGCTGAAGAAAGTAATGCCTGGCTCACACGCATCTCTCTTCAGAACAGAAATGTTGTGACTACTGAGTTTTATAAATAGAAACACTCAAGTTAAAGCTTGTCAGTGCAGATTTTGAACACGTACAACTTAATTTTACCTGCTGTCCGTCTGATGCTGTGATTGTTACAGGGAAAATGCATTTAAATGCTGCTTTTGATTTGATTTCCAAATGCTGCTATTGATTTGATTTCCAAAAAGTAGCTCGAGCTTTTATTTTAATTCTTGTGTTGACATGTTGGCTATTGGAAACTAACATGATCATACTCTGATGTGTCTATTCTTAGCAGGATGTTATCATTTGAAGCCCCATATTGTTGTTTGAAGGGTTGAAATGTTTGCTTTTCTGGAATTTGGTTCTCCCCTTACAGCGTTTGTATGCGTCGGGGTTTAAAAAGAGACGCAGCAGGAGAAAGGAGACAAAGAGGTACAGAACTAAAACTTGGGGATTTTGCTGCTAAATTTACACGTTAGCTTTTGGCAGTGGGTCGCTGCCTCAGTTTCCCTGGGTCTAACGACGCTAATGATGCCTACTTCAAAGATACTTTGTGAGGATTAATTAATGCTTGCAAAGGCCTTTGAAGATGAAAAAGCAGGAGTTGAAATGTGAAAAGTTTCCATGCCCCAGGTAAATGTTCTGTGTACTGTCTTGAGTTTGGCTTTTTCAGAATCTCTTGAGCACTTCCAAATATTTTGAAGGGCTTATTTCAGTGCATTGTGGTGGTGAACGCTTTTGGGGAGACACTGAGTGATATAGCTGTACTTGCAGATGTTATTTACTTGCACGTTCCCTCAAGGAAAGAAAGAAAGAGGATATCCCACAATCTCAGCAATATATACCAGTCAGAAGAGTATAGGTGGCAGGCGTATCCTGAAAACGGTGCCACTGCAGTGTTTTCTATTTATTTTTCCCCAGGGCAAGTTTCTGTCCTTTCCAATGTTTGATAAAGCAGTCCACTGATGAGCCCTGTATGAAATGATTTACGGTAATTGCAGCACTGTGTTCTTGAGCCTACAGATAGCCTGAAACAGATTGGAGGAGCCGTGCTCTCTATACTTTCCATGGAAATTGAATGCTTGTGTTATTTTGAAATAAAATCTTAATTTCCTGTAAAACATGTCAGTTCGGTATGTGATGTGCAAGTAGGTGTGCAGGGAAAAAAAAGAGTTTTCAGATACTTGCATCTTCTCCAGGGCAGCATCTCCTTTTTCTTCTTCTTCAATTCTGCCAATGGCATAGTAATCACGTAGTTTCTAAGTACTGCATTAGTTTTAGATGGCGTAATGAATTGTTAGTGGTTTATGGGATAACTTGGTCTGGTCTTTTTCACTCAAGAGGAATTTGAGGAAGACTTTGGAGTGCTGTCAATGTTTCAGTGGTTTAGGCTGTGGTGCTGCAGCAAAATGGATAGGTTGGCAGCCTGGGTAGAGGCAGGATTTGGGCTTCGATCTGCATCCGTATGTTTGATTGTGAAGCACACTAGATTCAGGGCAAGGTTTTTTGCTTGTCAGTTTGAGCCGTGTTAGACACAACAGTCGGTAAGAGCTTGAGGTTAGTTCTGCGGTAAGAACAAGCTGTGAAGTCTTAAGTTTCATGCATAAGGAGCCTAAACTTTTCTGGTTTAATTCAAGTTTCCTTGGATATGCAGCAGACTTCATAGAAATAGATAAAAAGCTCCACTGAAAGACTCCAATGTACAAATAGCTGGGTAGGTCTAAGCCAGGCCAGCCAAAGTGCTTCTCTAAGGAGTGCGAAGGTTTAAGTGGCCCCTTTCCTGCAGTTAATAAGAAGTGTTATCGAGAGCGTAGGCTGGATATTTAGCTGCTTTCATTGTCAAAGATCTGCCAGTGCTGTGTTTGAAGCTGAAGTGGGCTGTTGAGGCAGCTTGGTAAGTGTGGTGTAAGCAGGATGCCTGAAAATTTTCCTTTCTTCTGGAAACATCATCTTGCCAACCTACGACAGAACAGCCTGCAGAATCCGCATCATTAAAAACCCTCCCTGTCAGCAGATGACAAGATAAAATTACAGCTCTGGAGGAAATTTGGTGTTCTTGCTTACAAGCAAGTTGTGATGTCTTTGCGAGGCCAAGAGGCATGTGGGCTTCTGACGGTGGGAAGAGCTTTGTGTGGCTCAGAGGTGTTGGCTTCCTGGCCAGGCTTCCAGACTCATCCGGCTCAGGGAGGCAATTGCTTTAAACACATTTCCTCATTTAGCGCTAGGTGGAACTGCATCTGGCGCTGCTGTAGCTGCGCTTACCTATGAAAATAGAAGGGCATAATTTGCTAGAAATGTTGGATGTGGGAGTGAAGGGAGCAAAATGTCCTTGGAATGGCAAGATTTTTTTGAGGAGGCAGTTCGTCTTGGAAGACTAGAAACTGGTTGTGAGAAATAGTGGGGATGATGCAATGTGTTCCCCATTCCATGACCTTTTTATGCCCAAGCAAAATGGGATCTTCAGTGTGGCATTTCTGAGGGTTTCTCTATCCTCTTTCACTTCTGCATTAATGTGATGTTTCGAAACAGAAGGAGAGTTCAGAGACTCTTAGCAGGGAAAGGCAGGTGCTGCCTGCTAGCTCGGAGCATTTTAAAATCTCGGGAGAAATGGCTCACAGATGCAGCTAATTCTATTATGGAATGTAGCTGAAAATAAAATGTCATACTTGATCAAGACATCTATTATTGTGTGTATTGTTGGCCGCCAGACAGGTGTCTTTACAGTTAATTTTTTTACTGAATGCTCAAGAGGCTGAGGAAATAGACCTGGAGCAAGAAGACTTCTGTCACATGTAACAGATAGACATATAGGAAAAAAAAATTATTTACTTGTTTCGTTTTTTTAAGATACTTTCAGCTCAGCACTGGAAATCATAATGTAGGCTAGCAGGAATAAGACGCTGTTGTGCTCAGGGCTTAGGGAGGAAGCAGGATTACCTAGTAAGGTAAGCGTTTGAAGGGGTAGTTAATTGATGGTGCTAAGGCATAAATAAATGAGGATTTTTTTGCTTAAATAACTAACAAGGTAGATCAAATCACGTTTGTGGCAACACTTCCAGCTAGACTTCCCAAGAGCAAACGTGTCCTGTAAGGGTTTTGGCTTAGAGACTCTCTATTGGGTTGTTGAGTCCCTGAACTTTTGTTTGTATCAAGGAGTTAACTGGTTTCACATACGGTGAACTGCATAAATGCATGGAATTCTGATAATTTATTGCCAAAATTGCAGATATTTCCATAGCACACGACGACTAGCAGCCTGCATTTATCCTAATTACTTTTCCATTTGGATGCCTGCCTGCCTTTCGTGTGAGACCATTTCCTGCTCCGTTAGGATGGCTGTGCTGAATTTGAGAAGTGGTGATGAGAAGGGTAGTGGAGGCAAATATGGAATAGTTTATTTAGAACAGTTGGTGAGACCAAATCATTGCATGTCGTTTTGTTACAGCTTTTACCAGTTTACGGGAAGAACGGCCCTGTTTCTGGGAAGGGGGTAGCAGGGCCTGAGTGATATCCAATGATTTTCCAGTGCGTTGTGCATTCTTTGCTTCCTTGACCATAGAAGATCTCTACTGGGTATTCAACAGATCTGCAGTGACTTGGTTTGTTATCAGGCAGGCTCACGGTCCGGGGTAGATACGGTGTGAATTCCTACCCAGAGTTTTCTCCAACTAGACTATTCTACTTAGGGAGTTCCTTCACCATGCTTTCCTTATGCTTTGCTCTCGAACCCTCGTCTCTTCTGTTGGCTTACCCTTTTTGCTAATATCCAAACAGTTTCTTGGTTCAGTTGTTTCATAATCCTTTTCCGGCTACTGCTTCATATGTTTCTATACTATCCTGTCCTCCCAAACAAAGGTTTTCTGCTGAAGCTATAAGTGGGGTGCTGCCCTTTGTGATCCGAATCCTTTTGGTAATCACTCCCTCTGTCTGCATAGAGCTTTCCTCATCACACCCCCCCGGGGAGCTCCACGCACCCTGGAGTAGTCTCTATAATGACCTTGTAGATCTTGCCTTGGGCAACTGCACCAGACCAGTTACCGCAGTTAAGCTCTTCAGTCTTCATCATTGTATGAAAATGACAGTATTGCAAAAGAGAAGCTGTTATATGTTAGGATTTGAAACATGGTGAAAGAAGGATGGAGGCTTTAGGAATCGGGGATTCTATTTTAGTGTGTGTGTGTGGAATCTCTTATTTTCCTTTCTCATTTATCACGAATGAGTGACCTGAGCTTTGGAGTGGTGGTAAGTGTGTGGAAACCTTTGGTTTGCTTTACATGAGAGTATTAGGAGTTGGTTTCCCTCATCGTCTAGTTATGACGGAGTGAGAACAAAATCTTCTGAGCAAGTTAGGAAGTGCTGTGCTTGTGTTTAGCATGTGCTGTTTCTCTTCTGCTTACACTGACACGCGTGGAAAGGTAACGATACCGGTCTCTCGTGCTCTTCAGTTGTTGTGAATATTACTTTGCGTCAGCCCTGTCCGTACAGCTGTACACCCAAGTAATTGCCAGATGTTTTAAGTTGTATTTTTACCCCCTGTGTTGGCATAGTGGTTATAAAGCAGGTATGTTCCTGAAGAGAAAAACTTGGGTCTCTTAAGTAGCCAGTTAATAGATTTAGTTTTTTGTTTGGTGTTTTTTTTTTCAGTTGCTTTTTCTTCAGAGCTGGTTTGAACCTGGCCTGGCAGCAGATGCAGGTGGCTGGAGGGGTGGGAGGTGAAGGGAACTCCCTGAGCCGCAAAAGCTTCTCGCTCCCACTGGGAGGCAATTATTTTATTTAAGATTTGAATCTGGTATCCTCGCTTAGGGTGAAATGCAAATGACTGGGTGCATGTTAGAAGTGTCCTGTAACAGAATATATGGGAACCATATGCTGCTTCTGTCTGGCTCTTATTTGCATTTAGTAGCTGACTGCATTAGTATCGTTCTGGCGTCTGTGTGAATGTACGTGGCCTGTTCGACTGTATCATCCCACAATCCCTGTAATCCCCATTAGTCCAGCCAAGTGGTTCTTTACGAGGGTTAGAAATCAGGATTACTCTGGAGACCTGTGGGAGGGGGAGGCTGCTGCTGCTCCTTTGTAGCTAGGGAGAGTCAGAGTAGGAGCAGGACCATGTAAATCTCCAACCAGCCAGACTTGTGGGATCTGTTCAATACCCAAAGATGTTGCTACCTGCCCCAGAGAATTTGGGAAACTCAGTATATTTTCCTCTTTCATTGCTCTTGTTCAGGTCTAAACTGAGATTTACTGAACTGTTAGGCGGTTTTGTCATGTGCTTGGCAAATGACGTGTTCTTGATGGCCTGTCATTACGTGTTTTGGAAAGAAAAATTTTAGTTGTGTTCCTTGGTGTGCATTGAGTCTCTGCTGTAGCTGTTGGCGTTCAGGATTGTAGAAACGAGTGATCTTCTTCCTTCATTTTCTGCTGATGGCTGTACTGTGGTGTGGTGGGGAAAATAAGTCACAGAGTTAAGTTTCCTAGAATGCTTCTGTGTGACGGTGTAGCTACACAAGCATTGCCCCAAAGATAAGCTACAACCCTTGCGTGTTCAAACATGCAGTTTAAATATTTAACGAGCTGGGGAGAACCCTTAGAACCTACTAACAAAAATTTCTTTTCGGTCCTGTAAAGATATGGTGAAAAATTGGCAAAGTCTTCTAAATAAAGAAACGAGAACTGGATAATATTTGTACTGAAAATTCTGCTGTCTGGGTTTCACATCGTTCCGCTCTCTTTCATTGGAATTCACAGCTCAGTTTTCCTTTTCTGACAGAAATCTTTTCTCAGCTTATACACCAAAACATTCACAAATATTGACTTATTTGACACTTTTCTGCAAGTATTTAACTTTACACATCATGTTTCTGACACGTTAGGGGTTAATCCAGGCTCACTGCCATCATTTAAAATTCAAATATCTAAATTTTTTTATAAGTCAGTCCATGTTTTTCAACCAAAATTACAGGTAAGGAAATGATTTATATGAAAGTTGTAAAAGTTGTCACCCTTCTTTTTTGCATAACTGGTGTCCGAAAGGTCTGTATGCTGTGAAACCAGGGCAAAAGGACATAGAAAGTTTGTGGAAAATGTGGAATTTTATCAGTCTTTGGCTAAAGTGTTGGTTTATTTGTGAGCAACTGTATTTTAAAAACTTAAATTCCTAAACAATACTAGATACTGAAAAAGGGATTTTTTTATGTTGGTAACTAAGATAATATTCTGAATCAACTAGGCCTGCAGAAAGTACGCTTTCCTAAAGAACAGCAGCTTGTTTTTGAGGAATTAACAGTAACTACTTAACACTCTGTACCTGATTTGAAAAGACAGGGGTCTGAACAAGCTGTCCCTACCTTTTTATTACGCTTGTGCAGGTGTGATGACATTTTGTGTCTCATGAAGGTGGATGTTACAAAAAGGTGATTTTTTTTCTGTTAAATAAATAGTGTCTTTAATTACCACGACAAGCTTCATGACCGTTCAGAGTAAAGGTTTCTGTTTGGCTGGGCTGCTAGCCTTGATAAGTTGCTGTCCAAATTCTGGGGAAGGAATTATTTTCGGTCTTGTCCTGCCCATGGTCCAGTTTTCTGAGAAGAGGGAAGGGAGTCTGAGCATTCCCAATTATCCGGCTGGTTTAACAGTACAGTGAGCAGATGAGAAGGCAGGGTAGTGGAGTATCATTCTTTTAAAACAACAAGTCAAAGCAGCTGTTGCTTTTGCAACCCAGGTTTTTTTTTTTAATATACTTTTTTGACATGAAAATATGGGAGTAGGAAAAGTATATAATGTTAATCCTGTGTTCATGCATGACTTGTCCGCTCCTTTCTTCTTCCCTTCCCTTTCCACAAGTTCTCTAAGTATTTCCTCTCCCATTCGCAGTGGTAGTCGCTCTTCCAAAACCTTCAAACCAAAGAAGAATATTCCAGAGGGGTCTCACCAGTACGAGCTGCTAAAACATGCCGAAGCCACGCTTGGAAGCGGTAATCTCCGGATGGCTGTTATGCTTCCAGAGGGTGAAGACTTAAATGAATGGGTTGCAGTTAACAGTAAGTCAGCTAACTTTTTTTTTCATAAGGGGGGTGTTGAATGTGGGCTGACGCTTGTGGGAGGACAACTGTGTACTCCTTTCTGGTGGGACAGGCTCTTCTGTCCTGCATGCACCGCTCTGCTGCAATTGGGAGAGGTGAATGAGGTATCATTGAGAGCTGACAGATGCAGAGCGACTCACCGAGACAAAAACTCCTTCATCTCCTTGTGCCAAAAATACGTTCCTGTTAACAAAATAATTCTTAGTCTGAAGACTTGATCAGAAACAAGTGCTGAAGTAGAAATGTCACCGCTGTTTTTAGAAAGTAGCCTGTCAGTGCCGTCTTAATATATTTAATCTAGCTCTTTTTCAGCTAGGGTTGTTAGCCAATGGTATAGTCAAGCCTCTGCATGCTAAGCGTAAAACCTGAATTTAGTTAAGTGTGATGGCCAGGTCTAAATGATGTTAAATGCTGAGGTCACGTGTATGGTCTGGATTTCCTTTTGTCTGTAACAAACCCAGAGATACATCTTTGTAATTTTCCTAAAGTTAGTTCCTTCCTTTTGTTTCTACCAAGTTGTGAGCCTTTGCTCTGGTAACTCTCTGATGTCATTATTTTAACTTCCTCTAAAGCTGTTTGGCCTAGCTCTCTCCTTTCAGGCCAAACAATGATGCCCAAATAAGTGTTTTCTGATGGCTTGACCATGTTTCCTCCTCCTTCCTCTCCCTGCTGCATGAATTTGCTGCCTGCCTTCCCTTCTTAAAGAATGGATTAACTCAAGTCCTATTACGCTCCATAGCCCGTGCAGAGTTTTGTCTGCCACAAACTCTGTGCCCCATCTGGGTGTTTCCTCACCTTCTGTGTCTTTGGCTTGGTGTGCTTCCGTGATTGTACGTTATTGATTGTGCGCTGCAGTGCAGTAGAAGTTAGGCTCCAGATAAATGTCTTCTAACTGTTTATGTGGTTCTGCCTGTTTCTTCTTGCTCTTTGACATGTTTGGGAAGTGAAACTGTCATACTGAGTTCAACCTTCCTGTTCTTAATTAGCCACACAGCGCTCTGGAATGTGATTTGCCACTGCTTCCAGGGAATGTTGAAATTGCTGACACCATTCTTTAGTCACGCTGTATTGCAAAACTGTCTAGAAAAAAAGCCAGCCCACTTTTATGAGTAAGCATTACTAAAGATGCTTCATGCATTGCTGGCATCCTTCCCTTTTGGTGGTTCCTCCGCTCCATGTCTCCTTTTTCCTGTGTGGCAGCGGTGTTTTTCCCCTCCCAAATGACTTAACTGCTAAATTAGCTGTGTGGCGAGAGGCACATGAGCACTTGACAAAAGAGTGGGAGCTGCCTTTTGGTAACAGCTGCATTCTGTAACGAAACAGTCCTCTTTCATGCCTCCTGCAGCGGAGTGGGTTTTTAATGTGTTTGGGTTTTTTTTTTTTTTTATTTGTCTAGAGGTGAGTAACTGATGAAGTGCTCCCTTCATTTACAGCATCCCTCTACCACACCTAGTACCAGTTAATGGTAGCTGTGAGCCCCAGCTGTTGATTAGGATATCTAATAAGGAACTAAAATATGTGACTTAATGTCATTGGTTTTGCCCTTCACAATAGTGAGAGCACCGGAACAAATGTGCCCTGATCTGCTACTTCTTGCTCAACTCTTAGCCTCGCTGATGTCTTATGGTGATGAGTTGACTTATATGTAGATTTTTCAAGTATGTTTTTCAAATGAAAAATCAAAAAGTGGGAAGTGTTCATCCAGTTTGTTTTGAGTCATTTGAAATCTCCTTGATTTGAAAATACTAAAAAATTTCAGAAGTACATCTTGTCTCTATCGTTGTAATAGAACCCCAGACAGTGTGCACTTGGAATAGAAAAGCACTTGGAAAAAATAAACTAAGCCCTGAAAACTTAAGTGCAGTGAATAAAAAGAGGAAATGAAAATATGCAAAGACACTGTACAGCTTCACACATGTTGGAAAGGAGGTTCTTGCGTTTTTCTTGTTTGTCAGACGGTGCTGGCTGTGATGGATGGGTGGTGTGTCTCACGGCCTTTTGAGACTTGCAAGTGCGGGATTCACAATAATCAGTCATCTTGTTGAAGTCTGTGTGGATTTTCTGAATGTGGTTGCCTTGAAGCAAGCATTGGGCTGTGGTTTCTACTGGGAGCAGGGAATGGAAACTTAATTAACAGTTCTTGTGTACACTTAAGAAACAAGGGCTGTATATAACCACTTCTTGCTGCCTTCAGTGTTAACTGCATCATACCCCTGTCCACACAAGCTTTAGGGTGGTCCTCATCCTAACTTTTTTATTGCCCTTTCCCAATGTTGTTTTGCTGTTTTCTGCTTTTGCTGTGCGGGGGGGGGGGGAAGCTTCAATTGCTGGAGATGAGCTGTGCTAGGTGGATGCCATACCAGGTTTTCTTATATGCTTCCCTTTTTTGATATCCGGGAAGTTGCACGACACAGTTGTAACTTGTATCCTGCGTCTGCTGAACAGTAGCTGTAACTTGCTGCCATGACGTTTGTGTAATCTTTGATGTTTATTCTCTGGAAAAATCAGTGAGGGGAGCTGCAGTATTTAAACCTCCCTTTTCTTCACCTGTCAGTTACTTTCACAGTAGGTGGCATCTGCTAGTGCGTACGTTTAGGATGTTATTACAGCAAAACTGTGTATCTCTGTAATGGAGTTAAGCAAGGAACACAAATTTGAGTAGGCTACCCAGTAATGCGCTGGCTTCTCTTTGGCATGGCACCAGATTGAGAGGAGCGTATTGTTAGTGTTAATTCCACTGTTTCCTGCAGATTGGTTGTATGAGACTATTCAGCGTTGCAAGTGGTAACTTTTTTTTAAACTTTTTTTAAAATTCATTTTTTAAGTTAAGACAAACATGTCTAACTTCTGCGGAGACTGGTCACGGGAAAACCTTTCACTGTTGGTTCAGAATGAAGAGCTTGTTTTGTCACCCGAACACTAAATTGAATGGCATGTGGCTATTTGGTGACACGATTACACTGTCAGTATTGCCGATAAGGGGTTTTATTTGAGTATTCAGGAAATCTGCCTCAATAAAGAAACAGCTTGTCACTGGCACCTTGAATTGCAGGCATAACACAAGTAGCACTGAAGTAAAGTAAGTTTTATGTGGTGTTGAGCTCAGGCAGACTGCGCGCTGGTTTCTCATCCTGAGGACTCGCTCTGCACACATGATTCATAAATGAAGTTTCTAGCTGTAAAGGCTCCTGCTGTCAGAGGTGGCGGGCTCACTGCTCTTAGCAGTAGGAGCCATGTAGCCTGGACTGAGCACTGGGATGTTAAATCTTATTTATATGTTCATCTGTGGTTCCTCTCAGGGTAAGGGTGTGTCGATGGAATAGTTAAATTGGCAAAGCACTGTGTTTAGATAGGAGTCGAACTCCACCGGACTTGATTTGGGTTTTTATAAGATTGCTGAATTTCATCCGTGCATAAAAATGGATGAATAAGGACACTAAAGCTAGTCCAACAAGTCTTAAGTTCCCGTATGCTTTTATTACTTGGGTCCAGAAGCAGAATTTGCAGTAACTGTTTCAGTATAAGAGAGAGAGGATTATGTAGTAAAACTGTTATTCAGGAACTACGTCATGCGCTTAGTCGTAAGGATTTAACCTAGCCTACTTAAAATTTTATTTCCTAGTGCTTAATATTGGTCACCTTTCAATTTTTACTGATGACGTCCATTGTCTAAAAGACATTTTGAAAAGATAAACTTATATATTAATACCTTGTGCTCCCCAACAGATGCAAGGGGGGCCATTCATTGAGGGGAGATAAAGTGGATTTTATAAACTCATTACAGTGACCACAGTTCCTAATAACCATAGCATAACTGAAAGAAGGTGGATTTAGATGAGATATTAGGAAGAAGTTCTTGATTGTGAGATGGTGAGTCACTGGCCCAGGTTGCCCAGAGAAGCTGTGGCTGCCCCATCCCTGGAGGTGTTCAAGGCCAGGTTGGATGGGGCTTGGAGCAACCTGGTCTAGTGGGAGGTGGGGGGGGTTGGAACTAGATGGTCTTTAAGGTCCCTTCCAACCCAAACCACTCTGCCATTCTGAGAAATATTCTTTGAAAAGAGTCTTTTGGAATACAAAGCCTGAGGGAGGTTGGCGTCAGCTAATGGGTAACAGTTCTCTCTAGTTGGAAAGTTTATGTTGAAAATCTTTGTTTTATTCTAGACTTGCCAGTAGAATGTGGGATCCTAATAAAAGGCATCAAACTTTCAGAAAAAGAAATAACGCAGCTTTCTCTTTCCCTTTTCTTCTTTCAAATGAAGATTTTGCTGCAGGAACAATTAAATAGTTCTTGCCAGAAGCTATTCTAGAAAATTGGTGGTTGTGTTCTGCATCTCCTTTATAATAAATCTTAAAAAGCAGAAACTATGAGATTTTTTTTTTTTTCCCCACAAAAAATACTCCAGGACCACCGTCAGCAGTGTGCGTTTTACGGTTAAGGCTGTCGGAAGCTTGAGTTGTTGTTAAGCTGCAGTGTGTTAATTGATGGTTTAAATGCTTTACAGCTGTTGACTTCTTCAACCAGATCAATATGCTTTATGGAACCATTACGGACTTCTGCACAGAGGAGAGCTGCCCCGTGATGTCTGCTGGCCCAAAGTAAGATTATTTTTCACACATTCTTGAGAGCGTGCAATTTTTGAGATTATTTTGCATTTGAAAGCTTGCGATTAGCTCAGTTGAGTGCCAAAGATAAGGTAACTTCTGTGGGTGGAAAGGATGTCTCCTTTTGTTACCTGGCGGGGGGAAAAAAATTTGAACCTTTGTTAAGGGAGTGGAGAAGGGAAAGGTGGGGTTTTGGGTTTCTTTAGTTTTGGTTTTTTTCCTCTTTAGCCTGGGAAGTAAACTGACTATCAAAACTATTTTTTCCTTCTTTTTTTTTTTTTTTTTTTTAATATTAATGAGGGCTTCTTAAATTAAGATTTGAAGTTTTTATATGCAAGCATTCAGTTAGTGCTTACCAAAATCTTTCTTTCAGGCATTTGAGTAGGTATTATAAAAATAAACTGGGCTACAGTTTTGAGTAGTCTGAATAAGAATCCCCTACCCTGCCCCCCATAGCTGCGTTTCACTTCTTTGATTCTTGATTATGCTTTTGTACAGACATCCCACGTTTGTGTTTTTGCTTGCTCTCCAGCTGCTTAGTGTGTTCTAAAGAGGAAAATACCTGCATTTCTAAGCCAGTGGCGAGGGAGGGCACTGCTTCCTTTTAAATTGCTGAAAAATCTTAAATAAACAATAAAGAAAACCAATCCTCTCTTGCACTTCCTCCTCCTTTATAGTGACATTTGTTGTTATTGTGTGAAGCCAGTAATTGCCAGCTGGTGCGGTGGAGAGCTGAGGGCGTGCAGAAGGGTGGGCAAGGTGGAGAGGGCAGGAGCTCCGCAAGGCGAAAGCGGCCAGATGTACCAAGAAAAGCTTTGGCTCTATGTTCTTAAACTAAAAATGGACACTGCTGAATGCCAGAACCAGAGCGGGCAGGCAGACCTGCTGCTGCAAAGCAGGGAGGGGTGAAAATACAAAAGGAATAGACATTTGCCATTGTGCAAAAGAACTTTGGGATGAGCTTGTGCAATAACAGGGCCCATTGTCTGCTTTGTGCTTTGGCGTGCAGAACAGACTCTCATTTCTTAAATAACAGCACAAAAGTATTTCTTAGCTTTATTGTTTGTCTGCTGAGTAGCAGTTACTTGGGGGTGGAGGTTAATTATTAAAGGCTTAGCTGTCTGGTTGCCAGAGTAAACAATTTGTTTCTCTCTGAAGAGACCCATAACCATTGACAGAAATATGTATCGTACTCAAATAATAATGAGGCGAGGTAGAAGAGAAATGCTAGAGGCTAGAAGATGCATTCTGGCAAGGTTTTAATTAGGTGGTCTTGTCCGTAGGACTTGTAGAGCATTCCCCAGGCTGCAGCCCCCACGTGTGCTCAGGCATAGGTTTTGTGAAGGATCAGAAGCACGTGTGTGTGTGTGTGTGAGGGGCTGAGGCCAGGCAGGGGCAGGAACGGCGATTTGTGAGCCTGGCAGTGCCTGGCACCGGAGCATATACAGTGGTTTTAGTTGGAGTGAGCGTGCCTTGCTTCCACTTAAAAGGTGGCCTGCAAAATTTTTTTCAGGGAAGTACTGCTGGAAGACTGTCAGCATGAAAGCATTAACGTTTACAGTTTTGGGGTTTTTTTCTGTTTCTTATCTGTTTCCTGTTCTCTTCTGGCGCAGGCTTTATTAGTTAAAGAAGTATTGAGTCATAGATGCTCATTACTGTGCTCTAATGAGACCCCACCTGGAATACTGTGTCTGGCTCTGGAGCCCCCAGCATAAGAAGGAGGTGGACGTGTTGGAGCAGGTCCAGGGGAGGGCCATGAAGATGATCCGAGGGCTGGAGCCCCTCTGCTGTGAGGACAGGCTGAGAGAGCTGGGGTTGTTCAGCCTGGAGAAGAGAAGGCTCCGGGGAGACCATATTGCAGCCTTCCAGTGTCTGAAAGGGACCTACAAGAAAGCTGGAGAGGGACTTTTTACAAGGGCAGGTAGTGATAGGATGAGGGGTAACGGCTTCAAACTGGAAGAGGGGAGATTTAGATTAGATCTCAGGAAGAAATTGTTGACTGTGAGGATGGTGAGGCACAGGAACAGGTTGTCCGGGGAAACTGTGGCGGCCCCATCCCTGGAGGTGTTCAAGGCCAGGTTGGACGGGGCTTGGAGCAACCTGGTCTAGCAGGAGGTGTCCTTGTCCATGGCAGGAGGGTTGGAACTAGATGATCTTTAAGGTCCCTTCCAACCTAAATCATTGTATGATTCTGTGATTCTGTGATTAGTGCTTCTGGGCTGAAGGTTACTGTCACATCCGTGGCTGAGCTGCCACCAGTATTGATTGCATCCTCACCTGTTTCAGACAAAAGACAAGGAGTTAGCTGAAACAACTTACCTAAGGTCATTTCAAACAGGTTAGGCAGCCCTAGCATGAGGAGCTGGAGAGAACTAAAAGCAGCAAGCAGTCTATGGCTCTTAAATCTGATTTTGGCGTTGCCACTGGAATAGTGTTCATGGTCCATGTATTACAAAAGGGTTGTAAGGTGCTGGTGCATACATAGGTAGCTGTTAAGAACTCATTGTGGCTTAGTCACAGTTTTCATAGCACAAGTGATAAACTTGTAGCAGTCTATGGAAGAATTCAACCAGACATGGTGAGAGAGTAACTAGAGCACAAGTGTGATGTTTCCTGTATCCACTACCTGGTACCAGTGTTCTGTCTTTAAAACCCCTTTAAAAGAAAAAAAACAAAACCCAAAACAAACCAAAAAAATCCCAACCTTTGACAACAGACAGGTCACCTAGGTTCTTGTCTGGGGTTTTTTGTGTTTTAGTTTTGATATGGGGAGGGTTATCTTCTCTAAAGGGCTACCTTTAAGCAAATGCTTGGGGCTGTATGGCTACTTCTACAGCCTGCTGGTTCTTTTTGGTAATAGTCTTTAACACAAAGGAGGGCTTAGGTGAGGCAGGTAAATTTTGCTGTGCTGCGGCATCACTTTCATTTGTTTTGGACTTGTCTTTGTTGGAAGGATTGCTGACTTAGCTTGTATCAGGGTGTTAGTACATTGAGTTACTTAAGGATTGATGTAAAGTTCAAGAACAGATCTCCCTCTCCTGCGGCACAGCTCACTGTCTAACAATTTGAAAAAAATATCCGTTTAATTCGTTCTGAAATGGATGATCACTTACGGTACTGTTCCATTCTTTCCACTTCAGCAGCGACCAACCATTTCTTATCCAAACAAAGCCTAGCTGGTTATTACTTGCTATTCTTGTATCAGTTGCAGTATCACCATGAGTGCAACAGGCATGGTAACAAGCTAAGAACCTGCATAGAGGTAATATAGTTATTAACCCACATTGGGTGAGGGGAATTTTCTTTTCCTCCCTGGTTGTAAGTCTTCAATGAGAACATGAAGGAGGGACATGGCTGCTGCATTTTTCAAAGCTGGATGTCTGAACTGCGGCTCTAAAATCCATATTTAGGCATTTGTGTGAGTACACTACGCTCACTCTTAATGGTGGTGAGATCCTTCTGATTTTCCTGATGTTTGTTGGTCCGCAGTGCATCTGTCTTCGTATGTTCAAATTGGAAAATCCTACATGGGCATAATACGGTGTAACTGAATGTTCGCATGCTGCCTACTGCAGGAAAAAAAAAAAAATGTAATCAGGACCTTGAAATACCCTGTGTCTCTCAGCAATATCAGTCCTTTTGCCTTTTTGTGATCCTCCACTCTGTGCCTGTGTCACTTGATGACAAAACAGAATAAATATTTTTCAGCAGTCTTGATGGAATACAGTTTTGCTGAGATTTAGAGATGATAGGTCCAAATAAATGTCCGAAAGATCTTTTAAAAGGTATTACTGAGCCACTGCATTTTATTGCTGTTGAACAGGGTAACAGCTTTAATTTTAGTCAACGTGGTGAATTTTTTTTTTCTTTTCTTTTTTTTTTTTTTTTCTTCTCTTAGGCAACGTACATGTAATTGCGTGGTAGAGGAGCTGGTCCTATGATTGATTGTACTGAGGGTTATTTTCTCGCGTGAGAAGCATAGTTGGGTTTTCTGTTTATAGATGGCAAATAACTTGTGTTTATTAATATCAGAGATTTCTAGCAGCGTCGTTAGGGATTCTTAGCTTTTCCCCTGCCCTTGCTGAGGTGAACTGTATTATTTTCTGCTCTACCCTTCACATATTGTTTTGCCCTTAAAAATCTCTACTAAACTGTAGAGCTTTCCAAAAATGGATTTCCTGTAGAGGAGCTACCTATAATGATAAGGTTAATTTGTATCTGTCACCAGAGCTGTAGGTGTTTGCTCACAAGCTTGAGCTAGAAATGTGATTTTACCTTTCATTTCCTGTAGCTGTTCAAATGATTCTGATACGTGGGAATTTCCTGCATGTGTTTTTTGTTTTCTTTTTTTAAGAAGCTGGGCTAGGATTCTTGATTTGTTTTCAGTCATGTATTTAATCTTGTAGGAAGAGTTAATTTTCCTCTCCCTTGTGAACCCCAAGCCTTTTGACAGCCTAGGAACAACCGTGAATGTTATGCTGGCTGCATGGAGCATGGGGTGTTTGCCAGAATACTTTCCGATTCTCTATATGACTTTATTTTTGCCAGGATATAACTGGTATTTCTTAAGAGCTGTGTTACTTAAAGCGTCATTCTATGGCATTCCTTCCTCTAAGAAATGCAGAATTAACCCATAGCATTGGGGGGAGCGGAGGGAGGGAGGCATCTCATGGATATGTGTTATTTTGAGGAGATTTTAGCATGTAATTTAGTTGTTGTTTTAGTCTGTCTCCAGACTGAACCTAGCACCTCAGCTAAGTGTTGATATTTATCCTACGTTAATACCACTTAAATCTCAGTATTAGGGTAATACTGAGGGGTGAGGAATACAGATTTTTCAGAAATCCAGACATGTCTTGGTCCATTTAGCATGCATGGAATTTTTGCATGGGTTTTGAGATAAAAATTTTAAGTGCTTTCAGACCCTCTGATTTGTTGCCATTATAAAAATGGGATCTTTTTATACCATTGCGAGCAGCATGCTGGTAATCGCTTGTAAAATTTGTTTATTGTGAAAATGTTCTCCCAGTTACTGTTCTGACAAAACTGAATTTGTTAAACAAAATTGGAAGCCAGATTTATCAGATACAGTTAAGCTTTGCATAAAAT
Organism: Burhinus oedicnemus; assembly: GCA_008921705.1. Lineage (NCBI taxonomy): Eukaryota > Metazoa > Chordata > Aves > Charadriiformes > Burhinidae > Burhinus > Burhinus oedicnemus. Next base: position 92,130 of record VFFE01006658.1, on the reverse strand, counting down.
GATGTGTGTGATCTTTAAAATAGAAGACCCTTTCCAGCATCTGCACAATACTAATTGGAGATAGCAAGGGAAAGTTTAAACAGTGGTGGTTGCAGCCCAAGCATTGTGGTATGCTGCTGCTGTACTAAGAAATAACAATCAAATTGAGCACACTATCCTCCATGAAAAGAAGAAATATTAACTGTTAATAACATCTCTTCTGTTTCTTTTAAAAAGAACTGAGATAAAACTTGTAGATGAAGCGGGTATGTTTTCTGTAAAAGCATGACTGAGCTGACATCGCTATCCTTGTATGTTTTGTTTCGTTTGTTGGGTTTTTTTCAATTTTGTATTTTTAAAAGAGGAGTGTTGCAGCTAGTGTGAACCATTGTTCATTTGTTTCTCTGGGAGGATTTCAGAGCTGCAGAGCTCAGCAGTCCTTTTCGCTTCCGGCTTGGCAGCAGGCTCTCCCCATGGATAGCCGTTCCGGAGCAGTGCTGGTCGGCTGAGCAAGGCTGGCTGATTTAAACCCGACGTGGGAGATGGTGCTGTGCTCAGATCTGAAAGACAGGGCTACGCACGGCTCTGTGCTGATGAGAAGAAACTGCTCAGATGTTACAGATTGGCAAAGAATATTAAGATACATGCATTTGTACTCAGCGAGACATAGAAAGAAACACTGTGGTTCCCTTGAAAGGCTAGTATTGTCACACTCCCAAAGTTAGATATGTTTTTTGGGGTTTTTCTTGTTTGTTTGGTTTTTTATTTTAAGCTTTATCTTCCCAAGATTAGCCATCTTCTCCTGTGCCTGGACTTGTGTCAGTTGCGTTCCCCAAGCTGGTCAAAATATCTGTTCCATTCTAATTTCATGAGGACTTGTTTCTGTCCGGTTGTGCATGTAAATGGATGCTGTTTATTACTTTTTTTTCATGGCTTTTTAAATTCCTGAAGTTAAAATGAATGACACTGGAATCTACTTATTAAATGTGCTACATAAAAGACGTCAACATTACTAGCTCTGTGAATGGAAAGGGATGAAAGAAGCACACGTTTTACTGTTCCATAGTCATGTCAGTGGTTTGTAAAGGTGTGATATCATCTTATCTGCAGGTGGAAGAATTAAGCTCAAAGACAGTTAGTGGCCTGCAGCGATCACGTGGGTCAGTGTTATTACTGGAAACTGAGATTTTTCTGGATCTTGGTGTGCTGCATGGTAGCACTAGACCTTCAGATATGAACCTTTTCTAAGGAGGACTATTTAGTCTAGAAGATTTCTTCTAACTGTTAGCTGAAAGGCACTTTATACCAGCTTCCAGTTTGGTCGTAGTACTCCTTGGCATTAACCTGCCTCTGAATCCATTCCGTGTCTCCAATGCAATCATAATTTGGGATCTCTGGCAAGAGTCAATGTAGTTTGGTCTTCAGTTATGCAAAACGTATAAGGATTTTTTCAAATGTAAAGAAATTCCATGAAGATTAGGGGTCTAGTGTGGCTGGCTGGCAGCTGCTGCAGATGTTGAGCGTGGCCGCTCGCTCTGCAGTTCTTCTCTGCCAGTGGAGGTGAAGAGAAGCCCATTGCTACGGCTGACTGGGTGAAATTTCACATGAGAAGTCGGTCAGGTGCCTTCACCGATTGGAGCCCTAGAGCTTAGCTTTTATTTCTGTGAGAATCTCATGTAACGTTTTGATGTTTCACTTCAGCTGTCTGTAATGTTTGTCTTTGCGAGGGGGGAAGCTTTAAAAAAGAATAAGCAGCTATTGGCCTTTCAAGTTTTGGAAACCTACTCGTGCAGCACCTGTTGATGTGCAGGGCTGCAGGTTTGACCGCAGGCTGCCACGTACGTTCTGGCAACGGAGGATGAATGAGTTGTGCTGTAATGGACAAAGGTTTTGAAGGTCTTCACGGACTGCAGAAGAGAGTCCAGCTAAAGCAGGATTGCGGTGGGGAGACTGGGTACAGAGCAGCCGCAGATGGCTCGGGAGCATTTGGACCTCAGTTTGGAGGAAGGGGTGTGGGAGGGTGTGGGAGTACGGGGAGCAGATCAGGAAGAGCAGCCTTCCAGACCTTGATATGAATGATTCACTTGTGTTAAATGTCTTGTTGTTGTCGTCCCAACCCAGATATGAGTACCACTGGGCAGATGGGACAAACATAAAGAAACCAATTAAGTGCTCTGCACCAAAGTACATTGATTACCTGATGACTTGGGTCCAGGATCAGCTGGATGATGAAACGCTATTTCCTTCTAAAATAGGTAAAGTAAATAAGTAAAATTGATCAATGTATCTGGGTTACAGTTGTACAGGAATATTCAAGTCTTCTAGCATTAAAAGGTCTCCTAAATGACTGACTGGAGTAGGGCAAATGTAAAAGGTTACTTTATGTGTATAAAGGCATTTTTATCTCTTAAGATAAAAGTTATGTGGTAGTACATGAACTCTGATCCATGTGATAATATTCCTAATAAACATCTATCACAATTCTGAATGCAGGAAGTACTGTTTCTATTTCATAACTGACCGTGTTGATCAAACCTGATGTTGTTTTCATTTTGAGCAGTGGGTTGTTTCCTTACAAATAAGGGTCTCAAAACCTTATAATCAGTACAAACTGGCAGCTTTTTGATGCAGGAAAGATGCTTGATCCTCATGAGGAGCTACTTCTAGGCCTTACCTGCAAAGAAGCTGAATTGCATCTTTGATCCTAACTTAATGGGCTTTTTTTCAAGTGAAAATGAAAGATAATATATTTTTAAGAAGTGTCTTTCAGAAAAGCAGGAGAAAAATAATAACAATGATTAGCTGGGAAAGGATAACAAGAAGAAAACTCTGCTTCTAGAGGCACGAAGGACTGTTTGTTCTAAAGCTCCTAATTGGCAGTTTTCCAGTACACCGCTACTTAGAGGCTTATGATCCATTGTGGAAAAAGGAAGGGAGATCTCTTAACTGCTTTTATTTTGTGAACAGTTTCTGAAGCATTTGACACATTTTCAATAAGCCTCTTCAGAAACAGGGCCACCTGTCAGAATCAAGTGGCATTTTTTTTTTTTACTTAACATTAAGCAGATAGGCAGAGAAGGTTGGTTAGTTTGGGAAGAAGTGACAAAAAGCTAAATCTTCCCTGCTCAGTAGATGTCAATGTGGTATCTTCACATACTACGGCATTCGTTTTAGTGTTTCAGGTTAGAGTTCAGAGCTGGGGTAGAAGTCCACTACTAATAGGAATGATAAATAGTTACAGTTAATATTAAAGTTGTGTTCAGAAGGCTACATCAGGACTTTATCTTTCTTTAACTGCAGCATATACTTTGCTGAGGAGGTTTTTTTCTTTTAATAGGATGTATTTTTGAAAGGTAGCGTTTCAGAAAGAGACTTAAAGGCCACAATGGATAACCCACTAAATATGAACTTCCCGTGCGATGCAGCAGCCAATGAAGGCAATGTGATGTACATATAAGCAGGGCAAGCTCAAGTAGGAGTACGAAAATTTTATTGCTAGGGTTTTAAAGCATTGGTGAGATCATGATTGGCCTACAGCATCCAGCTTGGGCCTGTGGCCTTCGGACAGGACTTCAGCAATTGGAAAGACTGCAAAAGAACTAAGCTGCCTGGTAAAACTGCTATGTGGTGAGAAGCTAGAAGGGTTTAATCTTTTTAGATGGTTGACACATATCTTCTTTTAGCCTGTGGATGTGTCGACTAAAGAGATTATTGTTCCCAGTAGCTGGTTGCTGTTTCCTAACCAACTGTAATAAAACTTGTGCACTGACAAAGATCTGCTGTTGAAACTGACTTTACTTGTCCTGGGTCATTTTCACCCAAGTGACTGAAAGTAGCATGTTTCACAGTAGTTCAGCAGGCAGTTAAGAAAGCAGTGGCCTCTAGCTAAGGGGTGGTGATGAGCAGGATGGAAACAGGTGTCTTTTTGCTGCGCACGAGACAGGTGGAAGAGAGCCTATTTCTGATTTCACTTTAGCCAAGAGAAGTGTAAAACTCGATAGCTGACACCAAAAGTGGTTTCATTTACTTAAACAAAGGTGTCTGGTGTCCCTTGGAGTACCCTGTGGTATCCTGGACACGTGCACGGAGCCATTGGTGAGACTTGGAGCCTGCAGGAGACTTCCCCTGTTCTGCATGGGCAGTCAGAGGCCAGGCAGGCACTGAGAGGGCTTCTATAAGCGGATTAGATCCCTGTATTTGGGTATCTTCTCGGGCAGGGAAGCTTTTCAGGGAACTATACTGAGGCATAACAAGACTTAGTAGCGGAAAGCTGAAGCTAAGAGGGGTTCAGCGTAGAAACATAGTCAGATTTGTCTTGGAAAAAGTTCACGAGCCACTGGTCTACTGAAGGAAAGGAAACCTCCCTTCCAGTCTTTTAACAAGCTTGTTGTTGTGCTTCAGCCTAAGTACCTTGCGTGATTTATAGACTGAATTGCTGAGTGAAACAGAACGGCTCTTCTTGTGCAAGAGAGAGGGCTGGGTTCTAATGGCTTTGAGAATACACAAACGTGGCATGGGCATTTAAAAATAAGCCCTCTGTTTTCTTATTTCTAGGTGTACCGTTCCCAAAGAATTTCATGTCAGTGGCAAAGACAATTTTAAAGCGTCTCTTCAGAGTTTACGCTCACATTTATCACCAGCACTTTGATCCAGTGATCCAGCTACAGGAAGAGGCACACCTTAACACTTCTTTCAAGCACTTTATATTTTTCGTTCAGGTAAGTGTGGCAGGAGCAGTATGGTTACGATTATAGTCTGGAAGAAGTAATGCATCAGAGTAATGAAACTTCCGTTTCTTAACGGCTGGTTTGTTTGTAGGAGAGTCAACACCTCCAGGACCCTAAGGTAGTGTCTTACTCCATTTGTATGTATGTTTACTGCTAGAAGCATTCAAGGAATGGAGAAGTTCTCAACAAAGTATTTGTTTGCTACAAAATTGAATACCGAAAAGAGTTCCCTACCAAATAATTCAGCAGAACAGTAATTCCTAACAAAAGAAAGAGGGAGGATGGTATCTGAAGCTAGATTAAAAAGAGTGTGCTTGCCTCAAAGCTACATTTCCCCCTCCCCTTATAAAAAAAAAAAAAAAAAGAGCATCTCCTTACGTTTTCTTCCTTTACGTGGGGCGGGGGGAAAGCTTTAGGCAGTTGAACACTGCTATTCAGCTAACAGCAGACAGGCAGAAAATGCTGTAGTCACTAAGCCTGGACTCGAAGAGCCTACTACCAAATAACTTCTGTGTGAGTAAGATTTCTCACCTGAGCTGCGTATATTAAACTCTGTATGTGTGTCTTTCTCCTCATCATTGTTACAGGAATTCAACCTTATTGATAGAAGAGAACTTGCACCACTTCAAGAACTGATTGAAAAACTCACTTCTAAGGACAGATAAAAGGAAGAGGCTTTCCTGAAGTCACTTGTTTCTTGAAGCGAGCGTGTGGTATTTGTTTTTTGTTCATTTGTTTTTTTAAAAAAACAAAAGAAAAACCTGTGCTGTTACTAACGGACAGCCAAGATCTACTTTCTGTGCTTTTATTAGGGGAAATCTTTTATCTGTTAGTGACACGTGGTAAATAGCTTTTTTTTTTTTTTTTTTTCCTGATTGTTGTTACTCGTTGTGGAATTTTAGCAGGTGCTGAGTGTTCATAAAGGAAACATGCTTGGTTGGGGGATTGACTCTGCTGGTGGATGGGTTCTTGTATTGTGTCAGTGGTTGCCCATTCTCATGAAGTCCCTAAAAGACTTGCTTACATTCTCTAAGTGCCTTGGCAGACTCACTTCTGAGGTGCAAAGCACATACAATACTGAACATTGCTGGGAACAGAAAATATGAACTAACACCCAGGACACTTACTGATACTTCTTTTAGAAAAAAATATATATGCTTACACTAAAAAAAGCCATAACTTACTGAAATCAATGATCTCCAGCTTTTAATACAAATATTTGTCTTATTTTTTTAGAGGTTAATATAGAATTTTTCAAAACTAGATATTTCTTATAAAGAAAAGCGATGGTGAAGTTCCGGTCACTAAACTGAAACGATGAAGGTGATGTCAAAGAACCTGCACTTATCAAGCAGTTACGTGTCTGTTGCCATTGGTTTTGGCTTTTCATAGTTGCTTTCATTTTTTAAACAGGGAAGCATCAACTTGGGTCAGTCACTTTGCTTAAGTTTCATTGCATTTGCCAAATGAATGGTGAGTTTGCACAAATACAGTTAGGGAAAATATTCAATATAAAAAGCACATTGGGGTAATGCTAAGAAAAATCTGGCTTGAAAAGTAACTAGTGAAATTATGTTTGTAAGTTACAAATAAAAAGCCTGGCTCTGTGGAGGAGCTCTGGTGGCCAGTGTTTTCTGTGGTAGGAAATCTATCTTGGTGGGAATATAATTTCATGGACCGCTTTGGATTTACGTTAGCGTGATGGTGTTCTGCCCCATTTGACATTGCAGCCCATCTCCAAGAACTGCAGCAGTAGGGAATAGTGATAGGAACATACTAGTGAATTTGTAGTGGTTTGTAATTTGGTAAGTGCATCTTCTGTTTCTGAGAAAACCTGCTCAAAATGTGGCCTTCCCCCACCCAGGTTAGTCTCTTTGCCTTTCTAGCCTTGTGTTTTCTCAAACCAGAAATGAGAATCGCTCGTGAGAAGTTAGCCTCTGGGGTGATCCACTGATGATGACTTGGAAATTCCTGCTGCAGCTGTATCGGTCAGGTTTCCCATTGCAGAAGCCCGTATGATTAGCTGTCCTGTTCATTTACGTATCTTAACAAAGCCATTGTATTTTGCATTCAAGAGAATCTCTATTAGGTTTTGCAGTGTGCTATCCCATGATATTACTAGTTGCCAAATACAGTACACTAGGTGGTTAATGTTGCCAGGCCTTTGTAGATTGTGACTCTGCAAAAAAACCATTTTTAGACCTGAATAATGTGAAGACCTTAACTGACTGGTGCATGCTAGACTGGCTCTTGAACCTCTAAAATTTACAGGTGAAGCCAAGGTTAGCATGTGACAGAAAAGTTGAGCTTACATTTTGTGCGCCTTGGCTTGAGTGAAAATGCTGAGTAAAGTGGAAAACACTGTGCGGCAGCCTGCAAAATATGTAAGTGGCCATTAGGATAGCCAGCTAATAAACATCTAAGCACAGTAATAACCATATACTCATTTGGGAGACTAGAATCGCTACTGAGTTAAAATGATGCATTTCAGAAGCATCTGAAGGTTATTTTAAGAACTGTGTTCTCTTCAATGGAGTTAAATTTCCTAGTCTGCTTAAACTGCTGCCTGGAGAAGCAATTTAATGTTTTGTTACCTCTTCTGTCTGTTCCCCCCCGAACAGACTAGAGAACAATCGAGAAAACCTAGTTCTGAGCTAGAAACTGGCATTGTCTGCTTGTTTCGCTGCTGCTTCTTCAGGCATGGAAACATGGAGCGTTGCTTAGTGAAGAATGGTCCTGCAGTGGTGTTCATACTGAATTTAGGTTTGGCTACACTCATGTTAGGTAGAGAGGCTGCTTGCAAAACGTCTGCAGTTTAGCATTTGTGATTAAGACAGTTTCATTCAAAGCTTCATTACAGTTCAAGAAAATGTAGAATGTATTTGGCTCTTTTGCAGATCAGTGTCATTGCCGTTATAATCTGCTCAAAGGACAAGTGAAATTTTCACTTATCCTTATGTTTCGGCTTCTTTTACATCATACAGAATTACCAAGTTTTCTTAATGTGTGGATGACAAAGGAAAGGACTTTTACATTGTGTTTTTCTTAATCCATCTTAGGGATTGGACTGGAGTTGCCACAGTCTGCACTGTGTCAAGCTGGCGATGCAAAGAGAGCTTTCCCTCAGACGTTTGAGTAAACTCCTAGTGTAAAAAAGATGGACTAAGGTCTTAGCCCTTCTCAGCCCTAAGGATCTTGACTCTCCTGTGTGCGTACGCACACAGGAGGAAAAGAGGGCAGATTCTCAATGTCTGTTACCTCTTCAGGGAGTTGGGGGTTGGAGAAATACACATAAGGCATAAGAAAGTTAGAGGCAAAAGCAAATAGGAAGCACGAGCACAATTTCCTTTGCTTTGGCAAGTCACCTGCGACTGCAGTATTCACCCCGATGCTCTTGTCAGTCCTCCTGTTGGTAGGATATATCTGGTCTGGCAAACGTTGGATTTTCCCGTGCAATTCTGTTGGCCGGTGGAAGAGTCGGTCAGTGCTGTAGCACCTAAATGCTGCTGTCTGGAGTCGAGCAATGGGCTGGTAAGAAAGAAGGAGCTCCCATGGGCAGAATATCCCATGTGCTGGACTGGGCAAGTACCATCCAGTTGGAACAGTTGGGGAAAAAGCGTTCCTTTGGTATGCACTACCCTTTTTTTGTGCTGCAGTATTTATAGCAGGCTTCAGTCATGCAGGGAGCTGAATTTAAGAACGTGATCTTACACACACAGCCTTTTTTGCGTGCTTCTATCTGAGGAGTGTTTAATGAGTGAGAATATCCAGCTACAGAGGCGTGAAGAGCGCTGCAGATGCAGTTTGACATTAGAAATCCTGTAAACTTTCCAATGGAAACCTCTTTGCGGAGTGGAGTCAGTGGTGCTCAAGAGGCTGCGTGCGCGTGTTCACCGTGCTGGTAATGCTCACTGGAGAGGAGCCATTTAACCAGTGCCAGAGCTCGTGTTAGCGCATCGCAGCAAGACACAAGAGTGAGAATGGCAGAAGCCTGCACCAAGGTGCTAAACAGGAGATATTCTCTATTAGATTTAAAGCTGCCTCTTTGGTTTGGTGTCACGTATTAGCAAGAAATTCGAAAGAAAAACGTTTAGAAGTGAGGATTTCCTTGGAGTGGTACCAGTGCAGTAGTTCTCAATTTTGGCGTGCTTCTGCTCTGGAAGGTGTTTGTTTGTTTTTTAAATAGCCAATTCTAGTAATTTAGAGGCATCTGCTGCAGTTCAACCAATCAGAATTAGAATGTATTATGGAAAACAAAACAAAACAAAACAAAAAACCCACAAACAAAAAAACCAAACAAAACCCAACCCCAAAAAATCTAGTCTTAAGTGGGTAGGGTGTTTTTTGTATTTTGTATTGGGCAGTAGAAAACACGTTTACAGAATAGTTTCTAGGCATGTAATAAAAGCTTGGAGATCATGATTTGCCTGACAGCTGTATGAACACATTGTTTAATTATACAACACTTGAAAATAACATCATTAAAGATATGTATGCAGTGTTTGGGATTTAGCATCCCTATGCTGTTTAAATTTGCAGCTTTTAATTTTTTTTTTTTGCTTCAAAAGATGTGGGACCAGAAGTTGATGTGTGTTTACACTCTTGAAGTAAGGGCACATTGAAATGCTAAACAAAAGTTGCCGTGTCGTACAAACTGAATCTGGATGGAGTGAATGTGTTTCTAAAATAGTGCATTGGCTGGGGGGAAGGGGGAGGACACCCCCTCGCCCCCCAAATAAAACCCAGAGCAAGGAACCCTGAACAAACCCCGCGCTGCTCTAAGCCCACCTTACAGATGGACTCCGGTTTGTGTCACGAGCGCTTTGAGACAAAAACTTTCAGCTTTGCTGTCCCTGGGAGCGGAAGGTGCTGGTGGGGTTGAACCAGGCTGGGCCACCAATGCCCACTGAGGCCTTCCAGTATGAGAGAGTCCTTAAATTCTGTGGTTTGTGGTGTTTTTCAGCTACCAATGTGTTAGATCGTGTCAGTGATTTGGGGGGTAACTTCAGGCGGTCATCTACCTCGAGACGGGATGGGGCAAACTCTGCCAAGTTCAGCCAGCGGTGCCAGTGTGGGCACTGTTTCGATGGTGTTGGACGCGTTATGTTTGCAGAAATAATTTTTCAAGTCTTGTCAAATTCAAGTCAGGGGTAGGAGTTAATCATGCAAATAGAAAATACAAACGCCACATTTTGCTGTTGCAGGTAGCTGAATGCTAGATGAAGGGAGAAAACAGGTTTCAAGGGGCAGGCGGCCCGTCTGCAAGTATCAAGTTTTCTTTTACTGCTTACTATGCAATGTAGAGCTTTGAACTTTCGCTTTGACTTTTAAGATATAGAGGAGCACTGTCCCGATTCAGTATTTAGGAACTGAACACCCTCCCAGTCTCCCTGACACTCACTGAACAGGTAAGGAGACCTGTTTGCTGCTATGGACTTTACTTCTCTTTCAGACTGTTCCTGTCTGTTTCTCGCCCCCCCTCCCTTTCTCCCTTCTCGCCAGACACAGTTTTACTATAAACACATCCTTTTTGGATAGTTGTTCCTTTTCTTGCTACCCTCTCCCCCCTTCCTACCTGCCAGGGTGCTGTATTACTGTATATAAACCGCCCCCTTTTAGCTGGACTATTTAAAAAAGCTGCAGCACGAGCACAGACTCCTTGCTTTTCTTTCACGAGAAGATTCCCTGGTACACCGAGTCTTGTTTCCTTCACGGCTGGTATCGGTTGTCTTCTTTCCAAACTGCACTACTAAAACCACTAGCAGTTTTATGGGTGCCTGTCATCTTTTCCTGCATAGCTCCTCTTCTAAGATGAGACTAACATTGGTTATTTTAAGTGTTAAACCTTTTTACTTTCCTGCTTTTCTTACAATTTCCTCTTGCCAGGTGAAGATTACAGTCTAGGTAAATATCAGATTACGTTTTTCTTTGAAGAACCAATTCCCTGAATTGTTCATAGAGTATTGTATTTTTAGGGGAAATTAATTTTTATAGCCACTAAACTATACTCATTATTTTTGTACGTTTGCAACTTCTGACATTTTTCAGAGACGTGTCGCAGAGGGAACACTTATTTTCAAGGCTGTTTTACTACTTCGGTGTGCTGTGGTTGTGTTGCTTAGTACCTAGAAGCACATACCTTGATGTGCAATGGAAGAGAGAGAAGAATGCAATAAAGTGAATGAGGTTTCAATAAAAGGCCATTGTTGAAGGCAAAAAAAAAAAAAAAGATATTGCAAAAGCAACACTAACCTTTCCTTCTCCTTTAGAATCCTAAAATATATGGGAGAAAATGCGGTGTAGAATGCGAGATGAGAACCCTTACTGTAAGCTAACTGTGCCAATATTGCTTCAGTTTGTAGTCACTGATCGATATTTTAGTTTTAAATGAGAACAGCTTTTGATTAAAAAAAAAAAAAAAAGTTGAATGTCTGAAAATCTGCAACATGTTTATTTGAGAGTTGTAAATAATGTATACAGATTGTTGTATGTGATGGGACAAAATATTTAAATTCTAGATTTTTTTCAATAAGAAACTGAAGGCTGTTTATAAGAGAAAATAAATAGCTATGTTTGACCATGATTGTCTTTATTTCCTTCTTGAACTTGTTTCTAAATTATCTTCCACTTGTAGATAGATTCCCCCCCGTATATTGTACACATACGAACGTTACACATACAAATTAGATTTTTGTAATTGCCTTGTCTGAATTTGTGAATATTTGTATTGCAGGCAGACACGATAGCAATAAAACAACCTGATACCCTTTTCATTTCCGTGTTTCGTGACCTGACTTTACCAAGTAGAGATGGAGCTGGGTGTGGGATTCCTGAGAAGACGTTCGGTATCGCGCTATCCGGGGGGCTTTGGAGAGCTTTCCTGTCAGGAGGGCGTCCAGGCACGGGGCGCCAGCTCCACACGGAATGCACGCTCGGCTTTCGGCCCTGCGCGGCACCACAGCTGCCTTTTTTCGGTTTGTTTGTTTTCTTCTTCCTTTCTTTCTCCTAAAAGCCTCCAGTGACCCCGATGCCTGCGGCACCCCAGGTTTCCTGCCCTCCTCTGCCTTCTCCGCTCACATCGAAGCGCCCCGTCCCGTGGTAAGTCGTCTCTGGCGTGCGGCTGCACAGGCGGAAAAGGGGCTTAAAAATCTGGTTTTTATTTCAATCCCCAAAAACGGTGTGGTTGAGGGACGGTGCTAAGGGAGGCTCATCCCAGACGGCATTAGCAGCTGGAGCACCGGAGCACGTGTTGGTCACGGCTGCTGTGCTGCCTCTGCACGTTTTATTGATTTGAGGATTTTTTTTCCCCTGTTTAAGAACCCAAACGGTCGTATGCCGTGACGCTGCTTTGGGAAAAGCCTTGTCAAGGATGGCTTCGGTGGCAGTTTGGGGGGTTTCGGCGTTTTCGGCGATGACCCTCTAAACAAGTGGCCTTGATCTCCTTTAAACCCATCCTGTCCGTCACTTTTAAGGTATTTCTGGAGGATTTCTGCTTGTGGGTGACCTCTGCGGCCTTTGCCCTCGGCCGTGGGGCAGCCCGGGCCGACCCGCTCCCTCCCGCCCTTCGGCCGAGAACCGAGCAACTCGCGGCAGGGGTGGCGCCCGCCCATCGATGCGCTCCTCCCATCCGCAGCTCTGCCTGGATCCGCAGCGCCGAGCTCCACCGCCCGCCCTGCCCGTCCGTCCGTCCGCCCCGCGCCCTCCGCGCCCGCGGCCTTTCCTCTCCTTTCTGTCCCTCGCGGCCGCCCGTACGGGGCCACCCGCCGGTGGCGCCGCCGGTGACGTCAGGGGCGCCAAATTCGAAGGCCGGGCGCGAGCGCGGCGGTTATTTCCGTTGGGGCCCTTCCCGCCGCCGCCATGGCCACCCCTCCCAAGCGCGGGAGGCTGGAGGGCAGGATCAAGAAGATCGCCGTGGAGGGCAACATCGGTGAGGCGGGGCCGGGCCGAGGGGGGCTCGGCTGTGAGGAGAGGGCCCTGCTGGCGGGGCCCTGCGGCCGCAGGCACCGGGCTTGACTCGCTTTTGCCCCGCTTTTAGTCAGGGAGGGAGGCGGGAAGGGAGCCGGACGAGCTGTGTTGTGCGGGTGAAGCGAGGGCCCAGCGGAGGGCTGTGGAGGTGCTCAGGGGACCGGAGCGTCTCTCCGATGAGGGAAGGCTGAGAGACCCGGGGCTGTCCAGCCTGGAGAAGAGCAGCCTGAGGCGATCTCGGCAATGCTCAGCAATATCCAAAGGGCGGGTGGCAAGAGGAGGGGGCCAGGCTCTTCTCAGCGGTGCCCAGCGAGAGCACAAGGGGCAACGGGCACAAGCTGGAACACGGGAAATTCCGTCTCAACACGAGGAAAAACTTTTTTACTTGAGGGTGGCAGAGCACTGGAAGAGGCTGCCCAGAGAGGTGGTGGAGTCTCCGACTCTGGAGACATTCCAAACCCGCCTGGACGCCGTCCTGTGCAACCTGCTGTAGGTGACCCTGCTCTGGCAGGGGGGTTGGACCAGATGATCTCCAGAGGTCCCCTCCAACCCCCACCGTTCTGGGATTTGTGAATAACTTCACAAAACTTATTCTGACACCGTAGGAATTAATGCTGTAAAAATGACAAAATTCGGGAGGGGCGGAAGAAAGCTTTCTATTATGCTTTTTAACTTATTTGCGTTTTCACATTGAAGTCCTGGATAAGACTTCTCCCACACCTCTCCTGACTGTAGTGTAAAACACCTGTGTAAATGCAGGCTGTCAGGTCAAACTTGTCAGGTTCAGTACTCCCACTAATTAACAAGAGAAGCCTGCTTAACTGTTGTGAAGAGCAGGAGAAGTTATGGGCTGTTCCTAGTGAGATATTTTTGTTTTCTGGGGCTTGGTTGTGGTGCTGGTTGGTTTTTTTGGGTGTTGTTTTTTTTGTTTTTTTTGTATTTTTGGTTTTTTTTTCAAGAGGCTGTGCTTAAAATGGAGGATAGGAGCTGCCAGGGCATCGGTTTGTTTACTGATGTGTACTTTGGTGGTTGATAGCCAACTGGTTGGCTTCTCTCAGGTTTAACTATCTCTCTTTAAAATTTCCTGAGCTTTTTTTTTCCCTGCTGGTGGCAGATTAAAGACTTCTGTGCTGTGGGAAGTAACTAGTAATGCATCTTTGTATCTTCATTTGAGAAATCATCACTTCTGCTTTATGTTTGTTTTGTCATTGCTTGCTTTTTTTTTTTTCCCCTTCCTAAAATAACTCGGGAAGACTGCAACTTCATGCCTCAGACTCGACTGCTAAGTATCTTCAAAAAACATAACACCTGGTGTTCTAAATGCAAATATAACTTTCTAGAATTTGCATAATTGATCTGGGCTGAGACTTGTTGTCAGTGTTGATTTTTGTTAAATTTGGTATTGGTGTTGTGTGGTACAAAATAAAACAGAAAACCCCTGTTGCTCAATTAATGGATTATCTGTGGTACACGATGGTCTCTGATTCACGCTTGTTATAAAGTCAAAAGTACGTGGGTGTGGGAGGCTCGTTTATGGGACTTGAAACCAGAGTTGTGTAGTAATCAAATGATGACACTGTCAGTGTTTTTTGATTGCCATTCTTCCTGAATGCTTCTTCTACAGCTGCAGGGAAATCAACATTTGTGAATATTCTCAAACAAGCTGATGAGGAATGGGAAGTTGTTCCTGAGCCTGTAGCTAGATGGTGCAATGTTCAGCAAAACTCTGAAGAGGATTGCGAGGTATGGTAAAAGAAACTAAGATGAAACTTATAAAATAAAAAAAAAACTCAAAACAAAACCAGTGAAATGTTCTTCTAATTTCAGAAGACCAATATATCTGATAGACTAGGTATTTTTTGAAAATACGTGTGATAGCAACGTTTTCGCTGATTCTTATTGTAATATTTGAGTTCCTGTTTTCCAGTCTGCTCAGTGTCTTATATAGGATAAGTGTTACTCAACATCAGGTTGTAAGTTATAAAAGCAGTAAAAGCTTGTTCTATTTTATGTGTAAAAACAAGGGAGGGGAAAAAGTTAGGCAGAAGTTAATTGTAGCAACTGTGAACAAAACAGGTGAGAGCAGAGGGTTGTCCAGGTGTCCTGGAAGGTGTCTTCTAAAATGTCTAGGAAATAATGAATTACTGCTAAATTTTTAGGGTTTTTTTTCTCTCAGCTACCCCGTTCTGTTGGCAATCCAGCTGCTACCTAGTGGCCAAAGTCATTGCCATGCAGACAGCTTTTGATGAACTGTAGAAGGCTTTTCTCTTTTAGATCTCTCAAAAAGTTCAATGTATTTTGGGTAACTATATGTAAACTTTTGATGGAGGTGTGTTGTTTCTAACTTTTCCTCAGCTACGTTTCTTTCAGTTAGACACAGCTCTCTTCCCCCCCTCCCCCCTTTCTTCATGATACTAAAGTAAATCTACACAGAAAACCAGACTCAAGTCCTTTAAGAACTAAGTTAACAAGCTAGTTTAATAGACTTGAATTTCAAGCTAAAGATGATTTTATTTTTTTTTTTTTAAATTTAGTGTGGCGGGTTGACCCCAGCCAGCAGCTAAGGTCCCACACAAACACCAGCTCACCCCTCCTCAGCAGGGCGGAGAAAAGAATAGGAAGAAAGAAGGCAAAACAATGTATGGGTTGATATAAAGACAGTTTAATAAGCATAGGGGAGAGGATAAGAAAGGAGTGATCCAAAGGCAATTGCTTATCTCCTCCTAGGAGGAGACCAATGCCCAGCGGGTCTTTGAGCAACAGCTACCCTGGAAGACAAACCCCTCCCCTCCTTCTTCTTCCAGCAGTGGAGTTGAATCTCTGAGCATGACGTTCTATGGTGTGGAATGTCCCTCTGGGCAGTGGGGGACAGCTGCACTGGCTGTGTCCCTCCCAGCTGCTTGCCCACCTCAGCCCGCTCGCTGGGGCCAGAGTGGGAAAGGGAGAAAGTCCTGATGCTGTGCAAGCGCTGTTCAGCACTAGCTAAAACACTGGTGTGTTAATAACGCCGTTTTAGCCACAAACACAAAACATGTCACTATATGGGCTGTTATGAAGAAAGTTAACTCCATCCTAGTCAGGTCCAGTAAGCTTAACGTAAAATTTCAAATCCGTCATAATCATCCCTGAAGTTTGACTTAGTAAATTGCTCTTTTCTCCTTTTGCTTTGGCTGGTTTCAAGAAATATAATGTTACATATGACTCCTAAAATTAGTCAGGAAACACTTCAGAAAAGGTTCCTAAAGACAAGACCGTACTCTGTATTAAGCTGTTTGTGCCTGTGTCTGTAGGTATCTCTCCCAGGCTTGTGTGCATTATCAATAGCTTGTAATGTTCTCCTTGCTGTTGGCTAATTCACGCAGTAAAACACGCTGTAAAACAGCACAGTACTGCACACCAATGTTGCATCTAGTAAGAATATTGTACAGCCTGAACAACAGGCCTTGGCCGATATTTTTTCCTCTCTTCCTTCCCTTTTCTGAGAGAAGTTACCAGTGTTAAAGATCTTGATTATTGCTTCTTTAATATAGTTTAATACCAAAAAGTAGACTTCTACTTTTCTGTCTTGAATAAAGCTGGCACTTTCGTTATCCCACAGTACCGGGCAAAAAAACCAAAAAGATTTGGGAAGTTAATTTTTACATGTATGTGTGTGTTCATCGAAAGAGGTGTGTCTTCCTGCCTTTGTAACTGTTAGTTCTTAGCAAAGCTGCACCTGAAATACTTCAGTTGGCTTAGTGCTGTGCTTTTTAATACAATGTTTTTCAAGGATATTGGAATTTTTTCCAGAGGATAGTTCTGTGTCTTTTATTTCTTACTGGTGAAACTGATAAATGAGGGTCTTGTGACTTGTGAAAGGTCACTGTAGCTGCAGTTTCTCCACTTGATGACAGAGTAGAGAGGGGCGTATCCTGCCTAGTGGAACCAGGCTGTGTCCCCTATCCCTAGCGGACTTCTGTCCTGCACCAGGTAGGACTATTCCAAGGAGATGTTAGCCACGGTTTGGGCAGTAGGATAGGCCGGGGACTCTGCTGAAAGTGCACGGCATGTAGCTGCCTCCTTTTGGAGGCTTGGAACGTTCAGCGCTGTGGATATTGCTCTTGTGTGCTGCTTGGCCACAGCGTCAGAGCGTGGTGCTGGGCATGTTTGGTTTACTAGTGTAGGTATGGTTGTAGGGAATTAGAGATGAGGATGAAACCTGGAATTCCAGAATCTTGACTGCTGTCACCTAGGCGTTGACCTCTATCTCTCGATTTTTGAAAATATGGCAATATTTGGACTTGATGTTAATGTAAAAAAAAGATTTGGACAGAAGCAGTCATCTTTGGTAGGCTGTGTTTTCTAGTAAAACTGAGGCACACAGCTCTCCGTTTCCAGTGGCTGTCTGGAGGTGTTTGATCTCCCTGGCGGCCTGAGGGAGATCTTTGGCCTGGAGTCTGTTCTAAACCTCCCGGGTAAGATGAGAGCATAATCATATCTTAGGATGCTGCATCAGCAGCTGGTAACATAGGAACTGGAATTAATAGATGGAAAAACAAAATAAGCCCAACTTTAAACTCACACTTGTCAGAGTAAAAGGAGCATGGATTTCTCTAGATTGTTGTTGACTTCTTGTACTGATAGGATGTTGTTCTTTGATTAAAGCTTGTAAACAGTGATCAAAGTGCTTTGGTACTTGAGCTTTTTGACATGGCGGATTGCAGAGAATTGCTTGTTCAGCTCAGCAGGAATAACTTTACTGGCATTTATGCCTTGTATTACAAATAGGCTTGAGAGGTAAATCATGCAATTGTAAACCTGAAATAAAGGCTGAACAGCTTTAATGTAGTAGAGCAATTCTGCCTTACCTTAATCGTCCGTTTCCTCAACCTAAAGGGTCACTGTATTTGTTTAAAACCAGGAGCTGACTGCCTCACAGAAGAGTGGCGGAAATGTGCTTCGGATGATGTATGAGAAACCAGAGAGGTGGTCTTTCACTTTCCAGACATACGCGTGTCTCAGCAGGATCCGGGCTCAGCTCAGATCCCTTGATGGCAAACTCAGAGAGGCGGAGAATCCTGTGGTCTTCTTTGAGCGATCTGTCTACAGTGACAGGTATGTTGGACTGAAGTCCTTAAAGTGAAGATCAAAATTCTCCTAAGTACAATGCATAAATAAATAGAAAGCAGAGCGTGACTGAGTTTTGTACCTCCTTTAGGCATAATTTTGATACTGGTGAATCACAATAACCTCAATATGTGCTTTGTTATTTTTATCTTATTGGTGTTGACGGTGAAGTAAAACTTCTGGTTTGAGGGTTTACAGTTTTGTTGTATAACCCTGATTAACTATGTGTAGTTTCTCATTCTTTGCGGGTAGGTTTTTTATGATTTGTGCATGCACGTTTCCCTTCAAAGAAAAGAGGGAAGTAGGCATCGAGAAGAGTCGAGCAATTTCTTTCTTTGTCACTTACTCTTGTTTTCTTTTATGCTTCTTGAAAGGGGCCCAGCTATTCCCTGTTGCTGTATCCTGTGTTTCTGGATTGGGAAGGTTAGATGTGATAACTGAGTCCCATCACAATATCCTTAGGTGTTCACTGCGTTCTAATATATTGTAAATAAATGACCACAGCGTATGAACCAGTGGTGGTTTGTATATTGTTCCTGAACAGATACAGGAGCTGCAAATGTTACTGCTTTTTGTGGACACTGCTATGGGCAGCTGCCATGGACATCGTTACAGGATGGGGATACCAGCTCTTTATTTCCAGTCCAAGCATACATCAAAGAAGTTACAGAATTATTATGCTCAGCTTCCTTTCTAGTCACTGTGCAGTCCTTCAGGTGAACAAAGTGATAACAGTGTTCAAGCTAATTTTTGTTTACATAACTATTTTGTGTTCACAGATACATCTTTGCAGCTAATTTATATGAGTCTGATTGCATGAATGAAACTGAATGGACTATTTACCAAGACTGGCATGACTGGATGAATAAGCAGTTTGGGCAAAACCTAGCGCTGGATGGGATCATTTATCTCAGAGCCACTCCTGAGGTGAGGAATAAAAATTTGTGACCGCACAGAGGACGAGAGTATGTTCTGTGCCTTGCCTGTAAAGTTTAATCTTTGTCTATGCTTCCGTGATAGTATTTTTTTTTTTTTAACTGTAGGGTTTAACTAGGTTTCTAGACCTTTTTTTATGCTAAAATAATAATATGCTTGCAGTCAACTCCAGTAAGGTCACAATTGTGTGCCATTGCATGCCACTGTATCTTTGTTTTAGGGATTGCTTTGAATGTCTCAGCAAGGAAACAGCTGAGAAATTCTCCTTGAAATGTAATCTCAAAATCTTGAACGACCCGTATCTTTTACTGATTAGACTTCAGTTCAGATCGTAGTATTCCCCTGAAGGCTATAATATTTGGGTTATGACTAATACAGTCTGGAAATACTTAAACGAAGAATGTTCTTTCAAATGTAGCCTGTGTATTTTTAAATAAAATACAATGATAATGATTTTCTAATTAGAAAAACAGAATATATGACAAGAGCAAACCAGAACTTAAAAAAGGAAAAAAAAAAAAAAAAAAAAAAAAAAAAAAAAAAAGGAAAGTACAAAATAGCTATAGGAACATTGCTGTGATAGATATAACAATTTCTAGTTAATGTCACAACTCATTTTGGGGGGGGCTGGGTGGTGCGTGAAGCCTTTTCAGCTGGAGCAACGGAGCTAACCCAGATGAACGCACCTACTGTCTGTGAGGCTTTATGACACTGCTTTGATCTTTGGGCATCTAATATTTTTTTAAAAGAAGAGAACAACATAATGAATGTATCTTCTGAATATGAAACTTATATGAACAAGAGAAAAACGTAAGAGTTTACAAGAGTTCTAATTGCTGTAATTAACTTAAAGGTCACTTCCAACTTTCATGCTTTTGACTGTTATTGTTGTCAACAACTGCGTAATGTAACATGCTCGAGTTTCTGGGAGGGCTTTTTTACTAGGCTCGCTGTTGAGGACTTTTTTTGTTTCTCTAAGTCAAGAATGTCTATTTAAATTACAAAGTACAACAGTTTTGAACAGTTTTCATTGGCTTGTTATCGATGCTTTGGATGTGTTCAGGACAGGGACAAAGGATTTACTACATTTGAAAACTGGGTTCCGAAGAGCCAGAAATATATAATGAGATTTTGAAATGCCTGTCTATAATGTCAAATGGATATTTCTGTGCTCTTTTCATGCAATACACTGGTACCCCTCCTTTTAATAAAGAGCTGATTTGAGACCTTGCCTTGTTGTGGAGAAATAATGCGTTACATTTCCTTGGGTCCTTCTTTGATTTTGTGTATAGTCTGTGGGCTCCATCAGCTGAACATGGCGTAATGTTTCTGTGCTTATAAGATTGCAAGTTGAATATTCATCTGTGGCCAAGAGCGGCACATTGAGCACAGTAGGAAGCGTTGGCAAAAAAAACTTTAGCAAACTAGACTTCCTCTGTAGGTCTGCAAAACAAAAAACCAAAACAATTCATTTTTTTTTTTTTTAAAATATCTTTTGCCTTTAGAAATGCTTAAATAGGATTTACTTACGTGGAAGAGATGAAGAGCAAGAAATTCCCATTGAATATCTGGAGAAGCTTCACTACAAACACGAAAGTTGGCTACAGCATAGGACTCTGCGGTAGGGTTTGTTTAACCGTTGCTTAAAGATGGAGGGATCTTTGTAAGGATGTTCCATAATGCTTCTTCCACCAGTGAAAATACAGCTTTTCCTATGATACGTAAAGTTAAACTCCAGGAATATTTCTATCTATACTTCCTTAGTAGTGTTGGCTTTATAGCATGTTAATTATTGCTACGATGTGCAACATGCCTTGAGTCCTCTTCACATAGAGCTCTGAATAGCAGAGAATTCAGCTGAACTAATTTTAATACACAGTTGAATTTAACTTCAGGTGCTTGGGGAACAGAATGTTCAAGAATCAATAATATATCCTAGGAGCCACACTATAAATTCAAGCTGCTTTATATTCAGAATTCACAGCTGTAATTTATATATGCAGATCTCGTAATGGGATTCTTAACAATGAAAATGCTGACAAAGACTTGAATGATGTATCCTTTTTTCAGCTCGTAATATTTTCTTTGTTCCTATCCCAATACAGAACGGATTTTGAATATCTACAGGAAATACCTATTTTAACATTAGACGTTAATGAAGACTTCAAAGGCAAAAAGGACAGATATGATCACATGACTGAAAAGGTAAAATTTCACAAGCAGAACAAAGTGATGATTTAGGCTTATTGCCAGCATGTCAAAATGAATTCAGGAGACTTCTTGCATCTCAAAGTAGAGGATTCTTTGACATCAGACTAGACTTAGAATCTGTGTTTCTTCATGCTATTTCCTACATTGATTTTCCTTTAAAAAAAAAAAAAGGAAGGAAATATTCCAGGCTTGTTTGAGATGACTTTCACTCCTAGCTTTGTTTGCAAATGTAAGTTCTAATTTCAACTGTTTAAAAGAACTGTTGTTTGCTACATCCTGCTTCTAATGTTGTGCAGGTGTCCAAAGAAACGTGATGGGGGTGGGAGAGGCTGAGGATAGCTGATGAGGGAGAGAGAACGAAGGCTACACGGGTCCGAGTTGGGTGTCTGGGGTAAAGTCTTCCTTGTATCAGGTGTGTAAGTGTCTAACCTACAGTGCTAGGCAATAAAAGAATTTTGGTTCCAGGTACTGTGAAAATACAGGACAAAACCATTTCAATGGAGAATTGATGGATGAGTTTACTGAACCTGCAGCTCAATTTTGATCCAAAGCAGTGAGCCGATGGCAAACTATTTTAGGTTTTGCAGACATTTCTAGCTAAAGGAAAGCGAGTATGGGCTATCCTCTCTTCTGGTTAGCGTGTCACAGCAGAGGGCGGTACAGCTACTGCAAAGAGGGATCTTTTGCTCTAAAAACGTACTTCAGTATATAATCATCCTTCTGAAATGTTTAAGTCACAGAGTTACATTCAGATAATGAACAGCCTCCTAGCTTGCTGCAATACTGCTTATTTTTAGTCTTGTTTATTGAATTGGCACTATCATTAAAGTTTCAGTTCAGTTCTGTTTATATAAAGTGTTATTCAAAATCCTACTGAAAAGCAGCGGTCTGAAACTTCAAGGAGTGCTTTGCAAATGTACCTTTTTATTTTGTTTAGGAAGTAATACTGAATATATATCCAAAGTGTTTTTTAGTTTTATTTGAAGACATGGGGGGAAAAAAAAGTCTATTTGATATAAAAATTCAAGCTGAAGTTTCTATTACCTTTAAGAAGAGCTAATCCTTAGCACAAAAAGGTGTAATGTATATTTTAAAGCTAGGCCAAACCATCAATATTTTAACTGCTCAGGTGTCTGGTATTTGAATCATGATGAGATTCAGCTGAGGACAACTTGACTTTTATTTGAGTAGTTGCAATGAGTTGCAGACCTTAGCGATGGTATGTGCACGTTTTTCCGCTCTTTGGAAATAAATTGTTTACCTCATGAGAAAAGCAGCTTTGTCCTTTGATCTCAGTTTATCCACTGAGAAGTAGAACTGTTCACCTGATTAAAACCAGCCTTTGTTGTATTTGTTCTTTTAAAGCTTGTTAATTGATGAAATGACTGGACATAACAGCTGCAGAGTGAATATGCTTCTCATCTGTGCCATGAGATAAGGCCAAACTCGGGCACCTGAATAGGGATTTCAGGGGAGTTTAGTGCTGTGTGGCTGTCGGGTTATCTGGGAACAGCCTAAGCCCTGTGCTGGCCTTCTTTTTTGGCTTTTCCTACGTGGAGTCCCAGAACTGCCACACTCTTTGAGGCTGGGTGCTTTGGCCTCTAGTGTACACGTACGTCCAGTGGGAACCCAAACCCTATATGCTTCCTTCCCACCTCTGTTGCGATGCCCGCTTTCAGAGACCCGTCCTGAAACTATGCCTAGTGTGTAAGTCGTGATAAGGTTCATCGTGCAGTATTACTGTTGCTACTTTCTAAAGGGGAGGGTGGCTTTCTCGTGATACCTTTTAAGTCAGCGTATTGGCACAGTTACGTATTCCCTACTCTGCGTGAAGGGATTTGACCTCTTTTTTTTTTTTTTTTTTTTTTTTTTTTTTTTTTTTTTTTTTCCCCCTTCCCACCTCCTTGAGCCCTGAACTAGGAAGGAAGGGGTCACAGCTGGAGAATGTGATCCGAGATCTGTTTCCATTTCACATCAAGAATTTGGACAAAACGCTTACAGATGGCTCTGTGTATGAGAGCCCCTGCCAAAAGAATAATACCGTGTTCTCCAGTGAATTGTCGATTCTTTTCTCTGCAGTAGTCTAGCTTAAGTGGACAGAGTGGGGAAATGCTCCCAGTTCAGGCTATATCATGGGGAAATGCTCCCAGTTCAGGCCATATCACAGCGTAGTTGCTGGGATGCTCTTGAAACTGAGAGACAGGAGTGATGTGCCTAGGCCCTCTATTCCTTGGCTCTTGTATCCGCTGGGTTGTTGTATTTTAAAAAAGGTGGCCTGGCCCTCGCTGCCACCCCTTCATACCCCTGTGCTTTAAAGGGAGGAATTACTCCCTTCCTTTTGGGGAGGGGGAGTGGAGGGGGCACAACAAGAAGGCATGCGTACCTGTGGCAAGAAGCACCTTCTTGTCACGTTGTCTTCCTGCAACCTTTGGTACTGACCTAAATTTCAGATGTTGTCTTAAGTGACCACACTTAAATGTGTAATGCTAGCCTGCCGCTTGGCACGCTGCCTGTTTTGGATCCAGTTCTCATGCAATTGCATGGATTATTTGAGGTGCTGTACTGGCTCTTTGTGCTCTGTGTAGGATCATGGATTTCTGACTTGGAATTCTAGGTAACGTTCTATAAGCCAGAAGGTCGCTATTCATTTTCAGGTAGCTGTAGCAATTTGAGCCACTTTTCAAATACTGGAAATGGAGTTCGACAGCAGCTGAACTATTTATGGCATTGTTCTACAGAATCATATTTTTTTTTTCAAGTACTATGGTTTTGCTAGGTATTGTTTTATTATTTATTTGCCAACCTCAAATTCCAAGGAACATACTAATTAGATGCATTGGGTTGTTCCTTGACATAAAATATGAACGCTGTTCTGGTAGTGGGTGTGACTCGGTGTTTTCCAAATGACAGATCTTTTGAGGCGGTCATTATCTTCCTCGCGTTTAAGGTTAGCCCTGCTTTTAAGATAATTTATTTGCGATGTAGGTCTGTAGTTTAGGACCACGGGAGGAATAAGCATCATTCCAATGTGTCTCTCTCCGCACCTGCTAAATTACATGGCTGAAAAAGTTCTTGATGGACTAGAAATGGCATTGCCGAGCCGAAGATTATTTTTCCTAGTTCCTGTAGGTTGTAGTAAAGCATAAAGTAATGGAGAGGTAAATGTAGGTGCTGTATGTTTCTGTTGATAACGACTTAGTTTGATTGACAATATTTGTTTCTTTTTGCAGGTCAAAGAATTTTTGAGCACGTTATAATCCTCTTTGAAGCGCAGGCAGAGTCAAACTGTTCCAAACATCTGTGCGATCAAAGTCTGAAGTACAGCTTCTGCTTTTATAGAAGGCCTCTGGAGAGGCAGGACTCAATCCTGTTGATTTCATTGTGAGGAACAAACTAACTTTGTGAATAGGGAAATTACTCAATAAATCAGTAGGCCTGTTCGCTATTATATTAAGTAACACACACAAATTCTGAGGATACTAGAATTCTGAGAGTTCCCAAATGTTTTGCCTGTTTCTAATCAGACCAATAAGTTCTGCTGGAGTATTTTATTGGAGTTTTTTTAATTTATTTTGTGCCCGGTAGCTATTTAATTTTCAAGAAGGTAGTGGCGTTTTTTTAGTGGAATTTTGTAATGGATGTCTCATTGTTCTGAGGAAGAAAAAAGTAAAAACCATTTCTGCTGTTGAGGGAATTTTAATATAACCTGGAGTTTTATATTGTAAGGTATAAAAAAAAAAAGTCATCTGACAATTTTGATAGATGAAGTTCTTCACAGAATACAGTGAATTAAAACAAATCTAAATATGGCTGAAATTTTGTAGATATCTAATTAGTTTTTATATTTGTTTTCATTGTGCACTGCAAACTAGGATATTAAGAGGCTTTCTACTCTTTAGCATGTTTGGGGTCCCCCCCCTTTTGTTTTTGTTTTTTAAGCTCAATAAAACAGATCTGGTTTTAGTTGTTGATAAGTCCTCTTTTCCTGTGGAGGAGTATGTTTGCTTGATGGGTACCCTAAAAGGAAGAAGAAAATTTGGCAAATGGCCTCTTTCTGTAAATGACGTGTTTCTAAACCTTTCCTTAATCACGTTTTGGATGTCAGAGGTGGCTTCCTGTTTTTGTTCCAGCTTCTCCATTTGTTACCTGGGCCTTCTGGGTGCTTATACAAGATATTGCAATATTTGAAGTAGGCTGTCGTTTCTGCTCTTCTTGTAGTAAGAAGGGGAGACCTTTGTGGAGTAGCTGCTGGTTTAGTGCATCTTGTTTTATTAACTGAGCCACTTTCGTTTCAGGTGCGGAAAATAAAAACTACACAGGGTATGCATCTCAAGTACCGTGTTTTATGAGCTGCTTTGTCCTGCTTTAAACACTTCTGAATGATTGCACAGTTGGCTTTTGAATGCAAAACTTTTTTGTAAAGCATTTTATTGTCTACTGTGGTGCCTGTGTTACCTGCTAATTTGAGATGAAATTTCTTCTTTTGTGGTTGGAATTGTGCTGGCATTCTCTAACCGTTGGCTGAAAAATAAAAGTGGTTGGAAAGACTTCTTCAATGCTTGGTAGTGTTGGCTCCCTTGTCTCATGAAAGAAATCGTGTTGTAGATTGCTGGTACGTAATACTAGTACAATGGATGTATTTAAGGTTATGTGTTCTCGGTGTATTTCGTGTACGAGTTCTCCAAGATGCCTGAAACACACTGGTTTCAGAGTGTTTTCATGGATGGGAAATTATCTTCTGGATAGAGACGCAGGCTTATATAAAATGTATCATGTGTACAACTTACTGATCAGTAGAAGTGTTTTGTATAGCATTTACGTTATAGGGGAATGTAGCGATAGTGCAGTAGAAAATCTTGCTTTGGACTTCGAGGTTGCCTAGTGAAAGGAAGGATTTTAAGATATTTGCTCCAGAAATGAAGTGAGGTGGAATGGATGAAGATTCAGCTCAGATTTACTTGAAACCCATAGTAGAAGCCTTTAAAACATTCTTGGCAACAGTCTGAACAGTAACGACTTATTTTGACTAACAGTGCAATTATTCCTACAGTTTCAGCTGTCAAAATTGTGGATTTAATTACAGGAATTGGAATGACAGTGCTCATTGCAAGGAGTAAACAAGTCTGAGTTCTAATAAAGACTTCTTTTTCAGCCCGTCACAGAGCACACAGAAACTCTGTGGCAGGTTATCTGCATCCCGTTCCAGAAAGCTTTGCAAAAATCTCTGTCTGCCAAGTTTGGGTTTGAAGGAGCAAAGTCATGACCAATTATTAGAATGTTTTTAATTGCTGTGGAGAAAAAAACAACAACAAAACCAAGACACACACCCCACCCGCCCCCAAGCTTCTCAGGGCTTTGCAACCGGCTGGGCTGCAGTGCCTGAAGGTGCAGTGATGTGTATGTAGGACAGAGGCGGCATAAAGAGAAGCGGAGATGTCCTTAGACTGTTCTGCCTGTGCGTCAGCTTAGACCTCACAGCTCTAAAAGTACCTCAGAGTTTCACATTTGTCAGTATTCTTTTCCTTGCTTAAATCTATCCCTAGGCTACCACAAAACAGGATTGTTGTGTTGTTTTTTTTTTCCTATTGGAGATATGGAAGGTGTCTGAACGGATACCTGCTCTTTGGCGATGATTTCTCAGTCTGACTGGTGTGTCCCTTTCTCTTCCCTTGGGTAAGAGATACTTTGATGGAACTGGCTAGAAACGCTTGCTTGTTGTATTTGAGTGTCATCACGATCGGGAAACAAGATCGGTATGCGGGTTTTGTTAACGTTTTTCTGGTTAGGATACAGATTCAGATACTGATTGGTGGTGTCTTAATTGCTGTGCAAGTACATGTGAGAGCAATGGACATAAAATATTGCCTCATTTTATTTTCAGTCCTTTTAGTTGTTTTCTATATAGTGGATTTTCAGTTCTCATAATATAAATGCTTCTTAGAGCAGCAACCAATTTTGTATGTAGACCTTAATTTTCGATACTTTTGTGCCAGGTACTTATTGCTACTACTTTCTGTTTATTTAAACAGGCTTCATAACAATAGAATTATATATAAAAATGTGTTTAGTGTTGAGACTATTGTGTTCTTTTTCCAGTAATTAAAGACTCCAGGAATCTATTTGCGAAATAAAAATGATGCAAGAGAAATTCATCATAAACTATTAAGTATAGACCAGGGAAAAACGTAGGTAGTAATGATTAAGTTATATTGTAGGAGAAAAGAGTGTGCAGTTGCTATTGCCAAGAGGTTCCAGCATAGCGAGGTGTAGGGACTCCAAGGTTGCTTTCCCAGCTCCCGTTCAGACTTGCTGCGTGACCGTGAGTAAATCGGTCTTTGCCTCTCAGTCTTTTAATCTTTAAAATATTGATACCTCCCTATATCTTTAGAAGGCTGGGAGGATTGGTTAGTTAATATTGATGTGCTGTTTTGTAGGTCTGAAGCGCTCCATTAAATAATTGAGAATGAAGGCAGCCCTGGTTTTAGATTTTTCACTGGGATGTTTTGATGTCTTCGTGAAAGGGGTCACTGGCCCAGATTCACGGCCAATAGAAATTATTTATTTGTTTTAAAAGATATTAAAAGCCATCGGTGCAACGTCAGTTATGTTGAAGTTAGTTCACTGAAAAACACGGCCACCAAAAACTGTCACCATTTGTGAGGAAAGGAAACTTAGTACAAATTCACTCTTGAAATAAAAATTGATGGCGAGAGCTGTGCTGCAGTCCCTGTAGCTAGTGGCGGTGGCGAAGCTACGTGCAGAATCTGCCACACGAGGTCATCGTGTCCTAGGTTCTCGCTCAGCTGGCTGTGAGAAGAGCATTAGTGTTTTTAAGGGTGAACGGCTTTAGGAAAGGTAAAGAAGGAAGAGGTCACTTCCTCGCTTTGCCAGACCAAAAAACATTGAACTGATCAGTAACTGCTCTACCGAATGAGAATAAATCTTGATCTGGAGGGAGAGGAATAAAGCGAGCCCCGTTGGATTAAGTGAAAGACTAGAAAAGGCTGAGCTAACGGAAGGGATTTTGACACCAGAAGGTCTTCCGTGCAGCCACCAGCTGTTTCTGTTCTGTGGGCGCATATTAGCGCGTGGATAACACTAATCCTGGTGTGTCTGAGCGGTAACAGCCTTCCAGCGCTGAGCTGTCAGGGCCGAATGCAGACAGCGAGCAGTACTCATGCTGGCAGTGTGCTGGGAAAATAAAGCAATTAGGAGTTCTACTAACAGAAGTACTTAACGTGCCAAATACAAGCCCGAGCTGGGTATGACTCCTGAAATTCTTATTGAAATCCGGTAGTGACAAGGAGTGCGGATTCCATACTGGGAGTAAGTGGTGAAGTGGTTTATTTTACCTTAGGTTGGTATTCAGTGTGGCTGTAAAATCAGTGTAACGTGCAGAGCCTAAAAGTCTAGGCTGGCTCTTGTTCTTAGGTCTAGGTTTCAATCCATGGGTATAAATAGTATGATAGCAGCGTAAATAAGAAAATAGCGCATGCTAAATTAGAATGTAGGCTTTCGCCCGTGTCTTGGATTTCTGCTGACTGCTCTTCCCAATGTCTTGGGCAGGGTGTACGTCACATATATGTATCTCCAGAACGTGAAGGTAGTCCGGCTTGCACCATGCATGTTTGCTGGCTAACAGTGCTGACCGACTTAGAAAAAGGCAGTTGGTTGCTGAGAGCTGCTCACAAAGGAGTTGCCGCTGCAGTTCATTCACAGTATGTTCCTCTGCTTTCTCCAGACTCTCCTGTCCTGCATTTTGTGCTTTTCTCTCCAATTTCCTTCTAAGTTGATGGGACCTGTCTTTAAATAAATAGTAAAAACATGATCTCGTATAAGTTGTAAAAGACTTGTTAAAGCCAAAATTTCACTTGTACGCAGCCTGCTTGAGGATGTGCCTTCTGCCTCTGTCCCAGTTCGGTATCTTAGGTTTTCTAGCTCTCTTTTCTGAGCAATCCCAGCTGATTGCTGGGACTCTTCCTAACTCCTCCTGGCTTCCGTGCTGTCTATGGATGTATGCTGACAGTGTGCTCTTTTTTTCATAATTAAGTTCAGATCTGCCGATGCTGGTTTCTTAAAACGGTAACTATTGCTGTCTGCTAAGTTTGCAGGGCAGCTTTGGCTCTGTCCTCTCCGTGGGGCTAGCTCACGGCCTTTACCCTGACCCTCTCAGCGGTGTACAGTGGCCTCAGGTCATTGACTGCTTTGTTGCAGCAGAGCGCCGGGCTGGATCGGCTGCCTGGGTCCTGTCTGTGCTGCGCCTCGGGAGGAGAAGACCCGCTGTCATAGAAAGCAGGACTTGACTTTTTAGGTATCTGTTCCTGGTCTGCTCCGCTGCTTGTTTCATGAGGGTTTATTGCAAATGGTCCAGCGTAGTTGGGTAGGTATTTCATGTGTGCTTGTCCTTGTCGACAGTCCCTTTGCTGTCTCTGCTTCATTATTTTCTAGGGAATAGGCATCGTGTCAACTAACTAAAAGCTTGTTCAAGTGGGGTTTCTGTTGCAGTGTACTTTGGTGGCCGCAGCCTGACGATGGCTTGTTAGGATGCTGTAGCTTTTATGGCCTGCTGTAACTGCAGTTCTTACCGGAGCACGCTTCAAACGTTGTGGTTTCTGAATGGCAGACTTGCTGTGTATTGTGACAAAGGAGTATAGCTCCGTTTTGTGGAATTGAGCCGTTTTAGGTCTTGGAGAGTTAACTGAGATTGCTTGAGGCTGGGAGCCCTCCTTTTCTCAGGCAGTCTGTATTTTCAGCATGCCTCATGCTATTGTGCGTACACTTAAAATCACGTTTTTGTAGCTAATGAGTGCCCCTGCTATTCTTAGACGTTCAGCTGTGAAGGACATACTGGTTTCGCAGTTTCAGCTCTTACCTGCTGAGATTTACTCTGTGGCCCCTTTGAACGTAATCATGGCTTATCTACGAGACTAGCCTTTTCCTTGGAGGACCGCATGACGCTTGTGGTCTAGTGGATGATTGTTCTGCTGCTGGCGACTTCTCATCCTGTTCAGCATTTTAGTATGGGCAGGACTGATCTTGGGTGATGCTAAGATGCTATGGCATGGTACGGTCTAGAAATGATTTCTGATTGTATCTGCCAAGTCTTGTGGCTATATCACACGCTTAAACTTGTATGATACAGCTAGAATCTTGATCGTGTTTGTAGTTATTTAGCTCATGTAAGTAACAGCTTTCCATGATATCTGTTAATGACCTATAGTTGGTCTGTGCACGCAGTGGGGCTGTTAGAATCTGTTCGTGCCAGAGATGAGTCAGTCTTTCTGTCGGAAAACTTCCCTTTCTCCCAAGGTTGTTCACCCATGATACGCTCAAAGTGATAATGCATCTTCGTTTTATGTTTTATTGACGGTCTGCACTTGCCCGTTGCTCTCAGATGAGGAAATCTCTAGCATCTGGTTGCACTTTTGGCTTTAAATACTGCTGTTAGCATTGCTTCTGGGATTGCCTTTACAATCCAGCTGGAATCATATTGGCGGTAGGCCAGAAAGCATTGCTGAAAATACAGCAGTTCTCTGTCTGCTTGCTGTGGAGCATGGACTGAAGGTCTCTGGATCTGTTCAAGTCCCTCTGCAGAACCCTCCTTTTGGTCACTTTTTGCCAGGAATTTTCTCTGTCCCGTATTTGTTGCGCTGTCTTTGAGGGTTTTTTTTGTTTGCCCATTCTTCTACTCTGCTTGGCTTTAGCACCGGAATATAACCTGATTCTCCTTCCGCATCTGTCGCGCTGCTACCCATGGACTGAACCCTTTGCATTTCATTTACTTCCAACACCGTATGCACTGGACGGCGATACCTGCACTGCTCTGTCTGTCGTTCTGCCTCCTGAGCTCCTGCGTTCTGAGCCTGTAGATTTAGGCTTAACTCCTGGCTGTTAGCATACGGATCCTTGTCTTGGATAGCTGTAGTTGCTTTAGATCTTGGAAGACATTTCTGTAGGGGACTGGATCTGTCCTAGAAGGTTTCCTGCTGGCTGGAATAGTACGTCCATTGAATGATCTCGTCTTTCACTAGGAAATACGTAGGGTCTTGAAATTAGATGTAGATATTAGAATTTTCAGCCTCTTAATGTAAGTACTGATTTCCACTTCTGCTTCATGATTTCAGGGTGTTAGGTTTTGGGGGTTTTTTTGTTTGGTGGTATGTTTTACTAAAAGTCTTTACAGTCTGTTTTTTAGGGAGCACTGTGTTCATTGAACAAGGCAAGTAATTTGATTCTTTTATTTTTTTCAAGCATTACTCCATGCAAAGTGTCTATCCCTCCCCCCCCCTTTATTTGACATAGTAGGTGGTTTTATTTCTTAAATTTTTATCTCCTGTGGCCAATTCAGCGTATGGATTTCTAGGCCGGAAAGCCTAGCAGCTGATGTTACTAGCAAGATTTTTCCGAATGTCCTGCCTTTCTGCTGTGTTTCTTGAAGGCAGTTGTTGTGAATCCCGTTAACTTGACAAGCTGCCAGTGTATTTTGTGTATCATACACTGAATAAGGAGTTAGGACTCTGCATAAAATGCAGTCGGCTTTCCTTATTTACCAGCAGACCTCAGCTGCAGCGTTGCTTCCTAAGCGTGTGCACGCAAATGAAAATACTGTGCTTTAAATTCTCTGCTTCTGCCCTGCAGGCTTCTTCATCACCACCACCCGCTTGGGAGCTGGTGTGACCCCCAGTGTAACTCCCACCTTTGCTTTCCAGTGCTGCCTCTGACCTGTGTTAATAGTTGCAAGATCACAGTACTGGTTAAACAATGGCTATTATGACTGTGCGTAGTTTGGTTTTACTTTCTTTGTTGAGTTTTTTTAAGGGGACTGTGGGCTCTTTGTAAAATCAGCTTTAATCTGAAATAATAACAAAAGTGTTAGTGTTTGAAAGTCCTTGGTTCTAGTTGTGGCTGTTGCTGACAGTCTCTGGTCTTGGACAGGTTTTGCTTTTCTGAGCATGACTCGTTGGTAGCACCTGTACTGCTGATAGCAAGGACAGCCTTAAGATTTGTTTTCTATTTTAAGCCTTTTAACTGCTATGTGAGCAGTTGAGGAGGATGGAAGGAGCTAGAGGGAAGTTCTTAGTTGCTATTTTTCAAAGAGAGGGGCTTGAGACAGACATTAAGGGAAAGAAATTTCATTATTAATCTGGACATAATTAATGCGTAGATATACCTGAAATGAAAAGTAAGATATAAACAAATAAGAACCGAGTAGAGGGTACCATTTTACCTGAATAAGATGTAAGGCTAGTAGGAGCCGGGATGTGGTCTCTGTAAATAATGCTTGACGCTGCAAAAACCAGACATCTGGGAAATATAACGGGTGGAAATACTTGCATGGGAGTTGTCAAATGGTATGCAAAAAAGGACCTGCGCTTAAAAGTTCTACTAAGACGACTTCTGCAAACTTCTCTCTGTGGCGATGGAGACAGACCGCAAATGTAAAACCCCTGGAAGAGGAGAAACTGCTTCAAAAGGCCGTGTGGTCAGCCCTCGTAGCAGGGGGTTCAGGTAACGGCGGTCAGGTGCCATCAGTCTTGACTCATGTACACGAGTGACCAGGAGGTGTTGGCTGCTGATGCCCGGTTGATGATAATACTTGCCCCCGCACAAAAAAGGGGAAGGTGGAGAATGTATGAGTTGAAGCATAACTCGTAGTTGAAGAGTTTTGGTGCAGCGGAAGCAGGGTGGGTAATAGAAAGGCTGGTAACCATTTAACAGGAAGAATGAGTGAGAGAAAGCTGAGTGGAAGGGAGAGGGAAATAAAGCCTTTAGTCTGTGGTATTGACTAAGGATAAATCAGAAAATGAGTCTGGCTCAGGCTGAAGTTAAGTCAGCTAACGTAAGAAACATGCTAGGTTAGAATATTTTGCGATTAATCCGATTTTGTCCTGACGCATTGTAAATCTAGACTATCTCCATGGTATTCAGCAAATCCCATGTACTCTCTAAGGTACAGCCGTCACTGTGCTAGGCCAGGTATTTCATATATTGTTTTCTATTTAAAAACCTGTAGACCTAGAGAGACAACTTGTTTACTGATATCACAGAGTCTGACAAATGGTCCAGGGACAATCTTGGTAAAAGTGCTGCCGTTTGATCCCACAAGCTGGAGAGGCAAACAGATGTTGGACAGGGAGATACTCATATGGTGGAGCTGATTCTCTTCTTACTGAGACGGCTTTTACAGTTTTATTCGTCTGGCAAGGTATGAGAGAAAGCGAGATGGCCTGGACTAAACCTTTGGCTCATGTTTGTTATCGAAGCTTCGTTTGAAAAGAGTTTCACAGAACTCAAACGAAGCGACAGATCATAAATAGAGATGGAGAGGCTTTCTGTCCTTGCAGGAAATAGCTCTGCTGTAACCCAGGGGGAGATGGAGGTGTTTGTAGGCTAGCTTTGAAGCAGGCTATTGCTAAATGGAATCCATTAAGATCTCTGTAGCACGCAAAATCCATCGAGAGTCTTAGGACAACACAGTTTGGGGCTAGCAGGGCTATGCCGTCAGCGGTAAAACACACACTGTTTCTGCTTCAGCGACAGTCTGTACGACGTGGGCGTTCTTTTTGCCGACCAGCAACATTTCATCAACTTGCTTCTGCTTTGCACAAGTGATGAGAGAGGAGAATCGCACCCACAAGATGGCATTTTTCTGTCCTTCGGTGGCCAAAATGAAGGTTCTTAGATTTTTGGAGAGGCTCATGATGGCTGGCAGATTTCGAACTTGTGGACTAGCAGTTCTTAGCGCTGGTTTGGACAGCTTTTACAGGTGCGATATGCTTTTACAGAACTAATGTGGGATTCCTGAGAGCAGGCTTGCTTTTTCTGTTACCTTCTTTAAATCCTTTGGCCCTTGGCCTCCGGAGTCTGCAGCCCACAGCTTGGAGTTAGCGTTGTAGGCATTTATGACTGGTTTGGTGTTTTCTGGAGGAGGAGCTAGTTGCGTGGAAAGTGATGGAATTAGTAGGTATTTGTACTGTGCATGTGGAAAATTATATGACCCTTAAACCACAAATGGGGAAAGTAAATACTTTCCGAATGTCTTACTTTAATGCCCCGAAGGTGTTCCAAGGAACAGTGAAACGGTGAGGTCCCAGTAAGCCAAGTGTAGCGCCTACATGCTACCTATCTAGATTACCACTGAGACATGCGTTATACGAGTTAGCAGATGTTTCATATATATGTAAAGGAAGTACAATATTTTATTAAAGTAACAAAGCTGAGCTCAAAAAATGGTTTTGAAACCTATATGAAGTTTTTTTGAAACCTGAATTAAGGTGTTACTAAGACAGCCATCTCCTAATGTGACAGTACGTGACACATAGAAGTAGTATTACCTCCCTTTTTAGAGAGGACTAAGTTGAGACAGAGTGTGGAGTGGGTTGTCCGTTTCCTGCGTGACCTCGGACATCAGAGATGGGAACAAAATCTGGTTCGGACTTGAGCTCTTGCTTTGGACTATCCCGCGTTTCTTACTGAAACGACTGAGCGAGGGCTGGGAATGGGCAATGACCTGAATAGAGCAGAACATGTCACGTAACACACTGAGTGAATGAGTCGAGCAGAGACTAGACCAAGTAGGTTTATGGGTGTTAGAAGGAAACTGATGGAATTTTATTTCCAGGTTTGCAAGTACAACGCTGAAAGGTCTCTTGAGCGGTAAAGTTTGTTGTTGTTGCTAAGAGAAGGATAAAAATTGACCTGCGTTTCTGTAGAAGACAACTGTACAAATAAGTGGAAGTGTCACGTAATAGCTCTTCAAGCATATCTTTTCAATATATTAAGTTTGCATCCCATACCTGATAAAAGGAAACAGGGACAGAGTGCGGTTTAAGATTATCCCGGTACTGCTACGGCTGGAATAATCTATGCTGCTAACCTCTGTTACCTTGAGCAATTGCCAAAGCTTGAGCGTTCGGAGAGCAGGTGGGTGCCGAGTTCCTGCCTTGCCAGCGACACAGCAAAACCTGTTCTGGCTCCTGCGTGCTAGACAATTGGCGGAGCCACAATGGGACAAATAAAAATGCAAGAGTAAGTCCCTTGAGGAATTTCAATATCCTTGTTTTCTCTCTCTCTGCCTGTGTGGAAGGTTTGTATGCCCTGGGCCACTTACTGAGGGAAGTGTTCGGTGTTTTGATCCTTGGAGATGATGCTGATGGGGCTAAGGAGACTTGCTATAAGCCTACAGTGATGATCAAGTTGGTCGTGCTCTGCCGTATCAGTTCCATGTCTAGACACTGGAGATGATAGGACAGTGCTGCCACAAGAGGGTAATGCAGTAGGAAGAAGCAGTTTTAAAGGGGCTGGATGCTCCGGTGGTGGGAGCAGGGTCAGGCACTTCCACCCCTGGTAGGATTAGTGAGTAAGAACTGCTTTGAAGGGGATCTGCTGATATTTCTTTCTCTGACAAATAAACATAGGTTAAAGAATGAAGAAGGCCATTAAGAATCTGGCAGGCTGTTTTGTCTCGTGTCTTCTGCTAGCACAGTTATTTTGGTTAAAAAGAGCTTTCCGTCAGCGCAGGTTTTGCCTGGGAAGACTGGAGTTGGTTCTTTTAGCGAGAGTGGGTTTTCACCAGGAGAGGCTATACTCGCCCTGCAAGCCCTTTGCTGTACTGACAGCTCGCAGCAGGGACCTGGCCTCGGCGTGAAGGTCTGGGCAAAGCAGTTTATTTGAACTAGGTCTTAGTTAAGCACATGTTGTAAGAGAAGGAGGGTTTGTCGTCTTTTTTTTTTTTTTTTTTCCCCTGGCATGTATCATGTTGTCAAAGAGGAACCCATCAAGTTAGTGTGGGGGGTTTTTGTTTGAGTTCGTTTTTTTTTTTTTTTAATAGCATCTCCCAGTTAGGAGAACATGCTCAGAAAGGACTTGGAAAAGTGTTATTTTTGGTCCCAAACTTGATAGTGGTTTTGAGCTGCTCTTATCTCTGTTTTCACATCTTCAGTTCGGTGGGGTGAGAGGGAAAGTGATCTCTAATCCAGCTAAACACGTCTGACTCCAAACTTCGGTTTGTTTGCTTGAGATTGAGATATGCAGATGAGCTCTCTGTAAATGTTTAATGAAAGGGGTTAGAGTGGTGGTTTGCTCCGACACTTGTACAATTTGAAGTACTTGTATTGTGCTTTGGATACGAGTTGTGTGGTTTTAATGGATTTGATTGTAATTCACGTAGAGCAGGGAGTCTTTCTAGAGGCAAGTGAAAATCTCCACCCCAGCCTCATTTCTGGTTTCTTCTCTTTTCCTAACGACACTTCCGAATTGCTTACCACAGCAGTGTGCTCGTTGCCCCGGCGTAATGTTGCACAACCCCCATCTCCAGTGATTTGCAGTAATATTCTAATGCAGTTGTTTATTGGTGTTTATCTATTTGTTTGTTTAAAGCTGAATGCTGTCTGAGTTAGATAAATGTCTTGCCAGTGGCTGGAAGAACAAGTTCAGAAGCAGAAGAGAGTCACTAAAAGGTTATTTAAGAACTTAAAAGTAGCTTTGCTGAACTGTGGATTTCTTTTGCTAGGCCAGGCTCCGTCAGAACAGTCACTAGTAGTATTTTGGCCGGATCAGGGATTGGCTCGAGAGAACTGGTTTCTCATACGCTTGTAGCACAGAATTTACTATTTGCGCAGAATTGTATCTGTGAAGAAGTTCAAATTTTCCTTGTCTTTTTCATTACAAAGGTGGCCTTTGTAATCTTTTTCTATCCTCCTGAGTCCTTCAGCATTTTCTTTGTTTTCCATGACTTGTTGGCTTTGCTTGACATCTTCGTGGAATTTGGCCTTCTGGGATCGAAGGGGTTGTATTTGGTGGTGTCAAGTGGTGACTCTGCCAAGAGACTTACTGAGCCCTTCCTCACAGGCTATTTTTCTTCTGTTTCCTTGCTACAGATCAAACGGTGTAATCAGGTCTCGGGTAACTCCCCAGCAACTCTACTGGATGTTTGGGTACCAGCTAGAAAGTAGCAAAAAGGGCTTCATTCTTCCACTAGATTCTCATGGAGTTTACCATGTCATTTGAGGTTTGTTGGGCAGCTCGTGTTTTTATACGACTTATTGTTGGGTTTATTTTCCATAATGATTTGGAAAAGCTGATTATTTTTTTCCTCCCAGTCCAGGAACAATTGCTCATCCTTTCCCATCACTGAGGCAGCTGGTTGGAAATAGGCAAAGATTTCACAACTTTTCGAAGCCAACTGTATTGTTTCCCTGCTGAGAGCCCTCCGGCACTCTCCTTATCTGTCTTAGAAGAAAAATGCAGCCTGTATTAACACGCTTCATTTCATTTCTGTCTCTGGCTCCACCTAACCTAGCACAGTCCAGGATCATTCCTTACTCTAACTTGAGGATTGTGTGTGTTTGGGCTTAATCCTGTGCCCCTTCGTCATCAGGGGATGTCACCTAACTCGCTTGACACCTCTCTAGGTAAACTGTCGGTCTGTTTGCTCAGCGATGCTTAGATTTGCAAAGGAGCGTAGCTTCTGCGTGAGCACATACGGTGAAGTCTCCTGGGCTTTCAGAAATGCTTCCTGCCCGGCGGTGCCTGTTAAGCCCCTGACGGATTCGGCCACATTCTACGTGGGCCTTAGAAGGAGCTTCTAGGTATTGTATTGTTTATGAAAAAATGTGCCTGCAGCATCTAGCCAGAGTGTGTAGTCAGTCAGTGATTCCAAACATGGAGTATTGCTCTCTAACCACACTACTCACTAATCATAACAGCTAATTATGGTTTCAGTTTTTGCTGTCTCATGGTTGCCTTTCCTGTAATTTCTTAGTACGCGGGGTCTGGGTTCTGGTTTTCTTATGGAGAAAGATTCTCTGAATGTTTTCTGTGTAGAAGTCCGGCCAACTCAACTCGTGTCCGTCCCAGGTGACTGAGAACCAGCGGGTGTCATTGTGCTGCCACTGTGCCAGCTGTGGAGGGTGTCGGGTGTGCCCTGGGCTCTTTGCAACTGCCCTGCCCTCCCGTTTGGGCTACCAACGTCTTCGTTCACTTGCTGTGTGAATCGGTTATCAAGCTCTGGAGCGGCGTTGCTCCAAGGGAAGGAGGTTGGATCCGCATGTTCGCATTTGGTCAGTCCTAAACTACGACATAGATCTTGCGGTTTTTTTGAATGCCACACTGTTTGCTGCTTGTTTCCGCAGCAGTGCTGCCGCACGCTTTCCGTTCTCATTCTCCGGTGAGCTACAGTGATGCGTGCTATCTTTTTGGTTCAAAGAGGGCACTCTGCACCAATGGTTAAATGCGCACGTGCCCCTTTTCTCCCCTGCCCTGTATGGTGTGGGGCTTCACGCGCAGCACAGGGAGCAGGAAAGAAGGCAAAGTACCTGGAGCTTGCCAGACGGCCACCCCAGATGTTGTGTGTAGTAGGCAGGGATAGGGAAGCTCGGCTTTAGGAGAGGGATCTTGAGTAAGGCAGTGAGATTGGGAAGCCCGGCAGTAATTCCTAAGCCAGAAGATAGCTCTTGGGTTTTGTTGGTGGTCGCTCCTTAAGCAAGCGTTTGAAAGACTCTGCAAACTGGGCCTTACAGCCAAATCTTGTTTGGTGGGGATGCTGGAGATGGGTGACGGGATGTTCTCGCTCTCTGTAGCCTTGGTGAGCTGGGATGATGTGGGGAAGGGCTGTCAGAATGTGCTCTGGGTGAAAGGAGGCTGACTCCTGAAAATCATTCCCATATTGATGTACCAATCCTTCTGAAAATTGTCCTCGGTGCTTCTGGATTTCTCAGATTTGGCTACAGGTTAAACAGTTTTGGGTGTACGCACGTGTGTGTTGTGGTGGATTTTTGTTGTTCCAATCGGCTACTGCGGCTTTAGGCCTCGTCTTTTGCTTTTTCTTCCTCCTCTCTCAAGTGAGCGTGGTTTGGGAATAGACTGGCTAATCTGATGCTTTAATGACGGCCAAAATAGCTTTGGTCTCCCTGGTCACTCTTGAAGTTACAGCGGCACAAACCACCTGATTTCATCCATCTCCTTGAGAGTCCTTCCTCCCTTCCCTGCTTGGTAAGAAAGGGTGGTGCGTGTGGTGTTTGCTGGACAAGGTAGGAGCAGAAGCCCAAGGCTTGAGATAGAATAACTATCTAACTGCCTTCATCAAGTCCCACACTTGCTCATCTTGGCCACAGAGAGGAAAAAAAAAAAAAACCTTGTCGCTCTGTGATAATAAGCTGGTCTGGTGTGCTGATGGGAATCCACCTTTAGCAGCGCCCCAAGGGCCTCACAGCTAATTGAGAAGAGTTTTAAGCTGAAGCCTGGCTCAGCCAGGCTGCTGGCTGTTTCACCTGGCAACTAACAGTTCTTTTTTTGCTGCAGTTTGGCCCTGGGCCCTTTCAGAGGCCTCTGGGCACAAGATAAATAATCTCTTTTATTTGTCATAGGCACCTGTACAGTTCCTGGTATGGCTGGCAGTATCTGAGACTCTTGCAATCCTCCGGCGTATGCTGCTGTAAAGCTGAAAGGTGACTTATTCCAGGAGTACAAAGAGCGAGCAGAAATGCATCAAAGGTAATGGAAGAAGTCCACAGGAACGGCTGTGGTCATTCCTTTCTGACCAATCCACAACCGATGTGTGCTTCACCTGTACGCATGACTTAATATTTCGGTTGGGCGCTGCCGGCTTGCGGTTATATGACGGGAAGAGAGTTAAAACATAAACTGGTTGTCTAGCGTGAAGGTAAACAGCCATCCTCCAGTGCGTTTGGGATTTGGCTGTGGGCTGAGCAAGTGTGCCCAGGGTTGTATAGACCGGTGGGAAAATATCTTGTGGGAAGAACCGCTGCGGTCCTGTGAACCTCAAGGAAAGTGGGATTAGACTCTCAGGTTGTTCCGTGCCCGAGTAATGCCAC
This sequence comes from Burhinus oedicnemus, assembly GCA_008921705.1. Taxonomy (NCBI): domain Eukaryota; kingdom Metazoa; phylum Chordata; class Aves; order Charadriiformes; family Burhinidae; genus Burhinus; species Burhinus oedicnemus. The sequence continues at coordinate 52,373 of VFFE01006658.1, read as the reverse complement.
AGAAGAAAAGGAAAACTGGTCCCTGCAGAGTGTAAGAGGTAGTGTTAACGACGGGACACTGTGTCCGTGCTACTGGTACAAAAGGCTTTAGCTCAGAGACCTGTCAGCATTTAATTACAGTTGACTTTTGAAACAGTCTTTCTTGTAGGTAAAAGAACATTTTATTATTAAATCTGCACTTACCTTCACAGGCTCAGGGATTTGGAGTGTTTGAATTGGTTCACGGGGGCAATTAAGCACCTAAATCCCTTTTGAGATGAGATCATGCCAGTTCTTTCCCTAACAAGAGTGTACAGTGTTTATTCCTGCTTTTTATACAACTGCCATTTGATTTTTTCTTTTTTTTTTTTTTAAATCGTCTCTTGGCTCAAATAACTAAAGCTAACCTCTCTTGTATTGCTGCAGCCCTGTGACTGTTGCCTTATAATTATAAGGCACCTGGGAGGAATTTAGTCTGACAGTGATCTTCCCTCAACATGTTGTTACATCACCCGTGAAAAGATCAGAGAGATAACCCTTTGGCCTAAGTAAATTACAGACAGTAGAGCAGCATAAGCAAGCTGGAATTACTGTTTTTGCAGAAACAATGTGTGGGTTCACTAGGGAGAGGACTGGACGACCTCAAATGTAACTTGCCTCTCGGAGGAAGGAGGTGTCCCACTGATCAAGTCCAAGCTTTGGAAGAAAAAAGTCCCAGAAAGAGACTTAAGCGTAGGTGGTCTCCTGAGACCACGTAGTGAGGTAGAAAAAGTGATAGCTCCAGAAGTCACGCTGCTGTTTAAAATGTCCCTTCTTAGTATGATTTCAGATAACAGCTAAGATGTGCTGTAATGCTAGCTGTGATCCCAACGGCTGATGCATGACCAGAGCTCGGATACGGACGCCTTAGATTTTTGGTCCCAGCTGCCAAGCAATTGAATGGTTGCTCAAACAAGACTGATATCAAAGGACAGTACTGTCCCACACTAAAAAAGGAACAGTCTATACCACAGACAGTCAGAGTGTCATCTGAAAATTAGTGTGTTTCTCTTGGTCTGTCTTGAGATGAGAGTGGTGAAGATCATCTGTGGTCTGAAGCACTCTGGGACCAGCAGATTGGAAATTCCTTGTCTGAGGTGCCCTTTAGCTCTTAACCAATGTGGAAGCTCCCTTGGCCACCAACAGGTTTCAGACCAGTGATCTTCAACGATCAAGGGAGTGGTTGACACTTCAGAACTGCGGGAAGCTTTCTGGTTTGCTCTTCTCTTAAATTAGTTTCTAGTTGTTATGAATGTACGTTTTAACATGGACCTAGGTTCTTAGTCAGTGCTGGAGTCTGTAAAACTTGCAGCTGTGGAATCATGCAATATGAGGAGATGCCTGATGTCGCATGATTTGTTTTTTTAGATAAACAACTATTAATGCGTAGCTTCGCTTAAAAATTTTTCCCCAAAACTTTTTGTTTACGCATTATTTAATAACAGGTCATATTGATATGCAGCCCCGCTACCAATTGCAGGTGGCACACCAGCATTTGACTGCATTGCCTGATTATTCCTGGTATTTTTCTCAAAGAACGTGAAACGCCACTGTCACAGACCCATATATGGTTCTCTCTTCATAACTCTTGCTTGGAGACTGCCGAGGAAGCGTGCCAGCTCTTAGATGTAGGAACTTTTTGTTAGAATGACTCACATTAAGTAATGGTTTGAAGGTCTCAGCCACAGCAGAATATGCAAGGGATAGTTGCAGAGAGCAATCTCAATGCTGTCTGGAAACAAGGGGCTCCTAAAATTTAAGAAATTACCAGAATTTTGTGGTTATTTGTGGTGTTGGGGTTTATCCCTTTTAGAAATGAAGTCCCACGTTATCAGGAAAATAACCTGAATGATTGAAAGGGAGGGAGTTGAAGAACCTTGGTGTTGCTGAGAGCCTCGCAGGCTGCGTGCCCCTTGGAGAGGTACTCGGAATTAATTCATAGCTCTTGAAAGTGTTGGCTGAAGAAGAGGCCGCTGGATGGTGCTGTTGTCTCGTGGTTGGCCAACATAAAAACTGGTTACTTTAAGAGGCAAGACCTGGACCGTTAAGGAGTTCCACTAGAAAACTAGACTTTTTAAAAGGTAAGAGTCTGGCATTCAAGACTGACAAGCATATGGTGGTGATGTGTAATAATGTTATATCGTTTTAAGAGAAATTGATGCCTCCTGGTCAAGAAGGGAAAGTTAAAGTAGCGTGGCTGGTTGTGAGCATTTGGGAGACCATATTCATAAAGGCTATAGTGTGGTGAGCAAACAAGTAAGCACCACCACCTATCTGGATAAAAACCCCAAGTCTGAAAGGGGCTAGGTGAGGATTTGGTCTAAACCGATGTCTTTGAGCTTTCACCAAGTTATAAATTTTAATTTCAAATAAGCTGCTCACCTGAAAATCGGAAGTGCGGTGAAGAGTTAAAAAGGAAGGAGAAGTCAGAAGTTGTTTTAGGAAGACAGTTTATCCCAGAGAACACGAGTGAGCATGTGTATCTGTGTTAGGAAAGAGTCTACACACAGACTTTTCCAGAGGTAAGGAGGAGTAAGTCCAGAAGAAAAGCTATGTGTATGTACATCTTAGGTAGTTACGGAGGTCAAAAGAGAAACATGTCAGAGAAATGCGGTACCGTGCTCTGTGAAGGCTTGCGTGGTCCGACTTCATTCCCGTTGTTGGCCTGGAGGAGCAGAATTGCGAAGTCTGAGCCTCAGATCTGCTGAGTCAAACGCTGTTGGGATCAGGGATCGCACGGAGTGAGGGTTCAAAGACAGACGGCCCTGGGATTGTATTTGGCTCTAGGTGATGGTTGGAAGCCATGTCCTCGAGGAAAGCGCTTTTAGCAGAAAGTTTTCAAAATTTAGTTTGCTCTAGTGTTGTGACAAAGATCCTGATCAAGAGAATTTTTTTAATATGATTAGTGTATTTGAGTACCATTGCTTTCAGGCACAGAATCTGAGGTGGCTTAAAACGTCTGGTTCTGGTTTTGTTTAGTTTTTTTTTCTTTCTGGAAGTGAAGAAGGGGAGGACACGTCTTCAAAAACTATTGATGTATAAAAATAAGGTAAATTAAGTGTATTCTTTGACGACCTTTGGGCTTCCTTGAACTTAAAGTGCCCGTTTTTATGTCATTTTATCTGCCTTTTACCGTGCATTTAAAATAGGGCCATTGCTATTTGCCTGCCTGGTCAGGAGTTAAAAGGAAAAGTGAAATAGTGTGTATGACATAATGTGCATGTTTAAGGCACTGAGTTCTTTCAGGGGAAGAGATTAGATTTGGACTGCTTCCAAGATCCACTTTTAATAAACTGTGTGTGACTTCAGAAAGGAACAATTTCTTCCTTTGTTTTGTTGCTGTTTTCATAAAAAGCGTAGGTACCTGTGTCTATATGCCTACATACAGGCGTGTGCGTGTTTCATCAGCGCTTTGAGCAAAGTTTTAGGATGGTGACTGTTGTGACCTCTGGATTGTAAACTCCAGTTGCAGAATGCATTGGTTTAAGGACTGCCTTGCCTCCTCTTTTTTCTTTTTTTTTTTCCTTTTTTTTTTTTTTTTTTTTTTTTTTTTTTTGTGTCTATCAGTTTAGCCTAACTATTTGCAAATTACTTGAATGCAAAGAGTGTTTGTGAAAGCTGAGAAGACGGAGGGTTAAGGGTTTACTGCAGGAATTTGGGGCTAGTTGCCTGAGATGGAGTGCTTCAGATGCAGTTAATGATTCCAGCGCTTTGTTTTCTGGGCAAAAGCTGGAGGATGTCACATGTGGCTGTTTGGCCCCCCGGCATTCAGGGAAGAGCTAATTCTGCCTTTTCAGCTCCCAGTCCTGGCATTCCTCGTTTAAAATTCCTGACTGACTACTCGAAGCTTTCCTTGTTCATGTCTGTGCAAAGATTTAGGAAAGTTATTAGGAGCTAGTGATAGCCGGAGGGCTGACAATATAGCCGACAGTAAATGATTAGATGGTGCAAGGTGTCACTCTCTTTATGCTTTTTAGAGTGTGCTGCCAGCTGTTTCGCCTGCTTGGTGGAGTTGAGATGAAAAACGGCTTATTCCTCTACAGGACAGCGGTGCTTAGCGGTACGAGCAGTATTGTTTTGTTACTTAACGAGTAGTTTTGTTTTCTCTCTTCTCAAATGAGAAACTTGGGCTGCATATGTTCTTGTCACCATGCCGTCTGTGACCTTGCAAATAAAGTCAGCGTGTCTAACTAGGAGAGCGTGCCTTAAAACTGCTGTGGGAACGAGTTTGAAGTATGGTGTGTTCAGAGCGGCAGTGGGATAATAAAGGTTCTGCTCAGCCAAGCAGAAATGCTGATTTCACATTGGGGCGGCATCGACTACACAGCAATGAGCTCACTGTAGCTGCCAGTGATGGCATTTCAAGTTGTCTCACGTTTAGTTAGAGCGTGGAAGATAACAGTGAGAAAGTAAACCTGCTTTCCTTGCCCCTCTCCTTTCCCTTCTCAGCCAGAGCGCATCATGATACGCTGGTTGCGGGCCATCCGTTTCCGTCTCCCCGTCCCGGCAAGGAGGGCATCCGTGCTGTACGACGCGGCTTCCCAAAGCCACTTGGGTTGCTGGCTAGAGGGAGCTGTGTGGGTGACGAGATGCTGCTGGTAAGAGGGGTAAGGAATTGAAAGAGGATGTGGGTCACTTTTTTTTTTTTTAAAATTCTTGATCGCATATGGGTTATGGCGTGATGCCACTGGAAAAGTAGACAGCGCTTCAGGTTTAGTCATGCCCTGGGCTTATTATAGTTCTGTTGTGGGATTCCAACAGCTTGCCAGCTGCGAGTGCCTGTCATGAGAGTCATCCCAGCAGCAGAGCAATCTGCCTCGTGGGTGGGAAGAGCCACTGGCAGCTGCCCGGAGACGCTGGGTGGGAAGAGCTGATGCACAGACAAATGACATGCTAATCCCAAGTAGGGAAAGGGGTGTGATGCCGGCCCTGCGGGACAGGGCTTGTTGCCAGGCAGGTGTCTGCAGACCCGGTGGCTACCCAGAAGGGCTACCCAGAAGAGGCATTCTTCTACTTCTGCCAGTGCTGGCCTAGCTCTCCCAAATTAGTAAACATTTGGGCAAAGCCTAATAGAAATAACACAGCTGGGAATTGAACTCTGCTATGCCTAGGTGCCTACGAGGGTCGCTGGGAAGGTTCCCGCGGGCGTTTCTGCAGTGTAAGCTGCATGCAGGAAAATTCTTCCGCCCAACTTCCTGCTTGCTTGCTGAGCTGTGACTGTAAGAACAGCAAAGAGAAAGCACGAGAGAGCTCTCCAGGGAGCGAGCAGCGGGATGGGCTTAGGAAGGACAAAGTGCTATGCTGAAGCTTGCTTGTCAGCAGCCGGTATCTTCTAATATGAAATTACAGCCCAAAATGTCGAATATAAAAATACAGCGGTGAAAGTGAATTTCAGCGCGAATGGCTGATTGTGCTTTCTGTTTTTAACTCATCCCAGAATTAAGTTTGAATTTACTTTCACGATGAAGACATCGTAACTGCCTGTTTTTGAGAATTACTGGCGCTTCAATAGAAGCTTAACTATTTATGTAAGCATGATGCAGAATATTCTCACCACACTCTTAGAATTTCCTGGTAATTGTGGTGGTTAATTTATGGCCAACTCCATTTGAGAATGGCCTCTTTCTAATGTGGTATTTAGTGACTCTATTTCAGTAGATAAACTCCCCAAATTAGCAATATGAAATTTGCCTTCCTTGCATAATATTCTAAAACCCCATTAAACCAGAAAGAAACCTATAACTTAATGTTTTGGTTTATTAACTTGGGGTAGGTATAAACTCCTGCTGCCTGAATGTTGATAATGTTTATCATTAAATGGAGATGCTGGCACATATGTGTAGGAGGCCTAGGATCTGTAATAAATACAAAGCCCGTAAATATTTAAGGCCTATTACATCCGATTCAACCTTTAACACATTCTTTAGTACTGTTAAGTTAAAGCAGATCTAGGAAAACAGCTTAAAACAAATCCGGGAAACTCCGTTACTTAGGGAAAATGGAAATGAGGTTTTAAGACCATCTTGGCTTTACCTATAACGTTGGATTTATTATCACGCATTTCACACAGAAGGACTTGAACTGACGGAGACCAGAACACCCTTGGCTCTGCCCACCCTCGGCCCCTAGCCCAGCCGCACTCCCCCATGCCTTGATGGTCTCTCTTTGGGCATGGCCATCAGCCCCAGCACTGGCCCTGCTGCTGAAGGACAGAGCCTGGGCAGTTAGTTTGGATAGCCTTCTCCTACTGGGAGTAACTGGGAGGCGAGACACCCATCATCAGGTAGCCGATCTGGAGCATAGTTATCCCTCCGCCTCTCTGGTGACATGTTTTAAAGTCCTGGAGTCGTGTTGGGAATACTCTTTCCTTCTACCTGAGGTGGCCTTGCCAAGCAGATGGTAGATCCTTGAACAGAGGTTTCAAATGGAGCGTGGTTTACCAAGAAGTGATGCGTTCCTGGTGGGCGTCATTTAAACATGCTGAAGGCTTGGGACGTAGTTGGTGGTTATTTTCAGTGTAGGAAAATGGGTATTTAAAAGACCTTTTGAGCAGATGTGCAATTGCTTGCTTGCTTGCTTGGAAAAGATGTCTCTCAAGAGTTGTTTTGGGAGTTTAGAGTGAAGTCTTCTAACGGGAGGGACGATGCAGCCAACATACCCTTAGCACTGGAACTGCATTTCTATCCTCCAGTTTTCACCTGTTTGCAGTGGAGAAGAAAATTCATCTTGTTCCCATGTATTTATTGGTTTGAAGGACTGCATGTGCCCAGGGTGACTGTTAAGTTAAATGGAAAGCAAGGGGTTACTAATATATTAAAAACAACTATTTCCAGGGCTTAGGATTCCACATCTGTAGACTGTGGTGGTGCAGGCTTAGCTAGTCGTACTAACAGCGGTGGTTTTGGATTCTTCATCTTTTGTCTTCTTCCAGTGAGTCAGCATCTATTTCTGTTTAAAAAGTCATAACATGAAACACCTTAAAAGGGCTCATCCCTACAACAATCAACAATTAAAAGGAAAAAAACTGAATCCTTGCTCCAGTAGAAAATCAAAGCCAGATTGAGCTTCCAAGGAACGGCATTTTGTGATGTCCTTGATAAGAGTAATAACAATAAAGGTCACGAGAGCTCTGTCATCCTGAGACGTGACGTTGCTTGCTTAGAAAAGTGGACCCTGCTGAGTCCCAGATCAGGTACGTCTGATAACGGAGATGGAACAGCTGTGTTTATTTCTAGAATGTGTCAGCCGACCTGTTTCTGGTCCTTGCTCTTCTATAATAGTCAGGTATTTATTTACATGGTCTGAAACTCAATGGCTTCTCCCGTAAAAGGGAGTTAATGTATCTGAACACTTAGTACCTTTCCTTCCCCTTTTGTGTGCCGATGGCATGAGATCTTAGAAAGAAGGAGGGAAGAGGAATGGGATATTCCTGATGTAAGATTACGCTATTGCCAAAAAGGACAGTTTCACCCTGAGCCTAGTGGCACATTCCTGCCCCCTTCCCCACTGCGCTGCTGTGCAGGGGGAGCAGGGTAAGTTGGGACTAAGCCTCAAAGTTCTTGTTACTTCCCTTCCTGCCTTCGGTGTAGTTCAGGGAGGTTATTTTTCTTGGTAGGTGATCAGATCTGCGGTCCAGTACATCTTTGAAAGTATTGCTTTTGAGGGTACTTTGTTACCGTACAAGGAATTTGTAATTTTGGGAGGATATTGCTTATTACAAAATATCACGATGGTGCAGTGGACGTAGAAATCTATCAAACTATTTGGCAAATGGTCAGAAGTACGGTTTTTGCGTTGCGTAGTAAGCCAAACTGAAGAAAAGAAATTCTGACTCTCACTGATAGCCTTACACTGTGAAGAAAGTGTGCGTTGAAAAATATAAATGGATAAGTGTGTATCTGTGCCTGGGTATTTGGTATATTTGGGCCCTTCTGTTTTAAGATATTAGTAGCTAATTTGAAAACTAATTGATTTGAAATATAGACAATATATATAGAAGTCAGTGACCCATTCGAGCAAGTAGAATTAAGTAACAGCGGGAAATCTGAATATACTAGCGCAACCTCTTATTACAAAACCTTCACTTCTCCTGTTGGACATCGGAAAATTACTAATGATGTGTAAATTGGGAAAGATCTTCAATTTAGAAATCTGATTTCGGACTATTTGGCTTGTTCCCGTTTAACCTTTTTTGATTTTTGACTCAACTGGCCGTGCAGCCAAAAATATGGAATACAGTAGGTTTTGTTACCTCTGTCCTCAGAGGGCTCAGACAACGTGGGACAGAACGTTTGAGCGCAATAAAACTCTTTCCTGCTAATAAAGTTAATGCCTCCTTTGCGGAAGGATAGCTGAAAGTTAGCTGAGGATATTGGTGGATATTTATCAGTTGGTTGTTATAATGTTATAAAATATGTTATAATCACGTGATTATGACATATTTTTGGCCGCTGCAGCTACACTGTCTGCAGTATCATGCTGTAAAGCAAGGTGATAAATACTGTAGGGCAGTGACTGCTACTCTGCAGGTTATTGCTATGGTACCCTGCGCGGAACGAATGAATGAACAACTTGCATTTTTCTTTTCTGTCTCCTGTACTGCAGATAGATCTTATTTGCGTTACTGATAGGATGCCGGGGCAGAAAGGGAAAAGCCTGCTTCGTCACGTCCCAGGCTGAGTGAGTTTTTGATCTGATTTCAAGTCCTGCGAGCAGTCCGCAAAGTTGGTGTGCACAATGATGGTAGAAGCTTTGAAGCACTCGGAGTTGGAGGAGAAGTTAGTCTTCTAGGGCCGCAAAACTGTTGTCCTCTTTATCTGCTCCGTTAAGTCACCATCGATTTATTAATTGGGAAAGGAACGGAGCGGGAAGGGTTATGGTGTTTACTGACCAGGGACTGCATATCACTCCTTGTTCTTTGCTAAATTTCCTTTTCTGGTGCTGTGTGCATGATGACTGTTATGGTGTGATGAGTGACTAAATAGGAACAACCTGTCAACAAGGGTTGGTGGTGTATTATTCTTAGAGAGGAATTGAAGATCACAAGAGCAGGACGGACAAGCAGAACAGAATACCACTGGAGACAAGGTAGGGTGGTGTGTCTCTGTGGTACTGGATGGAGTATACAGATCTGGCCAGATGAAGGCAGACAGGAAAAGGTTAAACCCCGAAAAGAACAATCAGGTTTTGCTTCCAGCTGATGCCTGCCCAGGGTCGGCAGAGGAGGAGTCAGTGAAGACAGGCCAGGTGTAAGCGGGCCCTTACAGACTAAGGGAGAAGAACGCTGGATTATGAAGCCAAAGTTGAGGATCTCTCCTAGAACCTGCAGGAGAGGTGCTGGGACTGCTTCTGTGAGCAGGGAGTCTTGCAAGGATTAAGAAGAACACGGTTCAGTTGCCGAGGGAGGAGGAATATGCTGCTTAGCAGTTGATGGAACTTTACCAGCAAAGGTTAGAAAACTGCAAAGTCCGGATACTTTTGTTGTTTTAGGCACTTCTCCAGATAAAGCCAAAGACAGGCTGTTGTTGTAACACTTCCAGGAACGCTTGGTCACAAAATAAATGTGGATGCTAAACATTACTTCAGCATTATACCTGCCCGACTGATTTGGTAAGAAATGTCCGATTGTTCCGCTTGCTGCTAGAACGCAGCCTCTTCTGGGAGACAGGCTGAAGCTCAGTCAGCAGCTCCGAAAACTGCAGCAGTTGGGGACTGAACTGGAGGGATTTGTGTAGCTGCAGTGCCGTCCTCTGTACAGGGCTGCGACTGTTGGGTTATGCCATTGTACGTAGGAAAAGACACGTGAAATCTCTTTTCCCGAAGTTCACGGGAGCTGTGTTGGGTGCTGTTTCCTAAGGCGGCACCTTGGGCAGCAGTTTCATTGGTGATCAAACCTGCCTTTGGAGAAATTCAGCTACCTGAGGAGTAGACTGACTCGCGGTTTAGGACGTTGGCTAATGACACCAAGTGTGTTCAGGGCGACTCAAAGGAAAACAGGGCTCCCGCATTGTACATCTTGCTTCCTGTTTTTCCCCGAAGTTTTGAGAGAGATCCTCCCTCAGACTTAACTAAAACCTATTTCTCTTATAAATTGGTTGGTAGCACAAGGTGGGAAATGGATATGCGGAAGGATGATGGGGATGAAAGAGAATCCTTTCAAAGAGCTGGCCAGATTTGTTTTCTGCTTCAAAAAAAGTCTGAATAGGTTCAGGTGACTTCATAGCACGTAGGAGAAGATATCTGTAGTTCTTGAGCCTGCAGGATTATTAACACCTAGGGGGTATGAGTTCACTGTTGGGAGCTCATGGGGCAGTTGCAGTCCTGCTTGTAGAACACTGCAGTACGGTCAAGTGACTGAGTGAGGTCAATCTCCCTAAAAAGCAAGAATCACCCCTCCCTTGCTTAAGTTCCTTTGAAACTCTTTTATTTTTTTTTTTTAAACCACTTCTTCGCGTGCTCGTGCAGCTCGGCTAGTATGATAGGTTAGTTGTGCTGTGTTTATGGTAACAATCTGTGGAAGGTTTTGAGAAGGTGTGACACTTGAATCATCCCTATACCTGTGGCAGGGATGCTGACACGCGGATGGCGAGTAACGTGCCTGTAGCTACCGATCTTAGTGTGACGGCTGAATATAGGTGGTGATGTAGCATTTATCAGATTATCTAGGGACAGGAAAGATTGTTTATGTTTTACTGTAGTACTTTGGGGGTCTTTGTTTGAACATGGTTTTCTTTAGGACTCGGAGAAGTTCTTCTGAATCCAAATTCAAAGGGTTTAGGTCTCCTTTTTACAAATGTATTTAGACAAAGGAATGTGGAGAGCACACTTTGATTCTACTTTGTGTGGTCGCCATGCAGTGTTTTCTATTCTGACTGCTCAGATTGGCAAACGGTATTGCATGAATGTCATAGATGAAATTCTATGGGTTGTAATGCTTGTGACACATTCTCGCTGTTTCCTGGTATTCAGTAAAACCAGTGGACTCGAAATAAATAATGTTCAACAGCTCTAATTTTAGCATAAAATTAAGATAACTTGTTGACTAGCGTTATTGTTCCAAAGAGCGTAACATCACTCAAGAAACCAGCAGGACTCATAGACGTGTTCTGTTGGAGAGTGTTCACACAATATCCTCTATAAACTGTTGTCTGTTGCTACGTTACAATCAGAGAAGATCAAATGGTGGATAAACATTGCATAACTCATCAAAGCGATCAAATAACCTACATAGGTAAGGGACAGAATTGTGGCATTGGTAGAGATCTGGGGAGGGGTAGAGATCCGAGACTGGAGCACATTCTCAGAAATGCCAAGTGCCGGGAGAAAAATGGAGGTAGATGAAGAATCTTGACAGTGGAGGAAGAGTGAGGATGACACAGCATTAAAGCTGTGTAGGCAGGAAGAAATAAGACATCCGAGGTAAAATACTGGCAAAAGTTCTTGTAGGAATCTCCACGCATGGCACTTTTTTTTGATCCCATGCAAGCTTAGAAGGATTTCTTCTTCCCACACAAAGAGGTCTGGAGAGCTTCCTCAGGAAATATTCTTACAAAAATAATTATGGGAGATTTTTTTTTTTAAATTTAGAATAATTTTTCTTACTTTATTCCATCTTGTTTAGTTGGATGCTGCTTCATTTTAAAAAGCTGATTGCTGTCTTTGTGATGGCTGCCTTTTATAATGTGAATTTTTCATGGTGTCAGAGCAGCCAGGTAACAACAGTTGTCTTCGTTTCCCAAATCACCCCGGACTCCTGGCAGTTTTGTGTTGCTTTCATGTACTTAGGCAGATTTATTACGTCCATTCTTGTCTTCCCTTAGCAGTAGAGATCAAACAGAAGATAAACCACTCAAGCCTGCAGCAGAGCTCCCTCGTTGCCTAACGGCCTATTCTTCTTCTTCTTCCAGACGCACCTTAGTCCATCCCACGCTGGGCAAAGTGCTTGGTAAATAGATTAGCTTTGTACTGTGTTCTCGGGGTCAACAAACAGAGAGTCTGGCAGCTTGACAGAAGAGGGAGGACTTTCCAGCAAGGCGCTAAATCACAACTGTGAAAAGGTCTGGCCCCTCAAACTGAAGTAAGAGGAAGTCATCTAAACTCTTTGGTTGATGAGTAAGGAAAGGCTTTTCAACCTGGCACTTGCCTGAGTTAGCAAAGAATTTCAAGTGATTTCAGGAGAAGTGAATTCCCCTGCTGCTTTTACTAGGTGCCAACTCAGAGATAATGCGTACTAAATCAAGTTAAACTTCACTGCTTTTCAATACAAGAAGGAGGAAAAAGATCCCGTTAAAAAGAACGGCAGAGACCATTTTAGAGCTCTTGTTTCTGGTGACCTTTTAATAATGCACAGCAGGACTGAAAGTAGCAGTGGTCAAGTTCCTTGGCTTCAGAAAAATGAAAGCTATTTTCTGAAGCTGGGCTACTTCAGCCTCTGACATTTGTGGCACGTAACATTTTACAGTGTTCCGGTGACAATTCTACAAATGTGACAACTGGGTGTCAGCTCGGAGAGGAAGCAGCCTTTTTTATGCCTTTGCATCATAGACAAATTCCCTTGTGTTTTGAATTTTGGTGCCTCCAGTTGCTCAAGTGTGAGAAGAAATACTACAGAGCCTAATGATAATCACTTTTAATTAGATCCTGCAGCAACTCCTGCAATAACTTTTAAGGATATGAAAAAATATGATACCAGCAAGGATAGAGGTGAAACTTAATATGTGTAGCGGGAAGGGAAGAGAAAACAAAGATGGAAAAAGAAAATACTTGGGTGTAGAGCACCACAGGAGCTGGATATGGACGGGATACAAAGAAGACGGGAGACTGGCTAATAGTCTGCAGCCCAGGAGGTACTGTTTCTTTCCAGCTCTTCCTGCACAATCCCATATATGCCATGCTTTATAAAGGGGAGAGTGTCAACGCAGGCGTTCTCCGCACCCTGACCAGCTTGAAGGTTTCCATCCGTTCCCTGGCGAGGAGGACTGAACGGGTGAAATCGCTGATGTAGGAAAAAGCAGGGAGGCCTGCAGCTTTGATGATGCGATTCTTTACATCGCTTTGAAAAGGCAAGTCATCCCTTGCAGATGATTTTCATGGCTGTGTTCTCCTTACCACTCTCTGCCCTTCCATCTCCAGTGCTCAGGCCTTATTAACAAATGCTTTCAACCAGATCCCCTGGGCAGTCTGATGGGCTTTTTCTGCTCCTAGCTTTGCAGTAAGGCTGTAAGAACTGGAAAGAGGGAATTTTTTGCAGGAAACGGTAGGATCTGGGCTTCCTTTTTATCCCTCTTCTGTGCCAGCAGCTGAGAGAAGAGAACAAAGTGCGGTTAAAACAGTGATGAGGTCAAAACAGTGATCAGGTCATTGGTGGTTGGAGGAGGGAAGATGGAAGAAGATGGATGGCACTGGTGGAAAGTAGTAATGCACATCTTGGTTTGGAGTTTTTGGGGTTTTTTGGGTTTTTTTTCATATTTGGTAGCAAAGGTCTGCTGAACTAGGGATATCGATTGATAGGCATTTAAAGAGGGCTTGGGTGGGCTGTGATTATTTAGCCTGAACGTAGGTGGTTTCTCTTTGGTTCAAGTGAATGATAAACACGGTCTGTGAGTTTGGTGATGCTTTACAAGCAGATCACAAAATCCCACCTGTCTCTGTGGCAGAGAGCACGGAGAAATGGTCCTCAAACCCTAATGCCCTCCTACAAAGCTATGCACAGAGAAGTCCTGAAATACATAGATGTGCCAGTATTCTGCTGATATTTGGGAACTTGGTGAAGTCGCTAACAAAGCAGGAATTTTGAACAAAGTTTCTAGTCGCACAGGAGTGCACAACATTTCAAACTGCCATGCGATGTCCTGAATGTGAAATAGAAAACTTAGAAAACTGTCATGTAAAAATTACTCAAAATTACCTGCTTAAACAAGGTGTCATCACGTGCCTCCTGTAACATTAGCAACAGGAGCGCGTGGAGTTATCCTGCGAGAGGCAGGTTTTGGACATGATGTATCGTGATACGGTTAGCTGCAAGTCTCCTGTGTCTCTTTTGCTTGTGATTCTCTCTATCACAAAGGAAGTGCTTCAAAAAAAAAAGGAATCATCTAGTAAGTACATAAGTGGATGATTTGTTGTTGTTGAAGCGCCTCGTAGTCCGTGGTTCGCAATGTGTCAGAAGTGTGAACAGCAAAAGATAAATTACTATTACTCTCAGAAGAGTAATAGAAATTAGTAAGCGCTTTCATGCGGTAAAAATTCTCTGGGATACTGGGTGGTGCGGACAGAGTACTGACTGAAGAACAATGAGGGGATCTGATGTTCTTGGAACAGCGGAGCTCCTTAGACATGATGCTTTATCCCTCCTTGTCTTTGTTTTCTTTCCTGTCATTTCCCTGTTGAGACTTCACTTGCCAATAAGCTCTTCAAGGCAGGGGTTCTCCCACCCGAGGCACAACAGGACGATGAGTTCAACTGGGACAGTCCTTCAGACCAACAAATGACGGTAGCACGTCTGCTGTCTCCCTGGCCGGAGCCCTGTGTCAGCACAGCTGATGGCTTGGAAAGAGTGCCTTCCTCTTCCTCGGGAAAAAGCAAGCTCAAAGGTTTTCCAAACCTGAGTTTTGATAGTCTTAACTTGATGCATTAGGTTTGTCAGGTTGTTTTTTATCTGCTGTCTACTGTAGCTTGTTTAAAATCTGCAGTGACAATAATATGCTGACAAATATAATGCTTTTAGCTTTCAGCTTTTCAAAGTTACTTCAAAAAAAAATAATTTTTAAGTCTGTAATTTTGTTTACTACTCGATGCTTTAGACTCTTCCAGCATTCTAAAAACAAAGCAAGGAGGAGCAAAAAAATGCTAACAGGAAAATTCTTAAAGGGTTTCTTTTGAAAGCCTCGTGCGTGTAAATTGATCAATTATGTTAGGTTTTCCAGGAAATAAACCTGCTTTGCTTCCCGACTGGCTGAAAGGCATGGCTGGGAGTACCCTCCCTCCGCTGCAGGGTCGCTGCGCTTCTGTGTGCATTCCTTTTCAAACCCTCTGAGAAGGGAGTCCTCCTGGCTTCTTGGACGTGGAAGTTAAAGCATGGAGAAGTTCAAGACGCTTGCCGGGGGTTTCTGGGCAGGTCGGGGGGGTTTGCTGAAATTCAGGTCGGGGCCTCTGAGTGAAATCCTGGTCCCACTGGCAACACAACAGCAAGGGGCAGGTTTCTGCACTTCCTTAGTATTAATAACACAAATAAATGAATTCCTTTCTTTTGCTCTTCTCAAAATGCCTTATAAAAGGAGTTTAGGATCTTTATCCTCATTCTGCAGACAGGGAGACTGAGGCCATATGCAACAAAATGCCATGGCTTGGGCCATGTAGCAGGTTAGCGGCATCCTCCGGAATAAATTGCGCATCCTTTCCATTCCAGATGCGTGCCCTAGCCACTAGGCGCCTCTGCCATCCCCTGCCACACCGCCCTTGTGTAAGCAGCTTGTCATCGCTGGGCAGGGTTCGAGAGGGCGAATTGGCAGGGCTGGTAGCACGCTAGCTGGCCAAGTGTCACCCTCCGCAGCGCATCACGTTGCACTGCCTGCGTGTAATCTGAGGTCATGGAAGCAGAGGGAAGCAATGCGTGCAATATTATACAAGAGCCAGTGCGGTGAGGACAACGCATTTCTATAAATATGAGCTGCAGATGCCTGACCCTAATGGGAACCAGAGCAAGCCCTATAGCCGATAGGGGATTTTGTCGTTTCTGAGGGGCTGGGACACGTAGCCTCCTTTGGCAAGCACCAGCTATGACTTACAGAGTAGATCTTTTTCTTCTGTCCCTTTCTCTGAATACCATATTCCCCTCCTTTCCTTACCAATATTAATTTTGCGGCCTTATATTCCTGCTTTCTCTCCTCCCGACTGCTTCCTTAGTATCTTCTTCACTGCTGCGGTGAGACTCAGTGGGGACCTCTGTGTCATCTCTAATGGCCGAACTCTATATCCTTCGAAGTCATTCTAAATTACCTGTCTCCGATCCAGCAGGAATGGTGACAGGTCCTCTTTAGGGCTCTTGACAACCCTTTCCTTAATACTGACCAAAAATCAGATGAATAAAATACGTTCAGCAAGTGCATGGTACAAGTCTTCAGGCTTGCAGGCAGGGTATATATAAAGTAGTTATTTTAGAACGTATGGATGTAATAGTGCATTCTAAAGAGATTCTCAGTGCTACCTCGATAATTACAACAGATTAAATAGTTACTCTTTTTTTTTTTTTTTTCTTGAAACACCTCTAAACAAATATGTTTAGGACTGAACTGGGTCTTTTGCAAGAGACTGTTCTGCTTCCTGATGTTTTTCGTAGGGATTTAGAGGGCGATGCTGACGTGCGGCAAAAGCGAGTAGCCTGGGATGGAGCTGGCCGGAGCAGTGATGTGCCATCCCTGTAGGAGAGGTCAGAAGCCCTCTGGTAGGGTGCCCAAAGGCTTGGCAAGACAGGGTGGTGCAAACAGCTTCCACCCCTCTTCCCAAAGCGGGCCTTGGAGAAAGGAGCGCAGAACGGGGCACGGAGCATGGAATACACACTCTCTCTCTACGCTACACTACACTACACTCTCTCTCTACAGCTCCCTGAAAGGAGGTTGTAGTGAGATGGGCGCTGGTCTCTTCTCCCAAGGAACTAGCGATAGGACAAGAGGAAACGGGTTCAAGTTGCGCCAGGGGAGGTTTAGGCTGGACATTAGGAAAAAATTTTTCACTGAAAGAGTTACCAAACATGGAACAGGCTGCCCAGGGAGGTGGTCGAGTCACCATCCCTAGATGTGTTTAAAAGCTGTGTAGACACGGTGCTTAGAGACATGGTTTAGTGGCAGAGCTGGTAGAGTAGGGTCAATGGTTGGACTAGATGATCTTAAAAGTCTTTTCCAACCTAAACGATTCTATGATTCTAGAGGCTAGCACTGCTTGGTGTGCGGGACTGGGCAGGTCTCTGGGTGGGAGCGATGTGCTCCCGTCTCTGCAGGGTGGGAGTGATGGACTGTTGATGTTGAGAGGAGCAGAAAGAAGCGGTTCTCAAAGGGAGTAACCAAGAGGGAGGCTGAGGGCTCCTTTTCCTGGCATCTGCTGTTGCTGAAGACAGGCAGCTGAGTTGGGGGAGCCTACTTGTGTACCTCTGAAACGGAGTGCCCGGCACCGCTTCTCTTCTTGTTGCTTGTAGGTAAGAAAGAGAAACTGCTAGCAGTGTCTTGAATTTACCTGAGGCAGAGCAGGTCAACAGCTATGTCAGCAGTTCTGCCTTGGCTTTCAAAGACATCTTTTGGTGATCAACTGCCTCCTCCGGAGTGTATTCCTGCCGCCGTGTTACACCTCTGTCCTGGTGCTTGGTGCGTGCCCTGCCTCTGCAGGGGCAGGTTCTCCGTGTCCTGTGCCACAAAGCAGGCTCTCAGGAGAAGGAATTAGCTTTCACTTAACCTTTGTATCTCCTTCTGCAATTTATCTTTAAAGGCACATCTCAAGCGCTCCGTGCCACAGCGTCCTGTAGTATGCCCTGTTACATGTCTGAAAACCCTGCTAGCTGTAGAAGCCAGAAATGTACGTTTTAATACGCAGTTAAAAATAGCTTTGTTTGTTTTAAAGCACCCTCCCCTACCTGGTATTAATTTCCATGGAGCTGAAGAATTTGAAATTCTCTTGGTTTCTGTGATGGCTGCACACTGAATTTGGAATATTACCCCCTCCAAATAGAGTTTTAATGACATCAACAGTAAGTTCCTTCCAATGTACCGAAATCCTTAGAAACTGTTATGTCTTAAAAGAGAGATAACTGCTGAATACTCTGCCGTGTTCTTCTTCTATGTTCTTTCATTCTTTTTCCTTTTTCTTGTACGTTTGAATTGAACACAATTCAGTTCTTCGTTAGGTGTTCTTGGACTGGTAGCAGTATTGCTTTGGCTTTGTTCCTAAGTACAAGTTAATGCGAGGGTGCCATTCCAACTTTCCAAAGGAAAAAAACCCAACAGAATTACCTGACAGGCTAGGTATCAGGCTGTAGTTGCGTGGTCAGGTGTATCAGACTTGTATGTTACCAGATAATTTGGCATTACCGACTTCATTTGGACCAGGTATGTAAACACAGCCATGTTCCCGTTCCGTAAACCAGAATACATTAGAGCACATGGGGGCTGAGCTGGCTGTGGCAGAACAGATGATATCTAGTCAGTTGTAAACATCGTTCCCTAAAATGCTGAAAATCTTGCAGCGGTAGGGTGAGCTTGTGTAGTCTGGCGCTTTGTACCGCGTGGCTGTGGGGTTCTTGTTCTGCTGCGACACTTCCCAAAACCAGGCTTGTTGGTTTTTGGCACTGCGACTTCTATTCCTTATTTACTCTTACGGTGATAAGTCGGGCAGTTTACTTGGAGAGCTTCGAGTGGGAAGATGGAGCAACGGGGTTGGGAGAAACCTTCGTGAAGGAAGGGGATACATGTGAAGAGCTGCATGAGATGTGAGATACGTGCAAGGACCCTGTTAAACTTCGTTATCCAAGTAGGCTGTGGGAGATGAGAAATACTTCTGGGGGGCTCCAGCTGCACATCCAGGCTTGGAGGGGGGCTGGGATGGCTGAGAGAACACGTATGGCGACTGGCGTAACGAACGGTGGAAGTGAGGCAGGAGAAGGACTGAGACTGTCCGCAAACAGGAGAACCAGCGAAAGTACCAGTGTAACGGAGAGAAAAGCAGTCAGAAGGCCATGGCCTTGGAGATAGATGGGGTCGCCCTGTGAGGTTGAGAAGGAAAGCTTCTCTGTGTCAGGTACTGTCTGAAGGACTCCTGAAGCTGCCAGCACAAAAGCCATATCCTTGTTTGATTCCGCCGCTGCTTAGGGCAGCTACCTTATTAGGTGGCTTTGTAAATAAAAGGCCTTGTATCACAGCGTTTGGACCTTTTGAATTTTTCCCTTGCTGTAGAAACTATCCGTTGGTTAACTTCTGGGGGCACTGCGCAGTTACCGTGCTGGTGTGAATGTTACTTCTATCACTTATTACCATTCTTTAAATCAAAAACGTTTAAAAAAAGTTTCAAAACTTGTTTTCCCTGTTTCCCAAAAGTCCTAGCAAAAAGGTAGCAAGAAAAAGTAAGCATTGTGAAGAGTTAATTGTGGAAGGAAAATCTCTTCTGAGGCTTAACTGGAGGCTAATAATGAGTTTCCATTGCCTGGAGATACCTGGGGGGAGAAGAAAATGGGTAAGAGCCGGAGCAGGGCTAAAGTTGGTTTTGTTCCCACCTGTTACAGATGAGTAAGTCCATTCCTCTTTATCCCTCTATCTGTAAATCACAGATGACTGGCACCTCCTCTGTGTGCCTGGTCTGCTCGGATACTAAACATTTCGGAGCAGAGGTTGTCTCCGAGTCTCTCTTTGTACAGCACAGCGGGGTCGCAGTCCAGGCAGGGTGCTGGCGAGTTCTGCGCTGTGCTGTAGTCAAAGCTGCTGTTACCACAGCTACACTGGCTTCAACAGCTTCTAAAAAAAAAAAAAAAAAAAAAAGTACTTCAGCCATACATGATCTGAGCTGATTCACGCTGGAAATGAAATAGTTTCCAGAAGACTTGCAGTGTCCAAGATGGAGGGGAGGAGGGAGTTCCTTGGGAGCGGCTTTCGAGTTTTGGATTTTCTCTCGTACGCTTGTCTTGAAAAGGAAGGCGATTGTGCTGTTGGCTTGTCTACCAGGAGAAGTGACTGCTAAGTGAGGTATGTGATGGATGCAGGTAGAACTGGCATTAAGGGGTACTCTGCGTTCTGAGGGAGTTGGCTGTGGGGAGTTAATATACTTGGAAAATCTTATCCATCTTAGTGTGTGTGATACGATTTTTGTGGAGGCACATCTTGTGTTTTAAGCGAGTATTCAAGTCCTTGCGAGGATGAAGACGAGTATAGATGCCATGAAGAATAAGCAAAGCCATGTGAGGGAGGAGCACTGTGGAGTTCATCGCCGAACCCAGAGGTTGCCAATGTCTTCGATGCTTCTGTACATCAAGAAAATATGGAGGCTCTGTTCTCTTGGTTGTGAAGACTCTTTCTGCTTTTCTTCTAGCATGGAAACATGCATGTGAAGGTTTTACATATGAAGTTCCTAGCGCAGCAGACAGCTGGGGGTCGCAAACCCGGCACGGGATGGGCCAGGCAGGTTGGATTGACCATTCCTGACCTCCGAGGTGCTTCTTCCTCCTTCAGCGAGGGGACTAGCGGTCTCAACTCTGCAGGTCCCCCCATCCCAGTTCTGCTTCCTTCCCTTCTTTCTTTTTGTGGTGGCAGGTGTGATTTGGTCTTCATCTGGAGCTGGACACAGCTCTCCCTTGTCAGCACGGCAAAATTTGTTATCGCTTGTGCTTCTTGGCAGCTTGAAGCCGACGATGATTGTGTTCCGTGCCCTCATACGTAAGGCGGTGGGGTCCCACGGCAGGAGCATGGGTAAGGACTTAGAGCTAAGGGTAGTTACCTTCTTAAGGGACCGTGTTTCCAAATAGAGGAGGGAAGGGATTAAATGAGGTGAGTGGAGGGAAGGGTCGGGTGCTTGGAGTAAGGCTCCCGGAGGCGGGAGAGAAGGCCAGCCTAGCTCCCGTCGGCCCCAAGATGGGCAGGTTGGACCACAGACAGATAGCTGACACGTATTAGTTTCAATGTCACTAGGTGGAGGGCTCGGCTTACACCTAAGGCGTACGCAAAGCAAATCGTAGTAGTGGGATATTGCTGTTTGTTCGGGACCCCACGCCCTCTCTGCCGGCAGCAGAAAGGTTAGGTTTTCACGGTGTTGCCCCCGCTTTTGCGGTCGCCCCGATGGTGGCTGGCATTGCTGCTCACGCTTGGCTTTCGGTGGCTTTAACGAGACGTTCCCACAGTCGATTGGTCAAATGAAGCAAAATGTCACAGGGGGGAACTATTTTGATCCCTTTCACTGGGGGGGCAGAGGGGAGGGAAGAAGGGGGCCATAGTAAATGTCATAACAGACCTGAAGTTAAGAAGTGTTCCTCCAAGCTTGGACCATGTTTGCTGTGCTCTGCCTCTCTCTTTGAGCGGGAGCGAAGGTGGCAGGGGAGCCGCTGCGAAGCACTGTTTCTCCTCCTGCTAAAGGAACCCCATGGAACAGCTGGCTCTGTGGACGGACTGGAGGTAGGTTTGGGAAGCCTTGCCTGGGACTGGGCGCCCGGCGGCAGAAGCGTTCCGGAGGGATGCAGTGACTGCCAGTCTGAAATCCTAACGCTTCCTTTTCTCCCCCTGGCAGACTTGGTATTTCAGAGGGTTTTTCCTGTTGATTCAGGACATGACCGGTATAGGACTCTATTCAGCTGCAAGGTCTCTTGCGCCGGGTTCTGATATCGTAATGCAGGAGAGCTTTCCAGACAGTCTTAGGAGCTGGGGAATCCTCCGAAAGCAAGCTCTTGGGTTTTCTCTAGCGGGTAGGAAGTCCTGTGCCTTGCAACACATTGGAAAGAGTACAAACATCCAGTGGAAACCCATCCGGTTTGCCTTCTCTTATTGCTTACTTAAATTGATGATTACAGAGTGATTTCATGAAAATTCTTGTATTCTTTAAATCCTGGGTATGATCTGTCTAGCCTGTGCGAGCCTATTACAGTTACTTCTTGGATAACATCAGTGTTGTGGTTTGTTGTCAGTGGCAAATGCTCTTGCTGAGCCAACTTTTTGATCTGCTTAAATCGTTAAGATAAGTGGCATAACATCTCCCTGGAACGCTGCGATAGCAAGATAAAGTGCGTTCGGTGTTAGGAAGAGGAAGGCTGTATGTCTGTCTGTATCTCTCGGAAACTGTTGAATGTTTTTAGGCCTTAATCTGCGGCTATAACTACCCAGCTTTAACCTGCAATTACGAACCGGGAGCAGAGCCAGCAAATGCTGCGGAGTTGGAACTGATATTCTGAGAATCGTGGAAAACAAAGCCAGGGAGCGGAGCGGCAAAGGGCATTGGTTGTGATAACGGCGTGTACCAGAAACAATGAGAGACAGAGGAAGGCAGGGGACGTGTATAATGGCTCTGTGTGTCCCAGAGAGACCTTGTTAGGGAGATGTGGAATAAATAAGTCTTTGAGTCATTCCCTTTTCCATATTTGAAGGCCTCCTAAACGTGTCGTCACAAACCATCTGCATGCTGAAGATGTGCAATTTGATAAGGTATGATAGATTGTGTTCTGAGTGTGACAATAATAAGGGCATGTCTAAACACACAGCAAATGTTTTCCTTCTCCTGTGGAAAATGTTTACGTGTGAAAGCAGAGTTTAGGTTTTGTCAGCCGAAGCAGTAGGTGATGACACCAAAAGCAGATGCCTCCAGTAGAGCTGATTTCGTGTAGTAAGTAAATGAATAGTTGCTTTGTGCAAACGTACGGGTGAGAGGAAAAATGCAGGAAGTCCATTTATCTCTGCAAAAGTAATATAATTTGCAAGTACAAGAAGGTGAGTGACTCCGAGGAGCGAGGTCACGCAGGAGGCGCGATGGTTAGTTCTCCATTCAAGAAGGCCCACGAGCCATTTGGGACCAGCGAACCGCTTCTCAGCGGTGTGGGGGAACCGAGGTACGGGGCTGTATTGCTTATTCCGCAGGCAGGGAGAAGATGGGGATGGCAAGCAGGGGAGGGGGCAGAGCTCTGGAGATCTGAGCTGGCTCCTACAGCTTCCCCGTGTCACCAGCTGCATCTCGTGGCTGCCCTCCGTCCTCCGGCACAGAGGGAGAGGGCAGGGGCCGGTGGGGTCCGGCCGACAAACCCTGCGTTAGGGCAAAGCATGCTCTTCCCTGCCGCCCTTGCTGGGAAACGCCAGCTTGCTGTGGGAGCGCTCGGGGCGGCTCTGGGCTGCAGCGCAGGTGAGAATGGGAGAAGCGTAACGCTGGCTTACAGCCAGCGGTGTTCCTTCTTTACCCTTCTGCCTCCTGCTGTTTTCTTTCCCCACCCCAAAGCATGGGAATGTGGTAATTGCATTTTGACCCAGTTTCCAAAAATCACTGTAGCATAGACTTGGAAGGGGGGGGAGGAACCACTTAAGAATGAAACCCAGCCATTAGCTAGTGCCGGTGGGGCAGGAACATGAGCAGGCTGTTAGAAGGACGCACTCACAGGCTTGTAGAACAACTGTTATACTGCATGTTTTTCTGGGGGGGAAAAAAAAGTAATTGCGTTTTACATTTTTCGATATTTGATCCGTGATAAGCAAAACTCGTAAGGCCGAGTTCACGTTGACTTTGGATGAAGTACTCTAAGCATAGGTGCTTGTGTGAAGTGCCGGGATTTTGAAAACTTGGCTGGAGATTTCATGGCAGCCTTTCTTGTGGTTATTTCTGGCACCTCTGGCTGCCAGTTGGAACGCGGGACTACAGATATGTGTGGAAGTGGAAAGGAATGGGTGTGAGCGCTTGTGTCGAGTAGGAGCCTTTTAATAGAAACAGGCTTGGTTTAAGATGGGTTTCTGAAATGAGCAAAGACTTGGGGAGCAGATGCAAGTATGAAATCCAAACCCATTTCCTCATTCCGACTATTAATAAAAGAAGGGAGAAAAGGTCCTTTGAAGTGATTTCAAAGAGCAATTAATATCCCCTGGAATCTCCCCATCAATTCTGTAGGAAGTCTGGATGTGAGAAGGAAGTTGGAATTTAACCTCACAGAAGAAGATAGGCAGCAAAGGAGAAAGAGGAGACCAGAAGACGTTGTCCCGAGTGATGGGAATACAGTTCCCCCCGACTTGTGCTGCATCAGCATCCTCGCTGCCCCTGATGCCGTCCTGGATCGGGAGGCTGCCCTGGCCTGGCCCAAGGGACAGTCCCTGTTCCTTTTGGGCAGGGAATTGTAAAATACTCATTAAGGGGCAACAGGAAGCAGCTGTGCAGTGACAGGAGAGGCTAGTCACACATGTTGTGATGGTGCGTGTTCGGGGTCCCCTTGGCACACAGGCGCTGTTGCCCTGCCTTCCTGGCGGAACCCAGCGGTCGGCTCACAACCTGGAGGCGTATGTGTGCTTTACCTGGCCTTGGCTGCCACCGGGCTCTCTCTGAGCTGGGTTGTCCATTGGATTGTGCCCGGGAGGGCGTCCCAGAGGCGGACGCTCCAGGTGGAGAGTTCGTTTCTGCATTTGTACACTTGGAACCACAGTGGAACCATCACCCTTCTGGGAGCTCACCGTAATATATGTTACGTGTGAATACGTTTTAGGGGGAAAAAGGGTAGGGCTAGTGCTACTTCTAGGGCTTACACAGCACCTGGAATAGTTGCCTATAGGCAAACAATAGGCCTAGGAATACCACTGTCGCTTGGACGTGTATTATGCTGGCTCTGCTGCAGTAGAGAAACAGAGGATATTAGAGCCCTGGGCCGCGTTTGCCCACCAAAAGTGAGGCTGAAAATGAAGACAAAATCATGCCCTGGAAGGCAACTCTTTGCTGCTCCACTGCAGATACTAGCTTTGTAAGACAACGCTCTAGTCTCAGAGGGCCACCTGGTAGGGTGCCTTGAGGATGTCTTCTCGCTTGGTGGGGAAGGATGGGAGCTTTCAGATGGGACTGTGAGCGTGGGGGGGAAACGCAGGTGAAAAGTTCAAGGCTCCGAGAGATGGAGATATTCCTTGTCTGTTTGTACTAATACAATGATGTGTGAGATTCTCCAAAGGCAATATTTTATTCTGGTGTTTTGTGTAAGCATAAAATGAAAGCTTGCCCTTTGACAGCACTACTATTTTCTTAAAATGCTCCACCAGAACATGCTGTCCCTTCATATCTGTCAATACTCTGTCGTGCCCCGAGTCCCATAAAGCACACAGAATAGAATGTTGTCTCAAGACAGTCGTCTCCTGTTGCTACATAAATGTTGAGGTGAAGCCTGAGTTTATTAGTTTTTAAGGCAGAAGATATTGTTTCTGCACGTTTTTACTTCATACAGTGCCTTAATTTCTATTAGTCTTAAGCTGATGCTGTGCCTTGAATTTATTTTGCTTACTGGAAGCCTGTAGAAGTTGAGGCCAATCGCATACTTCATCTCTCTTGTACGTGGCAGCCTGGTCCCCTAAGCCGTTCGGGCAGACAAGTGCTTCTCAGGTGCTCCACAACAAGTCTCCGCTGCCTGCCCGTACCCTTTCTTGCGGAGCACCAGGCAGCCCTTGCCCTTGAGCTTCTGTTCCACAAATTGCCTCCTTCCCCTGGAGAGGAGATAGGGGTTTGCTCTGATGTGGACTGCCGCTGGAGGGAACCGCAAGAGGTATTTAAATAGGTGGTTTCAGCAACAGGTCTTGTGGGTAGGTTTCTGCTCGGTGCAGTTCCTCTGAACTCGCTGGTGTTGCCTTACGTAAAGCACACAGCTCAGCTATTGCTACTACTGAACGTGGGGAACGATGGTCAGAGTGTTTGACGGGGTTGGCCAGGGAGGGTTTTCATACCTAAAGGTGTTTATCCAAAGGTATTCAGGTGGAGTGCGTTGCCTTTAGGTGACTTCAGCTCCGGTTGCTTCTCCTTTCCTTCGTGATGAATCCTTAAGATCACAGAATCATAGGGTGGTTTAGGTTGGAAGGCACCTTAAAGATCGTCTAGTTCCACTCCCCTGCCATGGGCAAGGACACCTCCCACTACATCTGGTTGCTCAAAAAGCCTCATCCAACCTGGCCTTGAACACCTCCAGGGATGGGGCAGCCACAGCTGCTCTGCGCAACCTGGGCCAGGGTCTCACCACTCTCAGTGTAAAGAATTTCTTCCTGAGATCCAATGTAAATCTGCCCTCTTTCAGTTTAAAACTGTTCCCCCTCATCCTATAGCTCCCCTCCCTGATCCAGAGTCCCTCCCCAGCTTTCCTGGAGCCCCTTTAGGGACTGGAAGGGGCTTTAAGGTCTTCCCGGAGCCTTCTCTTCTCCAGGCTGAACCACCCCAACTCTCTCAGCCTGGCCTCATAGGCTCTGGGGCTGCACATTGGGGGCTACTCCTGGCCTGCCCGAGCTGGCCGAAGCTGCTGTAGCAGAAGGCTGCTGGAAGTGGGGTTTTGTCAGGGTCTTCCCATTGCAGAAGTCGTCCCCTAGCACCTCCAAAGCTGCTTGTAGGCGTGCCGTCTGTGACAGTCGCAAAGGTGTCACGGCTGCTGGGGCGCAGACTTGGCTTGCCCAAGAGGGACAGGGCTAGTAACAGTTGTGATTGTTCCCGTGGTGATTGTGCGTAATCTACAAGTAAAAAAGAGCAGAAGCATTCCATGTGGGGTTTCTTTTTTTCTTTTTTTTTAAACTTTTTTCTTTTTTCTTTTCTTTTTTATTTTCTTTTTTCTTTTCTTTTTTCTTTTCTTTTTTCTTTT
>VFFE01006658.1:0-20547 GCA_008921705.1 Burhinus oedicnemus | reverse complement strand
ATTATGGGTTTCTTTTTTTCTTTTTTTTAAACTTTTTTCTTTTTTCTTTTCTTTTTTCTTTTCTTTTTCTTTTCTTTTTTCTTTTCTTTTTCCTTTCTTTTTTCTTTTCTTTTTCCTTTTTTCTTTTTTTTTTTTTAAGGCAATGTTAGCGATTAACAGCTTTCCGCTTCGTTAGGAGGGCATCCTCTCGGTCCTTGCGTCGAGGAGGAGCCGATGTGCTTGGAGGTGCGGAGAGGGTCCTGGCACCGGGCGGTGCGGGACGAGGAGAGCCGGGCTCTGCGGGCGGCAGGAGCTCTGGGGAATGGCTCTGTAGAGCTGCTCCTGTACGTAAGGGTTGGTGCATGGACAAGGTTGGGTCTCTAGGGCAAATCCCAACAGGAACTGCTCCGCGTACTCGGGATCTTTGGTTTCAGGCAGGTGCAGCGGACTGTGCATCTAAAGGCGACTCTGTGCTGAGGCTGGTAGCTACTTAGTGGCTTTATTGTTCTGGTTGTGCCTGAAATGTACGTGTTTCCCATTAAAAAAAAAAAAAAAAGGAAGAAGACTGGCTAGCTGGATTTAACAAAATGGGCAGAATTGGATATTGAATGTTGTAATAGAATTTGCTACTTAGTAATTGCTGATGTGATAGTCTGCGGGAATACGCCTGGTTTTTATAATACGCGGTAACCGGAAGGAAATTGTGCATTAAGAGCAAGTTTAAGAGCAAGGTACAGAGACACCCCCCCCCAGCCAAAAAACCCCCCGACACTTAAGGCTCCCAAACCCCAGCAACTATTTCACGATAGACTTAATTTTGTCATAGTAGCTTCCAGTCATATGTAGAATGATCCGATGGGATTGCTTGCGTCTGGGGGTGCGCTGGTTCACAGGCTTGCATGTCTGTGGAGTGATTTGTCACAGGCTGTGCCCTTCCTCCTCTGCTGGTCCCCGCTGAAGCCTGGGCTGAAAGACCTTTCCTAGCGGCTTCTGTCACGGCACGTTGCGGAGTTCAGTTCTGCAAGGCTTTATTTCAGCTGGTGACTTTTAGTCCTCAAGTAACTTCACCTGCCTGTGAGTGTCAGTGTGGTCTGAAGGACGAGCGGCAGTACGGTCTGCAGTGATGCTTCTCCGGCCATTCACCCCCCCCACCATTAGATGCCAACG
The DNA here is from genome assembly GCA_008921705.1 of Burhinus oedicnemus. NCBI lineage: Eukaryota > Metazoa > Chordata > Aves > Charadriiformes > Burhinidae > Burhinus > Burhinus oedicnemus. The sequence continues at coordinate 19,401 of VFFE01006658.1, read as the reverse complement.
TGAAGTAAACCCAGACTGCTTAAGTTTCCAAAAAAAATATCATGGAAAGGATTTGCTTGTAACTTATCCTTCACTCCTGCCGAGTGTGAACTTCACGTTTGTAAAAGCAGTGGCTGGACTTGAAGGAAGAGGTTATTCTAAGCTGCCTTTCCAAGATTTCAAGGGGCTGGGAAGCGTAGAGGAATGACCAAGAGCCTAGAAGGAACTGGCAGCATGGTGTGTTGCTGCTGTCCGGAGGTGAAAGGAGCAGGGTGAGAAGGAATTACGGATTGGCTTTTTCCCTTTTTTTTTTTTTTCTTTTTTTTTTCCAGCTGGGGGGAGGAGGGATGAAGTTTTCATTTGTGTGCACAGGGCATTCCGAGCAAGTGAACACCCTGTACACATCCACGCGCCTCCCAGTGAGGTCCGGCAGGTTTTTCTGCAGCTCCTAACTGGGAAGATTTTTTTTCCCTTCAAACTTCTATGTTAGGATCCTAAACCTTGAAACTCCTCGCAGTCAGAAAACGCCCTCGTATGCTGGTGGTTGTATCGTGGTATTCCTCGCAGCAGGTTTTTAAAAGGAGTTGTGTGGAGGAGCTTTCAAAATGTGTTTTCCCAGTCCTCCTGCGGGTGTAGGAAAAACGCTTGGGTCACTGATGGCTTACGTTGATAAGAAGAGGTTGAATTTGTGCGCAAAGCGCAGGTCAAAGAAAAACCTCTCTGCGAGAAGGGAAAGTCTGTAAGTCCTTTTGTTTTCTCATCTACCTGCTTATCAGAGAGGGCGTCCTGCTCAGGTCAAGCCTTCTTCCAGCAATGGCGGAGAAGCCCTTTGTGTTTCCCTCTGAAGGGTTTGTACCTGCCACCTTCAAGACCTGGAATAAATAACAAGCTGGACGGTGTTTTGGGCAATGGGTGTGAATGAAAACTGCTGTGCGAGAGAAAAAAGAGAAAAGCTGTCTTTATTTTACTGCCGGTAAGGCTGCAGACAGCTGGTTTCAGGTGGCAGCTCTGGGAGTGGGAGATGCCGTCCTGCTGGCCAGAAGGGATTGCAAAGGCAAGGGGTTGTCTCCCTTGGGCAAAGATACCCTGGGCCAAATAGCTGCTTCAGCAAGGTGGATGCCTGAAAACCCTTATTCCTGTAAGAATAAGTATTGGGTACGGAAAGCCATGCTCCTGGGTGCCTACGTGCCGGTCCGTTAGAGTGGATTTGCTAGTCTTCAGATTTTTATTTTTTTTAATTTAATATTTTCAGTTTTGTTATTACACGGTTATACACGTCCCTATCAAAAATAGCATAGCTGTTACCGGTTTGGGCTCGAGTGCCTTCTTATGGGTTGGGAGCGCCAGAGGACTTTGGGTTTAAAGATGCCCTGTTGAAAACGGCGTTCACAGCATTCTAACCGGGGTGCTACGGCATCGGGTCATTTCCTCTGTGGCACTGGAAAAATGACGTCATCGCCATAGCAAGATAGCATCCTTGTCACGCTCCAGCGACCTGCCTTTTGCATACTTTCTTTGTACGTGAGAGTTAGAATGGGAACTCTTGCTTTAAGCAAATTAAAAGGGTTCTGATAACTACTATCGGGTTTTCTCGTTCAAAGTCAATTAGCTGCTTCCGGCTTCAAATCCATTTAGGAGACTCAAAAGCGAGTGCTCTGAAAATCCAGTAATAGCAGTTTATGGTTAATATTGATGAAGGAGTGTGTCCCTGTCATTGTGCTGCTCCTGGTGGAAGGAAAACTGCTCTTTTATGCTCCCTCTGAATAACAGAACGGGAATGGGGAGGCAGAGGTCTCGCTCTTAACTGTGTCTCACTGCGTGGCTCGAAATGAAAATACGGCAATAAAATGAGCCAGGTTGCAGTGAAGTCCTACAGCCGTTCAAAGCAACGCCTCTGCCCCCCTGCCCTGGAACTCTGAGTTGCCGTAGCATCTCGTTTCTGCGGGGTTTGCTCAGGAGCGCGCGCTTTGGGGCAGGAACGCTTTTTGTCACTGTTGGACAGTGTCAAAGACAATTACGGCACCCATAATTGGGGGAAAAAAGTGTGTGGCACAAGTAAAAAGCTGCAGAACTTCAAAAATACTTGTTTAAATCTGTAGGGCAGCCTGCCGGAGTGCTTGCTCTCGGGTGAATCTCTACTGTCCTCTCTCCAGACCTTGATGACTCAATACGGAATATTGGCTTCGAGGAGTGGCCACTTTCAGGTCAAAGCTTGCATGGAGATTGAGCTCAAAGATATTATGACGTGGAGTTAACTGTTAAGCCTTGTAAATTAGCGTACGATGTTAGTTAGGATGGAAAGACCTCCTCTGAAATGAAAGCGTTTAGGCACAGGAGGGTGCAGTAGGTGTTGGGGGTCTAGGAGGACGCAAGTTGTCCATTGCGTTGGGGGTCTCTAAGCTGAGAGGCTGCGCGGTGACCTGTCGAGCCGGGATGCTCCGTGGTATCGGTTGGCATCTTGTTTTTCAACCACCAAATTCCATTAACTGAAGAGGTAGAAATGTCTCTGAATCACTCTCCTGCAATTCTTAGTTTTTCACAGAAGGAACTTTTTGGAAGCTGCCACAAGGACTATCGGTGGGGAGAATTTGCATGAGTTTTGCGGGAGAAAGAGCAGAAAGTCAGAGAAACCTACGTCTCGCTTCTTGGCGTTCGGTTCTGCTTACTTTGGAATTGTGGATTTCAGTCCAAATTTACAGCCGTGTAAATAAAAGGAGAGCGGGACCGAGGCCACACGACAGTCAGCTGTGATCCGTACTGTTGGACTGGTCCTGCTGAGCGCATCAGGGGAAATGGCAAATGGCCCTATTTTTAACAGATTTTTCTCCCCAGAAAAGCCAGAAGAGATGACTGGACATCACCAAAATCAGAATACTTTTAATTTCTGGCTCAAATGAACTTTCAACATCCGAATTGCAGAAACGTGTGCTGTTAGCAGAGCTAATTGTGCTGCAAAAGTAAAACAAAGACTGAAGGGGGATTCTTTTTTATTTTTTTTAAAATATGTGTCTATTATTTATATAAATAAATGTGTATCTAGGGGGGGAGAGAGAGATTATGGTTAATCTATGTATTTACTGCTCCTAGGGAAATCCTTTAAGGGAGGAGAAATCTTCCAAGTCGCAGCATTTCAAATCCTAGCTTTATTATAATAACCGCTTTTATAGGGCAACAGGGTCATATTTCTGTTTTGCTACTATATACTGTATGCTTGCGAGATAGGTTGGATTACATCTGGCTGGAAATAAGCCTCAGGTGTCCTTCCGTAAGTACTGATCCGTACATCTCGCGGCTCAGAACGAGTCTTGAAAAACTGAACTTGGTGGTGGGAATGGTTCGAATGACTTCTTTTAAGACCGAGGATTAGTAAAATCACTTTATTCTGTTATTAATGATAATTATAGAAATTGCTTCATTCGATTCTATTGTTACCATAATAAAGGAAAATATTTAAAAATATTCTGAAATATAAAATGTTGGTTTGATGAATTATATAATTTTCCTCGCCTCGTAAACAAATTATTCCTGCAAGGTGCCGTCCACAGTGAATACTCTGCCTGGGTTTCAGAGGAGAGAAGCTTGGATCCAGCCAGAGACTGTGAAACAAACCGCATTTCTTTATAAATTGGAGCAGGTTTGTGTTGCTCCTTTTCAAACGTATTTCACCAGCTGCTTTTTCACCTTACTCGGTTATTATTTTCACTTCCATTAGCTACGGCTTTCTTTGCTATAGGTTTTTTTGAGGGTGGTTTTGAACTTTTGGGTTTTGATCCGTTTGAGTGTTCCTACCGCTAAATCTGGAACTTGGGTATCTCCGTGACCCGCCTGGCTGTGGACACGAAGAATCGGGGGCGGAAAACTGTGCCGAGAACTGTGGGGGCCGTGGTGGGAATGGTTCCTCTTTTTTTTAACCTGGGAAAGGTGACTGCTGCGAATCTGTGCAATTCATGAAACAGGCTAACGTTATTTTTTTTTCTTTTACAAGTTATCACAATGAGCTGGTATAGTGCAAGAAATCCTAGTGGGTTTGCAGGCGCAACCGATTTTTGGCTATTTTCACTTAAAACTCACTCCTGTGGTATATTCTCTCTTTTTCTGCTACTGTTTCCTGAGCAAAGCGTGCAAACTTTTTTAATTTGATGGCTACGCGGATGTGTAATCTTAAGTCAAAGAAGAAAACTGGGGTCTTGCATGTCAAGTGATTATCTTTATTAAAATTTGCGTGTTTTGTCTATTTTGGATAGTAGGTGCAGAAACAGAACTTGCCTGTCTTTTTCAGTGGTGTGTGCAACTTGAAGATTATTTTCACCTGAAAGTTTTTCTTTTAAGTTATGACTCCGTTTTGATTGCCTCTTGAAGGTTTACTGATCCGAGTCTCTAATTTCAACTCTTAACCTTGAACAGAAGGTTGCAAAAGTTAACTGCTTTTATTGTACCTGTGACTATATAACACTTCAGACGCATCGTCAACCCTTACACGTAAGCGTAAAGATCTCTCATCAAGGTTGCTAAATATGAGAAGGCTCAGTGTTTAGAAAGAGGTTGGCAAACAGTGGCTCGGGAGCTCACGGAAAAGTAGCGTTTGAGCATATTAAACCCGCTTCGTTGCACGGGAATTGAATGGAAGTGTGTTGCGCACGTAGGGGGACTGCACGTGCAAATTTTCCTGAGGTCTCCTAGTTGGCAGATTTGATGCTCATGAACTGGATTTAACTCAAATTCTCGTTAAATTTGAATAGTCTGATATCACTTCCACGTCCGACAGTTCCTGCCTTCAGCAGACAAAGAGCGGGGCTGAAGAACAGTAGCCCCGTTCAACAGACGCGCTTGTGTGTCTTTCCAGGCAGAAACAATAATCCCAATGAAAAAAAGAGATGGGCACTTTGTTCTCTTCTGTCCGCAACGAAGCTTCGTTCCAAAGCCTTAATGGCACAAGAATACAGCGTGTAGTGCCCGGGGAGTACTTCCACAGAAATTGTTTAACATCTCATGATCTATTAGGCTTGGGTTTGTGAGTAATAACCGAGTTTGAGGAGCATTGTCCCGGGCAAAGTGCGAATGTGGCATTCCAAAGAAGCAGTGCCAGATGCCTTGGTAATGCTGCTGATACTAAGCTCAGAAAGGCGCTGAGATAAATGGAGTTTCGGTGCAGTAAGCATCTGTATCGGCGCGCAGAGAAAGCTCGGAAATCTGGAGCCGTGCTGTTGGAGTGCAACAGCATGGTTTACATCCCTGTTGACGGCACGGCGGGCCCCAAGTTCTGGTCCCTTTCTTATAATTGTGGATGTTCATTTCTGCGGGGCTGCTGCCTTAATCCCGCAAAGCACTTGATAGCACAAGTGACTTCTGGCCTTGAAGCAATTCCGGGGATCGCCCTTTAAGGCCACGGTGAAGGGCTGTGCTGCACTGAGTCCTGTGGGAGTAGCTCCGATGGTACCAAGAGGAGCAACGCATGGTGAGATAGGAGGGTGAGTGCAGAGAGCCGATCGAACGGGGCCGGAGGGGAGTAGGAGCAAAGTCTAGGTTGCAACCGAAAGCTGCTCGTGGGGTGGGGTTGGAAATCAGTTGCAGACCAGTGCAAAGTCTTCAGTGCATCTTTGATAGAGACTTGAAGGGTGGTGTTAGAGAGAGGTTGCAGAAGAGAGTATTTATTTAGAATATTTCAGTTGGAAGGGACCTACCACGATCGTCTAGTCCAACTGCCTAGGTTGTGTTGGCAGCCGCAGTGCACCTGTAGCCCTGTCAGGCGGCATCACTACTTTCGGTGAAAACGCATCTTGAGTAGACAGATGTTGTTCGCAGAGCGTTAACTCTAAATGCTTTCCATTTCAGAGGTAGTTTATGTCTCCCATGTATTACTGACGCATACTTCACCAAAATGTGCTTGGAAAGAAAAGATTATTCTCACTTAAGAGCAAGAAGTACTTCTACAGGAATGTGATGTATGCAGAGATTTTCCCATAACTCTGTAAAAGCTTCTCACTCGGGATAAAACAGTGTTTGATGTTTTCTACCTCTTTATGAGCGGTGAGTGATCAGTTTATGTACTGAAAAGCCACAGTCGGGTTTTTAGGAGGAGAGGCAGTGTGTCTCCCCCAACGTATGCCTTCCGTGTCATACAAGCTTCCAGAATGCTTTCTGTGGCCTTCAGCGGATGGTATGTGTTACACTTAAGCGTGCCTGGGGAAGTGGATTTTGACACCTTATTCGGGTAAATCGGAGCCCTGAGTATGCTCTCTCCTGTCAGACAAAAGAAGTGTTTCGGTAGAGGAAAAGGCGAGTGTGTGCCTCTTCTAGGTTTTGAACTTGGAAGAGGCTTCCGTTGATTAACGCATTAATCCACCTGGTGCTTCGCTCTGCTTAACGTAGAGAGCTTGTGTAACTGTAGAAAGAACTGAAATAAAGTTTTGTGAAAGGTTTAAACTGAAAGGAGTTCCATTCAAAAAGATAGAGCGCTCTTCCAAATGGTGCGTTAGAGGGATGAAAACGTAAGAACCATTTGAAGCAAATTTAGGTAAGCCTTGAACTCAAGATGAAGGCTGGGTACCTGACGAAGCTCAGCAGATGACTTGCGTCACTCGGATGCGTGACCGAGAGCGACGATCCGAGTGGGCTGCAGGGGAGGGATCCGTACTGCCCCAAGCTCTCCTTCTCCCTGGCAATGTCGCTGTTGCCCTTGAAGCACGGCGCTGTGAGTAGGCTTCGGTGCGCGAAGCCCGACGGCTCGGAGCTTCCCTGGCGCAGGGAGCATCCCTGCACCGCGCTGCCGAGACTGGCTTGCGGTCCCTGCCCTGGAGAGCGCAAGCTTGGACCTGGGACCTTGCTGGTGTCCAGTGGCAAGGAGGAAAAGTTGGATCTGCTGGGCTTTGTGGTCGGCCTTGAATTTTCCATCTTAGAAGTGCTCCGAAGTTCAGCCTGAGAGCCTGCTAGGGTGGAAAGAATGTGAGCAAGTCTGGGCTTGAGTGTCGGCTTGGGCCCGTGCTTCACGGGCAGCGTAGGCAAGCCCAGGCACCCTGCCTTGACTATTGTGGGCACCGAAGTACAACCGTGATGCTCTGACTGCTCCGTTTCACGGCTTAGTTCTATTTGCGGTATAAATCAAAGGAGCAGGCACGTAACTGTGCTCATCGTACTGTAGTTTAACCTGGGATGGACACTCTGGACCTGTGAGTAAAACAGTGAAACAGCAGGAATTGCTGCAAAAGAAAAACCTCCTTATTTCCTAAGTTTTGTTTGGATCACCCGTCTCTTCCCTTTGCCAAAAATGCAATGTATAATTTTTGTTGAAAGGGAATACGCTGCAAAACAGCCCCGTGGAAACGCCGAGTGTATCTTACAGTGTCAGAATCCTCTCCAGACACTGAATAAAGGGGGATCATGTCTCCAGCTTTTAAAATAATTACTCGAATTAAAGATCTAGCTAGAAGAGCCCAGAGCCAATGCAGTTCACTGAACATTAGGTATCAAACTTAATTTATTAAAAAGCATTGCAAAACCAACTTAAGCTCATCGTGCTAAAAATATATCTCCCGGCAAGTAACCCGAATGTCCTCTGAGCCTTCAGCGGTGGGGAAGTGTGGGAGCGCATAGAGATTTCTGTGAACTCTAAAAGTTTCTGTAATTACGTTCCTACAAATGAGGGCATCTTTCTTGAACCGGTTTCTACCTTCTTAATTCTAAATGATGAATATGACGCCTTTGTGTTAAGTATTCCTGGTACAGTAATGCCTTGGGTTACAAACAGCTGAGTATTTTCCTGGGCAGCCTTGACTTGTAACTCGGTAAAGGTGCCTGGTGCTTTTCACGAAGAGGTCAGTACGCTTCTGGATGTGACCCTTAGTTTGAAATTCTCCGTAATGTCTACGAAGTCTTGAACTGTGGTATCAGACCAACTTCGCTGGCTCTATTCCCGGACCAATCATTCCACTTAGCAATAAAAAAAGGCAAGATAATGGGTGCAGATAACGGCAATTTAATATTACCGTAGACTATTTTCCTTTTACCTTTAAACAGCCATGTTGCAATTAGGCACTGGGCGTAAAGCTGTTCTTTGTTAACAGATATCTCCAAGAAATTTGTGATTACGTGAAGGTTTCCAAGCTGGGTTCAGTGAGAGGCGGTTATAGCCTGTATTTAAGAAAGTGCCTGCCGCTGATGGGTCAGACGCGTGTGACTCGGGCAGAGTCACCGAGGAGTACCTTTTATCTCTTTTCCTTACTGAGGCCCTTATCACCAAAAGGACAAAAGGCATCTTGGTATCCAAACTCTTGTTGAAAATTAGCTGGAGTTGGCCGCTGTTGTACCCTCTTCTGGAATGGATATTTCCAGTCGAAGACGAGGGGTGAAATTTGCAGGCACCGACTCGGATAAGTTCAGTACCCGGGAATCCTTGTCGGGAGGATTTTTGTTGAGCTGGGATGAATCGGAACAGCTACAGAGAGGCCAGGTGATGGCCGCGTTGGGCAGGTTCTGCTGAATGGGTGCTGACCACGCGTGTCGCCTTGCGTTGCCCTCTCCATCCCCAGACACGCTGGCTTGCTTTGTGGCCACACCTGATACTCCAAACCACAGAAGTGCTTTTCATCTTTTATTTAGTTATTTTATTAAAAAATCAGTAGGTCAGTATAACATTTCCTTGGCCCTGCCAGCCTAAGAAGGAGTGGTTATCCTGTGTGTATATTCATATTTCATGAATATGTATTACCAAAGCGAAACGACTGTTTCGGACCTGTTACAGAAAGTTCTTTTTCTGAGTTTTTTTCCCAACGACTGTCTGCCTCCAGTTTTTTAGGCAGATGCATGTGAAGAAGAGGATGAAAGCACAGTTCAGGAAGAAGAGGGAAGAGAATGAGGGAGCCATAAAACATTTTCTATATATCTTGCTCTTGTTCAAATGCCATGGCTTGAAAGCCTCATTGGGAAAGGGCTGAGTTGCACGGGAACCTGGGAAATCTCTCCTTTCTGAAGAGAACATTTTAGGGATGTCTGGGAAGTTTGTGTTTATGGACTAGTGCTCTGTTGTGTGATTGGAGTCAGAAGGAGCCAGCTACCCGTACGGGGAGGGGAACTCCTTCTAGTGACAGACTGGCTTGAGTGGCTGTGGAAGTGCTACAGGAGCCTGTGTGGCAGGAATAGCCTTCCTTCCGTAAAGGAAGATGCAAGCAGTCTGAATTTTTTTAGGCTGCCTCTATCCACACGAATGGTTTTTTCAAAGTTGGTTCCTAGAGTGGATAAGGTTTTTCAGACATTGTCTGAAAGAAATAGCTACGCTAAAGTCACATTTTCTCTTGTCTGCCAGCGATCTGCTTGGTCTTCTGTACAAGCTCGTTAGTCATTAGACTAGTTCAGACGTTACCTTGGAGAACTTGGGTCCTCCTGCAACAGTACTGCTTATCGGCATCCCTGTGCTCCTACCAGTTTTATCCTGCAAGTTGTTCTTCCATGGCAATGGGTCACTAGAAGAGAGTTTGTAAGAAGTAGCTACGAACGCTTTCTGGCAAGAAACTACTTTTCAGCACTGGGTTATTGTTTTGTTCTCCGTCTTGTTTTAGGCTGATATGAGTAAGTCTATTTTGGGCTGCCCTTAAATGGATGTCATCTAGAGGACAGTCTTGTTAAAACTTGGGAGTTGCCTGCTCAGCAGTTCAGTTATGCGCTCTTGGCGGTGGTTGGAGGATACAGTAAATCCAGCTTTAGGGCACTTCAGAACCAAATTAAGAACATTACTCTCCCACGAAGCAAAATGCCAATCCAGGAGCAAACTCATTTTGCTGGTAAAGTGAGTTTAACGTTTCTAAATGGATTGCCTTTATGCAGGATCATGCGTTGTCTGCTTATACCACTCTGCTTTTATGCTGCGTCATGTTCCTCCTGTTCAAGTTGGTGTCCTGGTGGCGAAAGAACCCGTATCGCTTCGTTCTCTGACTAATGCAGCAAAAACGCAATCATGTGGCCCTGCCTGGTCTGGGCCAAACTCTTATTAATGGCTAATTGATAGTCTGCAGGTCCGAGTTTAAAGATCACGGGCTTGGTCTACTCTTCGCTCTGGCACCATCACCACTGGAAGTCAAGGTACTACGTAGGTCACGGCGGTGCGTTGCTCTCGTGGCTCTATCGGCTGAGCGCACGGAAGGGCGAGGGGTGCCCGAAGGGAGTGCTTTGCTGCCCGCACCGCTGACCTGCGCCCTGTTGCCCACTGCGTGGGAATTGTGTTGAGAAGCCTACGAAGTCTCAGTTTGCTTTCTTTGCAGGTGCTGCCACGGGAGTTGAACGTGTGGATGAGCTCTCTTGTGAGGCTAGCGGTCGTGAGGTTCTCCACCCGACCGTCTTCTATCCCGGTGGCTGTCGGTGCTCCCGGACAGCTGTTTTCTTTGATAATATTGGCAAAACCACACACGAGCCTGCCCTTCTGATACCATGACGGGACGTTTTGAGGAGACTGCTCTCCTGGAGCAGGGTCCCGAGTGTGCTGTGGTGAGGCAGAAAGGAATTGTCACTTGCAGTGACGTTTCTGCTCAGTGATCCTCGTGGGTGTCTTTCGTAAGGGTCCTGCATCCTCTGGGTTCTGAGGCTTGTGCTGCATCATCGGTGTTTGGCCAAGCACTTGGCGCTCTTGAGAGACAGAACGGCTCCCTGGGTTGGTGGGGCTGGGGGCTGCGACTCATTTTCTTCTGTTGGTCTGACTGGAGCCGAAATTGGTGAAAGTGATGAAATTCTTCTTCGTTTCAGTTTATTCTCAGGTGGCTTTAACATAACTCAGGTTTGCATTTCTCTCCCCTCTCTCCTCTTCTCTCTGGAGATGTTGTTTCTTCATCTTCAGTAAACTTGCACTGGTTTGTGTTTTTGGATTTTTTTTGTTGGGTTTTTTTTTGTTTGTTTGTTTGGCATTTGGGGGTTTTTTTTGTTTGTTTTTTCCCCTCCCAGTGCAGCTGGTGGGAGGCAAAAAGGGCGTTTAGTTTGAAAATTGGCTGTTTGCATTTCTAGCTATCAGGTCTGCTTTAGTTTTGATTGACTATTATTAAATTAGCATTTTATGCATGCACTGGGACTGGTGCCAGTGACCTTCTTCAGAAGAGATTCGGTCTCATCTCCCCTGGGAAGCAGTCACTATAAAATCTTCCGGATGAGCAGTTGTCGCTCCGATGAGGATAGCTTGGAGCACTGCAGTTTCTGAAAGCCCACTGGTTTTCTTGCTTGTTCTAATATTTTTTGGAGAAGTTGTCTTTCCTCCGCCAGGATTATGTGTGTATGCTGACATTTGGATTCGGTGACTTTGCCTCTTCTGTCTTACTTTTGTAGCTGTGTGCTCTGATCACGCTCCTTTTAATGTGATCTCCAATGATATTACATCCCTTCTTGCTTTTGAGTAACTTGTCTAACTTGTAGAAATGACATGATGTTACAGGGACTTTTATCTAGTAATCAGGTCAAGTTTGCAGAGATGGATTTGGGTTTTTGGGTTTTTTTTTTTTTTTTTCCCTTCTTTTTCCCCCACCCCCAGCCACTACTCTTCAGAAATCAGATAAAACCCTTGGCATACTCGTGGTTCTCGGTCGTGCCCTTTCTCCAGGTCTCAATCCATAGCTGGACAGCACATGCCAAAGTTGCGTGAGGATTTTGGGGATGAGCACGCTTCAAGAAGTTCCTGTGCTGCTCCGCTCTGCTGCCCGGACTGCGTATGAGGTCGAGCGCTGAAGCAGATTACTGCATTCACCCACGTTAAAAATATCCTTTATGCTGGATTATGTTTTTGAAACCAGCATATCGTGAAAGTGCTTATCGCTTCAGAATGCCGAGAATTGGATCAGAAACGCTGTGACTGCACTCTGTGAAGTGCTGAAAGTGCATTAGCTCCCTTGGCTGCTTCAGCGGTGTCCAAAACGTTTTATACAGCCGGGCTTTTTGCCTCCGCCAGTCGAGCTTTGTGCTGGATCAGGTATTGTCTGTCCTCCTCCCGGCAGAAAGCCAGCATACGTTCTGTACTGCTGCCCTGGCTCGGGACCGCCGTTCACGTCGGTGGTCCAGAGTTTTGTGATGCTTTTAGGATGACTTCAGCGTCTCGGAGATGCTTGGGAAGGTGACGGGGAGGAAAACGTGCAGCTCTAGGAGCTGTGCGTTTGAAAGCCTGAAGCCTGAAGGAAGGGAAGAGTTGCAAACGGTAATTACAGAAGTGAAATGAAGATGTAAGCCGGTCTCGTACGTTTTGCGTTGTCCGTGCTGGGGGTCATTGGTAACGAGAAGAGACGTTCCCCCAGGACAGTCCCATGGGACGATGAGTGCGGGAGCTGCTCGCTGGGGAGCCGGGATTGAGCGCGCTGGATTGTTTTCCCTGGAGAAAACCAGATCTGGGTTACTGGTGCCGCTGGGCGTGCGGCCCCACCCGGCATTGTACACACTGCCTGCTCTTTTGCCGAGTGGGAAAGGGACGTAACCGGAGGAACTCAAGTTTCAGATAACCTCCGTCTGTTAAAAGGCAGCCTGGCAGGGGCGAGACGCCCGCTTCAACATCCTGGTCTGCAGGTAGGAAACGCTGGCTCAGGTCCGAGCTCCCCACACCTTGGTTTTGAGACTCCGTGGCGGCAATATCCAGCGGCTGCTGGGAAAACTTCCCACGGTTGCCGTTTCGTCGCCTAGGTTCATACATCCGTGTGTGTTTATATATAGGTATATACGGATCTCCTGTCTGCTGTGTCCTTCTGAAGTCTGGCAGCCACCTGGCAGTCCTGTGCGGAGCTGGTGTGAAATACCTGGCTGTACCACGGCAGGCAGTGCCCAGTCCGTCGTACCTGGGCTTGAGACACGATGTGCTTGGGCCCAGATTTCTCCCCAAGAGCCCTTAGGCGAGGCTTGAACCAAGACCAACTCCTTTACAAAACAGGGTTGTTTTCAAATAGACAGGGGTTTAGTTGAAGAGCACGTGAAAACGCTCTCGTAAATCAGCCCTCTGGAGCCGGTTCCTCTAAGGTTTATGGAGCCTCATGTCACGCGCTGAATTAGGAATTTGTTGTCCACTGCCTAATTTTCTTTAAGCGGGGCAAACGTATGCTGCATGTCTCAAAGTCATCTTCTCGCGTTAGCCTTCTTGTTTAGTCCGCTCCTGAAAATGCGCTCTCTCCTCCTGCCGCTTTCCCCGTTTTGAACTACTCCGAAGAATTTGCCAACCTTTTTTTTTTTTTTTTTTTTCCCCAAGCACATGTTTTGAAGCAGGTGGGGGATATTTTAGGAACTTTTTCATGCCAAAATTAAACTCTGTTCTTTTTTTCCACTAGTATGCAAAGCTGAAAAAAATTATAAGGATAGCCAATTGGACGTGTAAAACACGGTCGAGTGAGAAGTTGCCTATAAGGCATAGAACTGTAACAAAAATATTGCAGGACATGTCATTGTCACGGTAATAAATGGGGGGAAAAAAGAAATACCAGATCCCACAGGCTGTCTTGAAAGAATAATTTTTAGCAAAAATCCACTACCGCTTTGCGGGTTTAAAACCTGACACCATTCTGCCTCTAGAGAAGACCTTTTTGTGATTTGTATGTCATGCTTTGCAGAAAATTAAGCTACAAAAACGTCTGGTTTATGTTAGCCTCAAACAGCTATATTCATAATATTTGCAGGCAGAAATCCCTTCTTCCTGTTGATTGGCTCATCTCGGAAAGCTCCTCCGTAAGTGAAATCTCAGATTCCTTTCAGAGCGTCTCTGTACCCTCTCCTGGCTCTGGCTACGTTAAATATAGCGGGCGTATGCGGAAAATGTCGGGAAGCGGGTGCTGAGCTGCGGAGGTTCGCCTCGTCCTGCGGGAGAAGGGGCTTGCACTGATGCGCTACCAGGTCCAAACCAAGCTTGAATGAAGGGCGGACTTCTCCTTGCTGGTACGTCCCCAGTCGCAGCTCCGTGGGTTCCTTTAAGAGAAGGAAATGAAAAGAAACAGGCAGCTGATTTTATCAGTTTTTACAGAGCGGTGTCATTTTACGGTAAGCAATCTAAACATAATAAAACAATGGTTTCAAGTGCTACACCTGCCCTAGGGTCCTGTGCCCGTACCTCCCCGTGTATTTCCCTGTGTTTTGAGAATGTGACTTTCGTGTTTGTGCAGAAGAAAGCTTCCGTTTCGTTCACTCCTCATTATTTTCCCTAGCAGTTATTTAATTTTCGGAGCGTATCCAAGTTGAACAGTTTGCCCGAAGTTGTCGGAGATTTAAATTGAAATCCACATGATAGCACTTATTTTGTCAAAATAAATTCAAATAATTCTTACCTGGGTTTCAGGACGGTGCTTTCAGAGGCTTCACCTGTGAGTTGAGATAAACCTTTAGAGTTCTTCATGTTCCACTCAGTAAGAGTTTTTGAAAACAGGATTTAGCCAAGAGCTGAGACTTGTATTTAAATGCTATAATGGGACTTAATTGCGATCCCTGAGGACACCTCTGTCAAATGAAACGTCTTCACGTAACAATGAGATGACTTTATTGGGAGTTTATTAAAAACCAAAACCAGTAAAAGTCCTTCCCCTCCTACCTTCCAGTTTTCAAAAATGTCACATTAATACGAAACCCACTTTTAGTAATCTAAATAGCGTGACGCGCTATTACTGAAGGCATGGGCTGCATTTGCTGGAGTGAAATCCATGTAACTGAGACGTTTCAAGCAAATAACCTGTCTTGAGGTTTGCGTTCTCCTTGATGCTGCCTGATGGCTCAGAGGCACCGGTTGCCTTGGTCGGTGGTTTCCTTGGGGGCTTCGTAGCCAGCCAGGAAGACCACGGTGGTGGTGGACAGGGAAGATGTTTGAATGGACTGAACAGGCAGGAGGGTAAAGGCAAACGGCTGCCTGCAGAAAACGCCGTCAGAAATGCTGGTGACCACTCAGACAGGAGGTTTCTCAGGGAATGTGGCTATTTAAATGACTTGTTCTCAAGAGCATACTGAGCGTGAGAGGGGGTAAAAAAAAAAGGTGAAATGGCATGAATTCTGACAAGCAGCCTTGCGGTTGTCCGCAGAGAGCGTGTTAGCATAGTGGTGGGTGCAGATTGTCTTCTGCCGTACGAAGCCATGCCGGTGACACGGGCGCTGTGCTTGTCATGCTGGGCACAAGCGCGCCAGGTTGGGCCAGTGACTTGTTTCCCGTGCGTGCCGTCTCGTCAGAACTCTGACCTGTGTGGGCTTCCCTGAAAGGACCTCGAGGGAGGGGAAGACGGGGAGCTGAGTGACTTGTGCGGGCTGTTGAGGGGCGTATCTACCTTGTGGTTTGCTCCTCCTTGCTCCGAAGCCTGTTATCAAGCGAGCTTCGGTCTCCGGTATCAAAAAGCTTACGTCGCTGTCACGCTTGAGAGACACGAGCAAGCAACAGCGAACCTTTGAGTTTTCACGTGCCCCTTGAAAAGATGAGTAATCCGGAATGCGCAGTTGCTTGTAAGTTAGTAGTAAGATGATAAACTTGCAAAGCTTTCTTACTTTTTGCTTACTCCTTGTTTCCTCTTCACGTGTGCAATTCATCAGCGACCGTCCCAATAGATGCTCTCACAGCCCAATGCTGCCATCCCGATGATGCTCTCATCATCGCCTGCGTCATGGTCCGACATGTGCTGGCAGTTCATTGCAACTGGAAAATAGGAGTCGGTACCGCAAAAAGGAGAAGCACAGCCCAAAACGAATGAATAGTGAACTTCCTTCGAGGTTGTATATGTTCCAGCCTCTTCCTACGTTGTCCTACATGGTCAGAGAAAAGGGTGCTTTAGCACCTTGCGTGCGTGTACGGATTTTAGTCTGGGAGCATTTGTAGAAGTCTCATGGTTCTGTGCAGGAGATGGTTGGCGTTGCTCTGGAGAGAGGAGACGGCGTTCTCTGCTCAGACAAGAGGTCTGCAGGAGGGGGAAAAGCCAAGATGAGTCTTTGTGCGTCTGCTCTACTCATGGTACAAAGCAGTCATCTTGGGTATTAGTTCCCTGTTGATTATCGAATGTTATTTTAAAAAAAGCTGGGTTTATGTTTGGATTTAAAAATATTATAGGGCAAGTTCTTTCTGCGGAAAGAGGAAGCTTCTGTCCTCTTCTGCTCCTGGTGAGTACAACCTTTTGCTGAGGAAGCATGTAAATAAATGCTGGTTTACAGCTGGCAGGGGAAATTGCATCCAAGATAAATTTGGCAATGTGTTCTAAAAGTGCATCAACCAGACCGTGCTGAGTATAGTCAGAAGCTCATTTTTCTGTGTGACAGAGCCCATATGCAAGTACATGAGGAAAACAAAACAAATCTAGCCCTTAAAAAGGAATCTGTCTATGAGGTCTGTTTATTCAAGCACTCGCGTATGGGCTGTGAGAGCATCTACTGGGACCGAGTCTCCTTCCTAGTTTCCTGTTCACTTGGCCACTCTCATCGCCGTATCCAAATGCTTCACAGGTTGCAGAGAAAAGAAATCATAGACTCATAGAATCGTTTAGGTTGGAAAAGACCTTTAAGATCATCTAGTCCAACCACTGACCCTACTCTACCAGGTCTGCCGCTAAACCGTGTCTCCAAGCACCACATCTACATGACTTTTAAACACATCTAGGGATGGTGACTCCACCACCTCCCTGGGCAGCCTGTTCCAATGTTGGATAACTCTTTCAGGGAAAAATTTTTTCCTGATGTCCAGCAGCCCCTTGACAGAAGAAGCCTGTTTAGCTTATTAACTCTTGATCTTTGGGATGCATGCAGGCATACACACGGCATCTAACTTGGGTGGCTTGGTGAAGGCACAGGTTGTCACTGGTACGGAAGCCTTTGGTGGCCCTTCTCCCTACTCGGGTCCAGACCGTGTGCATCCCATCTATGAGAGCCTCCTAGGTCTGGCTGATGGGTGTGTCGTTCCATTTGCTGTTGAAGGTTGAATGATGTTGCTTGTCAGGAGTAGTTTTGATGGTGGAGAATGTGCCTCGGTCCTGTGAAGGACTCTGAGTGCCAGCTTGGTTGTTGTGAGCAGGCTTCTTAGCCTTGTGGAGAGTTGTGGGGCTGGGGCTGTTCCTTGCAAGCCACGTTGGATTTCTCTTTGCCAGCTGTGGTCGTGATGACCAGCAGCAACTGCAGCTG
Organism: Burhinus oedicnemus; assembly: GCA_008921705.1. Lineage (NCBI taxonomy): Eukaryota > Metazoa > Chordata > Aves > Charadriiformes > Burhinidae > Burhinus > Burhinus oedicnemus. The sequence continues at coordinate 2,355 of VFFE01006658.1, read as the reverse complement.
GTGGGTACACGTGGGTCGCTCTGAGTTTGTTCATAGGCGCAGGAGTCCTTTGGGTGGTGGGTGTTGGAGTGTCCAAGCAGATCAAGCAGTCAGAGCTGGTTGTCTGTTCTGTTCCCTTTTCTCCAGCATTTCCACCCATTGTGCTCCCACTCCGCTTTATGGATAGGGGTCTTCTGGTGGAAAAGCCCTGCCAGGTAAATGATGCCGGGCTCTGGGAAGCAGACGAAGGTGGTTGGTTCTGCAAGCTCAGGAAGAGCAACCAGGTCTAGTGGGAGGTGTCCTTGCCCATGGCAGGGGGGTTGGAACTAGATGATCTATAAGGTCCCTTCCAACCTAAGCCATTCTATGATCTTATTTCCCTTGCCTTTCCCAGGAACACGGACAGCTTCCCCGTGCCTGCCTGCAGGAGCCGGGGGCTGCGTGGCGGGCACGCTGCGGTCGGCAAGGTCTGACCCACGGCTGTCGGGGCTGCGGGCGATGCTGCTCGGTGACCCAACGCTCGCAACCCTCTCTCCTCCCCGCAGCCCTTGACGCGCTCTGTGCCCTGGCTTATTGCAACGGAATTGCTCTTTAAATGTGGCTTTCCCACGGGCTCTGCGTCACGCTATCCGCTTCAGTTAGAGCCGGCTGCGGGTTTTTTTTCCTTGGTTCAGTCCGGAGTTTGCCGGAGTTTCTTCCTGATTGCAAAAGACGTTTGAAACGGACAGAATCGTAAAAGCTTATCAGCAAGTACTAACTCTGGTTTCTTGCTCCCGCAGCTACGTTACGCGTCTGTTGGCTGGAGCGAGTTGTATCTCCGCGCCGCAGCCTCGCGTTGCCACATCAGCCCTTCGGCTTTATTTATACCAAACACCGGTTTCCCTCTCCTCCGGCCGTAAATCACACCGTTATGAAAGCGCCGGTGTGGATGGCGGTCAGCAGGCGGTGTCCCCGCGGCTGGGTGGCCGGGCGGTGGCAGCACTCCATCCGCCGGCGCTTGGGATGGAAGGAGGGAAGGAGCTGGGAAGCTTGAAGTAATTGGGGTTTTTTGGGGTTTTTTTTGGGTTTTTTTTTAGCTTATCACAAATAATTTGGTTTTGAGCCGCAGCACTTTGCTCTAGAGCCCAAATCAGGTTTGTTGCGCTAACGATGAACGCTCGGGAATGCTCCTACTTCCCGATTTCCCCGCAGCGGAGACACACGTACTCGCGCCTTTCGCAGGGTGGGCTCTGCTCTCCCGGGAAGAGACTTTCCGTCCTCTTTTCTGCTTGGTGCTATTTGATTTCCTTCACTTTTTCCCATTTCATCCTCACTTTTCTGGCCATTATGAAATCCGGAATCCCTGTTAGCGTTAAATTGGTTTTGTTCTTTCCGGGTAGTCTGGCAGGATATTTCTGTGAGCTCTGCCTGCGAGTGGGCTGCAAATTGAGGTTTGAGCCGCATGCTGTGTTGGGAAGGCTGTGTGTGACTCCCGTTAAAATCCTATTGACACATCATGTCACCGCTACAGATGTTTGGTACCGACCTAATTATCTCCCCAGAGAGGCCAATTACTCAAGCAGCTTGTGTTTTTTCGCTTGAGCGTGTTCTGTCAGAGGACGTGACTCGCTCAGCTCTACACCCTGAAAACAGACACCTAATATTTTTTAATTAATTTTTTAGGTTTGTTTCCAAAAACCTTGCGCTAATGAGGATGCGGAGTTAGATTAAAAATTGTCTGAATGTCCCATGCGTTTTCCCTTACTACGAGGAGCTGGTAAGCCGGGCTTAAACCAAGGCACGTTTCTGTTATGGAGGCCCAAAAAAAATTTCCACCCTTTCTTCTATCCCGCGTGTGTCTCTGCTCCGGGGGCTGGTGAAAACACCCGTTCTTGCTGCGGCGCTTCACTGCTAGGGCTCTGCCAGTTTTCCCCCGAAGACCCAAGTGAAGATTCTCTTGTTGTTTTTATTTATTTATTTAATCCCTGCCACTCCCGTTCCACCTTATTTGAAAAATTCCAGGGGGCTGAAATATTTTCCCCCGTGCAAATTCATAAAGGATGTTTTCTTTGAAAGGTTTTGGCCTGAAGAAATCCTGGGGTAATCTGAGAAGGGCAGAAAAGACCAAGTCGAGGGAGGTGGCGCTTGGGAGTCTAATCCCTAAACTCCCGCGGATTAGAGTCGGGGCGCCGTGCCAAGGCGACCCAAGCTCTATTCCTGGCCCTTTAACCCCCCCCGCCCCCAGCTCCTTCGGATCCGCTCTGCGCACGTTTTGGGGAAAACATCAGCCTTGCGATGTGTCGTAAGCAGTTTTCCAACCCTCTGCAGCTAGGAAGCCCAGCTGTTAAATGGGATAAAGGGATCCAAGGTGGGGGGGGGGCGGGAAGAGAGGTGCCC